>JADBJO010000008.1:775000-792500 GCA_016801955.1 Conus betulinus
ACCCATGCAAATATCAACAGGGAAAACACAGACTGACAGAAACACTACCAGGGAAAAAAAACATGGACAGACCCACAGAAACACTACCAGGGAAAACACAGACAAACTTACAAAGAGACAAACAAAACGCATACCTTGAAAGACACACAAAGACAAAGAAATCTCAGACCTAGAAATACAACAAGAAAGATAGAAAAAAAGCAAGCAAAATACAGACTAACCTACACAAGATAGACGGTTAAAACGCAGACAGACCTACACAGAGATACATGGGCAGAACTACAAGGATACACAAACTAGCAGAATACAGAATGCCTATAAAGAGGCATACACACTGCTCTACAAAGAGGTTCATATACGTACCCGAAAAGAAACAGAGACACGTCTATAAAGAGACACACAGACGAAACTACAAAAAGGTTACAGACAGCCATACAGAAAGCTAAATATAGAATTAAAACACAGGAAAAACAAGCTATTAAGACATACAAGGTACAAAGACAGATCTACAATGAGATATCCAAACGGACCTACAAAGAGACAAAAAAAGACTTACAAAGAGATTTACAATAGACCTAGAAAAGATATATAGACCGGCCAGCAAAGACATACACAGACCTGCAAAACAGACAGCCCTATAGAGAGCCCTATGGACGGACTTACACAAAAAGATGCAAAACAAAAAAAAGAA
Organism: Conus betulinus; assembly: GCA_016801955.1. Lineage (NCBI taxonomy): Eukaryota > Metazoa > Mollusca > Gastropoda > Neogastropoda > Conidae > Conus > Conus betulinus. Next base: position 775,692 of record JADBJO010000008.1, read on the forward strand.
AAAAAAATAACAGACCTACAAAGTGATATATACACTAACGAAAACACACACAGACTTTCAAACGGATAACACAGACACGCAGAATGCAAATCGACCTTCAAAGATAGATATAGTCCCACAAAAAACAGACCTACAAAGAGACACAGCGAACAGCAGAACGAACACTGAGACACCTACAAAAAAAAAGCAACACAAACTAGCGAAAAGCATCGTAGAATTACTAGGAAACTAGAGAAACAAGCAACACACTGTAAGATACCCGCTCCCATCCCCCGCATATAGACTTTCAAAGATATACAGGGAAAAGCAGAACACTACACACAGTACAAAGGCAAATGAAACAAACTGCAACGTTACCGGAACACACGACGAAAAAGCGGAAGAGCACACAAAACAAAGTGTGAAGTAACGCAGATTTAATGCACGACACAAAACAAGACAAGACAAGAAATTTTCGGCAATAAGCCTTCCTCAGCGACAAAACAATAAACACAGTACAGACATTAACATGCGCAATATTCCCCTTGTGAAACCAAAGTGGTGAATGAAGTTGAAAGAGGGACAGTGGGAGAGAGGGTGAGTTGTGTTCGAGGAAAGGCGAAAAGCGTAGACTTACTAAAAAAAAAAAAAAAAAAAAAAAAAAAACCAGAAATAAGTAAGACTCCCCCTGCCTACCATCCTTTCGTTCTACTTCCACCCCCCCAACGCGCGCGCGCGCGCACACACACACACACACACATACACACACACACACACACACACATACACACACACACACACACACACATACACACACACACACACACACACACACACACACACACACACACACACACACACACATACACACACACACACACACACACACATACACACACTCACACACACACATACACACACACACACACACACACACACACACACACACACACACACACACACATACACTTCCGACCTCTGATGTAGAGGTCTCCACGCACCACCCACCTCGCTCCAGACCAGCATGGTCCCGAAGACGACCTGCAGGCCATCGAAGAAGTTGTCGCCGATGATGATGACAGTGGTGCCTCCGGTGGTCCATCCCTCGCTGGGGCAGATTGCCTTGATGATGGGCGTGGCTGCAGCAGTCAGACCCACACACACCAGACACTCTTTCTGATTATCATAGCCACGGGGTGGACCCTCAGTCTTTCATCACACTCTCTGTTCTTTCACTCTTTCTTTTTTTTTTTGTTTGTTAGCGTCTTTCCTTCTTTCGTCCCTCCCGCCCTCATCTCTCTGTCTGTCTCTCCCCTCCAAAATAATAATTACCTCAGAAAACTCTTCATAACGATCTACGTCCTTCGTCCCCTCCGCCCCCCCCCCCCCCCCCCCCCTTCCCCGCCTCCTCCTTTTGTTAAGGTTGTATGACCCCACACGCTGACCTCTCTCTCTCTCTCTCTCTCACACTCTCTCCCCCCTCTTCCCCCACCTACACCCCTCTCCTCCCTCACCTATTTACTTCTCTCACTTGTCTTCCCGGGTCTACCTTCTCACTCCTCATACCCCCCCCCCTCTCTCCCTCTTTCTATAACTATCCCTAAACAGCTATTAGTTGATCAATGCAAGTATCCATCAATTTAAATATTATATGAAGAAAAGGGGTTGGCTGGGGAGGAACTGCAGAAAGAGGAGGTCAAGAGGAAAAGTGAGGAAAAGACTGGAATTTTGAGAAAGAGGGGAGTAAGTAAAAACAAAACGACGGACAGTGACAAACAAGAAAAATCACACACACACACACACACACACACACACACACACACACACACACACACACACACACACACACACACACACACACACTGAGACCGCAAGTTCTGGTTTCTTTTAACCACAGATCGTTTTTTCTCTAAAAAATGTGAAAATCTAGACTGGCAGTTAGGAAAGCTGAGACCTCTTCCAACAACGAACGGATCTGGGATCCGTTCTCCGAGTCAGTGCATGGATAAATATGAAGTCTGCCTCCGCCATGGGAAGTAACGGACGGTTCGGACTGCAGAAGTTATCGCCCGTGTACTATGTTTTTGGAAGTTATCCCCCGTGTTTGTTTCTTTTTTTCTTTTTTAACAGACAATTTGCAAAAGCAAACAACATCAACGTTCATATTACGAGAACGTTCTGTGAAAATTCTATGCTTAAAGAGAGTTTTCAAATCATACCCGGTAAGTTAACTGTGACCATGTTCAGCGGAAAGCATGGTATAACTTTAATCGGTAATGTGAAAAGACTTGGAGCGCATTTTTTTTTTTCCGACAAAAAAGTTGATTCACGAGCCAGGATACAGTCCGAAGTTGATCGACCCCCGTGCCCTTCATTTTTCATTTCCAGCATCCCCTTTTCGATCCGGATCGGCACCAAACTTACTGGATATGAGTTTGTTCACAGGCCACCGTGCATGTGTTGACGAAGGGTGGCGAAAAGTGGCATCCTACGTTGGGGCGAACCAACCTACCAACCAACCAACAAACAGGACGAAAACTTCACACCCCCTCCTAAGTGAACGTCGTTAGTTGCTCTTAGAAATTACGTGGAACTCCTCTCTAGCTTCAAGGTTTGGACTTTGGCGTCTTTGTCTGTGGGTAATTGCTTTTCAGGATTTGATCACTGGCCCTAAACCAGAGAAAGTTGAAGCTTCCAGCTAACCTGCCTAAATGGCAGCCAGCAGGCAGATGTGTGAACTTATTGCGTTTCTTAATTTGTGAACTTAATGCGTTTCTTCGTGTTTTATTTATTCATCTATTTATTTGTTTTGATGTGTGCATGTTGAGTTGATTTCAACGCGGTGACAACCCTGATGTGGGCCTTTGCAGTCATCTGGGTAATAAGCAGCATCACCTTACCTTACGCGCGCGCGCACGCGCGTGTGTGTGTGTGTGGACGCGCACAAGCGCGTTCGTACATAGGCCTACATGCGTTTGCAAGCAAGTAAACATTTGCACGTATGTATAAATGCCAGAGTTCATGCGCGCGTGCTTCAATCGGTTATATCGAGCTGGCATTAATGACTTTACTATCGCAAGCACAGAGTTTCTGCTCGTTTTTGTTATTAACTTCAACTATAATTTATAACATTTTTTGACCAGACATACGAACGATCGACCACAAAAAAAAAAAAAAAAAAAAAAAAAAAAAGCAGCGAGGCAAAAACAACAGCATTTTACACAACAACTACAACAGCATCGTTGACGCTGATGACGGCTGTGGTGTCGTCTGCAAATACTGGGACAGATGTGGGCAGGCCAGCGCGGACGGGGCGACATAGGGCGGGTTTAATTCCAGGCCCGTGCCCGTGGCCACTGTCTTTACGGCCAGGGCATGAAACGGTTCTATTGTTTCCCCGCTCTTTGTCTTTTCGGCCCGGCAGAGGGAGTTGGGGGCGCGCGGGCGGCTAATGATTGCACGCAAGTTGGCGTTAATTCACGTGCCGAACAAGCACTTTATTGGTGACACCCTCCATCATTTCCTGTCCACTGTGTAGGTGCGGAAAAAAGCGGCGGGCGGGCGGGCGCGCGCGCGCACGCACTCATACACACAGACACAGACACGTACACACAGGCAGGCAGGCAGGCAGGCAGGCACACACACACACACACACACACACACACACACACACACACACACACAGAAAAGTGGTGGTGGTGGCAGTGTGTGAACGGGTGTAAGTGGGGAGGGGGGGGGGGGGGGGGGGGGGGGCAGGATCCCGGAAAGAGACATGCTGGATCGGTTTAATTTTGTGCGTTTCCGTCGGTTCTTTCCCTTCCCCTCCTTTTGATTGGCCTCTGAGAACAATGAGACTGAAGAGTCTTTTAAACAACTTCATTGGGTGATCAAAAAGCTCTCTCTCTCTCTCTCTCTCTCTCTCTCTCTCTCTCAAAGCGTTATTCTCTCTCTCTCTCTCTCTGTCTCTTCTCCATCGACTCTCTCTCTCTCTCTCTCTCTCTCTCTCTCTCTCTCTCTCTCTCTCTCTCAAAGCGTTGTTTCCATCGACAGACCCCCCTCCTCCGCTGATTGGATTCAGCACGGCCGAACTCTTCGAAGACAATCCTACCATCCTGAAAAATATCTCCACTACAGAAGGAATGTCTTGCCACGCTTTTTCTACGACTCCTGCAAACATCGTGGCAGCTGATTCCTGAGGCGCATTGGAAAACAAAACGCGCCATCTTAGAATCCCCCCCACCTTCCCCCAACTTGATTATGCATACAGCAACCCTGACTTTTCACGCTACGTTCTCTTAGCGAGTGGACAGCTCCTCAGCAAACATTGTGACAACATGCGCGTGTTCGGCACCTGGCTGGTCTTTTATCACTTCTCGGTCTTCTCCACTTACCGATCGGAATCCGATTTCCCTGGCCCCCCTTTCCCCACCTGATTCACTTAGTCACGACTTGAAGTCTAACTAATCCAATCCTTCCCCTGGTGGGTGATACGGAGAACTTCACCTCTGCTAGCCGGCTCACAGAAAGGGGAGAGCTCGTTCACTGTGGGGTGAAGGGGTGGGGGGGGGGTGGTGGGGGAGTTGGGGTTGTGGAGGGCATTCTGCGAGAGACGTCCATCCGATGAAGCTACGGGTGGAAAGTGGATGTTAGTAAGAGAAGAACAAGTTGATGCCGTCAGACTGTGTGGCGTTTTGCGTTGTTCATTTTCACTAAGTCTGTATGAACAAAGTACTTTGGAAAGCGCAAAGCAGCATTTCCTCTGACTAGAATTTTAAAGGGGGGGGGGGGGGGGGGGGGAGAAAAAAGCACAGCCATTAGATAAAGAGATGACTACAATTTTCACTTAGGACATGAAATGAGTTTTCCATACAGCTCTATATGTAAGCTTACTTAGAGAAATCCAGAGTCATTACGTGCACTGATGGACAGGCTGTGAATGATGCTCACTGACTAAACCACCCTGGCCGACATGTCACTGACGCAAAAATTCAGTTGCCAAACATAGGTCATCGGTGACGTGGTTATCCACTAGCGGGGTACTTTTGACTGACCCATGATAAAAATGTGTGTGTGTGTGTGTGTGTGTGTGTGTGTGTGTACTGTCATTGAAAGAGAGAGAGAGAGAGAGAGAGAGAGAGAGAGAGAGAGATGAGGAAAAAAAAAGCACACTTCCACAACGTTTTGATCCGATTCTGAATAGCTCTGAAAGGCGTTTTCATCACAATACAAGAATCCGGACCACAAAACTGCTTACAATTTTCATTCCTTGTTAATATTTTATCACGCACACTGTCACATGCACATACGCACACGCGCGGACACACACACGCACGCACGCGTGAACACACACACAATACACGCACGCGCGCGTGCGCGCGCGCACACACACACACACACACACACACACATGCACGCGCGCGCGCACACACACACACACACTCACTCACTCTCTCCTCTCCTCACTCACACATGCACTGCTAACATCCACGCCATTGAGGAAACAGATGGAAGTGACCCATGAGTGACTGATCGACATTCATCCTCACACTCTTTGCCATACACGCACGCACGTGCGCGCGCACACACACACACATGCACCGCGCGTACACACACACACACACACACACACACACAGAGGATGCACAGAAATGAAGAACGTGCACCGGTTTCACACCCCCTCGACAACCTGCCCAATGTTGTCCTGCTGCGAACTGACTGCCGCCATTTATCAACATGGCCGTCATCATCCGCCTCGCATATCACTCTCCGTGCATCGCCCGTCCGGCATAACGCTGCCACCAAATTGAGTTGGTCCGCTGTTCCAGATTGATTTCTCGCACGGGTAAATGATGGAAAAATTGTGAATTATTCATGCAGGATTGGGTTATAGTCGTCTTCACCGGCACTGATATTCGCCCAGTAGTTCAAAAAAAAAAAATAGAGAAAAAAAAAGAAAGGAAAAAAAAAAAAAAGGGGGGGGGGGGGGAGCGGTGGAGGGGGAGGAGGGGGGGGGGGGGGGGGAGAAGAAGGGAGAAAGAAAGAGAAAGAAAAGGACCTTTGATAGTCAGCTACAGACAGGGCCGACTACTATCGTGCAAGGGAAGGAGTCCGAGAGAGTTGTCTGTCGTTGTCATCTTTCATCTTCCGGGCCATCAGTTAGGGGCTGGATTCACGTGCGGTGTGACCTCTTCCCGCTTGCCGGGCGCTGCTCACCCAGGGAACAGTGCAGTGGCCAGGAAAGGTTCTTTACAGCAGCAGGCTATAAGGGTCTTCCAGCATTCCCCTTCTGCTGGTTCCCACCCCAACACAGAGGTCTTTTGTTTTATTACCCATATCCACGCAGAGATAAAAGATCTTTTTAATCCAGCAATAAAAGGGGTTTAATGGATCTTTACGTTTTTTTTTTCTTTTTTAAATCCATTTTTACATTGACCGGACCCTTTCCATGATCTATTGATCTGGCTTTTTTTTTTTCCAAACTGAAATTTTCCCCCCAGCCGCCGTCATAATACATGACTGCCTTTCATTTGCTTCATCTCACACACTTAGTGAAAAATAAGCGACGTGTCGTTCATTTTGACTCTGACCAAAACGCAACAGATGCTGCAAACGTAACAAGTGTCGCACGTGCAACTTCGATTTATTCTTGACATCCACTCGGGATCAGCAGCAAGAATGGCGCAACACGAGAACACTATATTAGCAAGAAGATCACCAGCATCGGAGCCGGTCGGACATTGTCCTCCGAATCTCCCCGAACGATGATGTCGCTCGGCGACGCATTTAAAATAAAACGTCGCCAGTCCCGCATGTCTTGAGGTCGACTGAGTACGTCAATGTTTCGTAGACACACTAAAAACGCTGAGCACACATGACAGGATACATAGAGAGAGAGAGAGAGAGAGAGAGAGAGAGAGAGAGAGAGAGAGAGAGAGAGAGAGAGGAGAGAGAGTGTTGAGGGGTGGGGTTAAGGAGGAGGAAAGGAAGAAAGAAGGGAAGAAGAAGGGGAAGGGAAGACAGAAGAGAGAGAGAGAGAGAGAGAGAGAGAGAGAGAGAGAGAGAGAGAGGGATGGGAGAGAAGAGAGAAAGAGAAAGATAGGGGTGGGGGAGGAAAGGAAGAAAGAAAAGGAGGGAGTGGGTAAGAAGGGAAAGAAGTGCGCAGTTTGGCAGTATACGACTTCAATTACGGCTTATAATAACCATGCCTGCATGCCAGTGTGGATGCCTGTCGATGTGAGCACGTGCATGCCTGCGTGCCTGGATGTGTATGTGCACGTTTATACTGTCTTCTTATAGAAACGAACCGCTTCGATATCTACCTCCCTCCGTGGGGTCCAGTCTTCTGGCGCGTCGGCCGCCGTGTTTGAGTTGTTGTGCACAAACATGTTGTCCGACAGTGCCAGCAATGGGCCATCCACCGATTTCGACGTCGATATGGCCACCTGAAACGACAAGAACATCGTGAGACACCGACAACAACGACGTCGTCGACATGGCCACGTGGAAGGACATGAACATCGTGAAAACAACACTGACAACAACGACGTCGACATGTCCACTGGAAGGACAAGAACATAGTGAGAACAACACTGACAACAACGACGTCGATATGGCCACCTGGAAGGACATGACCATAGTGAGAACAACACTGACAACAACGACGTCGATATGGCCACGTGGAAGGACATGAACATCGTGAGAACAACACTGACAACAACGACGTCGACATGGCCACCTGGAAGGACACGAACATCGTGAAAACCACTGACAACAACGACGTCGACATGGCCACCTGGAAGGACAAGAACATCGTGAGAAACCACTGACAACAACGACGTCGACATGTCCACTGGAAGGGCAAGAACATAGTGAGAACAACACTGACAACAACGACGTCGATATGGCCACCTGGAAGGACATGACCATAGTGAGAACAACACTGACAACAACGACGTCGATATGGCCACGTGGAAGGACATGAACATCGTGAGAACAACACTGACAACAACGACGTCGATATGGCCACATGGAAGGACATGAACATAGTGAGAACAACATTGGTATCGATGATCTAAATATGGTAGAGACACACACATTGTGAGAAGAACACTGACAACAACGATAATTATCATGGCTGTCTGTGATGACACAAACACAAATGAGTCTGTGATGACACAGACATAATGAGGCAATCGACAATTACGAAGTCAATATGCCACCTCTGGTAATATAGATACAGAGAGAACAGCACTGACAACATAAACATAAAAACGACCACCTGTGAGGATACAGACACAGTGAGGTCAGCATTGACGATAGCAATCAAAACATGGTCACCTGTAAGGACACAAACATAGTGAGAATAACACTGACAACAACGATCTGAACACAGTCACCTGTGGTAAGACAAACATAGACAGAACAACACTGACAATAACGACCTAAACATGGCCACCACATGGACACAGTGAGGACAACATTGACAACAACGCTGATTCGGCCACATGAGGACACAGACACTGTGAGAGCAACACGACAACAACAGTGTTGATATAGCCCAAAATGGACACTGTGATTCCTTGAGGACAGTATTGAGAGTAGCCACGTCAATATGGCCACTCCGTGAGCACACCGATACAGTGGGGGCAACACTGACATTAAGTACGTCGATAGGACCGTCTGTGATCTTGCACATATACTGAGGACAACACTGACAACAAAGATGATACCGACAATCAAATTACATAGCGACTGCCAACCAACCACCAAAAGCGAAAAAGTTCTATTTTAGTTGTAGTAGTAGCTGCAGCAGCAGCACTGGTAGTAGTAGTAGTAGTAGTAGTAGTAGTAGTAGTAGTAGTAGTAGTAATAGTAGTAGTAGCAGTAGTAATAATTTTGGTTCCGATTTCCACGAAGATAACCCAAATGTTTCACCCCTCTCCCCCCCCCCCCCCCCCCCCCCCACACCCCCCACCCCACCCACCCACACCCACACACATACACACGCACTGCACATTACAATCAGGGGAAGAAAGGTAAACACAAAATATAACCAACCTGAAACCGTCGCATATCTCGTGGATTGCCGGCATTCTTGAGACAGTTTTGATTACACTTCATGAAGAATTTAAGAAAAAATCTGCAACAGAAAACAAGAAGAACCCGGTCATAGCACATCGCTCTATTTCATTCAAGAAAAAATGCACACTGGCGAGTTTTATGTTTATTGTATGTGTGTGTCTCTCTCTCTCTCTCTCTCTCTCTCTCTCTCTCTCTCTCTCTCTCTCTCTCTCACACACATTATGTAGCACGTGTGTGCGCACGCGTATTTGTGTGTGTGTGTGTGTGTGTGTGTGTGTGTGTGTGTGTGTGTGTGTGTGGCGCGCGTTGTGTGTGTGTGAGTGTGTGTGCACGCGATCGCGTATGCATGTTCTGACATTCACGATCAGACATGGAAACACGCACACGTGTGCATGGATGTTCATGTCATGTGTCTTGTTTAAATATTGCTGTCTGTGCCTCTCTTGTTGGCAACCACGCAGATCGTTTTACATTGGAATTGTATGGGAACATTGTATATCAAAGTCATAGTTAGAACTGGTTTCTGAAACTGTGTTGGCCGACTGTTAAAAAAGAAGTATTGTTTTGTGAAGCGCACAATAATAAAATTCGCTGCTGGTCTTCTTTTTATCTTTAGGACCTGTGTTGTTTCATGAGCCTATCAGTAAGAATACAACATGATAACCGATGTTCAAGAGCTTAACCACAATATATATCGTAATGATGAATACTTTTGAAGCATACAAACAATTAGGATACCTGAAGACGAGTCCACAGAATCAAGAGTTGAATACCTCTGCACAGGAAGATAGGCCTGATGCATGAACATCAAGCTGATCGATGTTTTTCCTTTTCTTCCTTCACTCTACACATACTTCATACAACATCTATCTCCTGGATTTCGTGGGCGAATTCACACAAAAAAATGATAAAACAACACCCTGATATCTATATCTCCTTACATCTATTTTGTGTTTTCTCGTCCTTTAATTGAATCAAACACATCTATTCCAGGAAAATGTAACACTTGACGACACTGAAACACGAATAGGACCTCAAGGAATGGCTTAGCTTAGCTATTCCCATTCTTTGTGTCTTTGTATCTCTTGTTTATTTATCTTTTCTTTTTTGTTATTCATTTGTTCGTTTTTATAATACTCGAATTGAGTATTCTATCATCATTGTTTTTTGTTCTTGTTTGGTTACCTTACCATATAAACTCTTTTGTTTTTAATATATGGGGGGGGGGGGGGGGGGGGGGGCAGGGGGGGGGCAAAGCCAAAGCAAACTGTAAACTCTGTCCATACAGGGCAAAACTAGGGACACAGTGGATAATGCAATACCAAAGTGGTGCACAAAGTTCCGTCTCTGTAGGCCAAAATTAGGAACAAAGTGGATAGCACCAAACCAATGTCGTGCTTTAACATCCGTCCAAATGCGGCACTCGGTGACCAAGTTCTGCCGGTATGGGGCAAAACTAGAGATTCAGTGGACATTTCCAGACCAGCTTGGTGCTCCAATCTTTTTCAATAGAGAGCTGAGGTTTCGTGTTTTTTTCTTTCTCAAGAGAACTACTGAAGTCAGTGCCTGCTCATAGTCCAACGGACCGCAAGGAGCATATTGGGCAGTTGCACCGTCGAAACTGATTCCAAGGCTGCCTTAATTTAAACAAAACGATAACAATAAACTACTTAATTCAAACATACTCAAAACGCCTTCATCCAGGATCTAGTTTTCATTTAAAAGAAAAACCCTTAGATCGAATGAAAAATTCATGTCTTTTTGAAACCAGAAAAAAAACCCATCTCTGGTGAACCATCCCTGAATACGAGTCGTGCTATGAAGTGTGTAAGTCGATCGCCATTGAAATCCCAATATTCTGTAAGCACATGTTTGGTAGAGAGTGGATCATCGCATTAAGTGTGCACTACGAAGCCTCCTCGCTTTTCAAACGATGCGAATGAGTGTAAAGAGTGTGCCTGTGAGTAATCGGAACAGAACTATTTCCTCATTGTAGCAACCAGAGGCACACGGTTGGAATTTTTCAGATTTGGATGGATCCTCTCCCACCCACCCCCACCCACCCCCCCCCAAAATAAAAGCTTATCGTTCGTTTTGTGTGTTCCTGTCCTCTTGCCGGTCTTTGACATTAATCATGAACTTCTGGATTTGAGATTTGTGCGGGGAATAGATGATCTGCATAACTTTTTTGTGTAATATTTCTTCAAAGACGATTATCCGTCTCACTGCCTTCAATGCCAATATGACCGGGCTCCCAAGACAGAGCAGCGGTGATATCATCGGATTTCAGCGAGATGCGAAGTTGAAAAATTAAAGAAAAGTTCAGAATTTCGGGGTGATTAAGGTTACGATCAGCTGCGGTCTACAGAACTGAAAGGGGGTACATGATAATCCTGTTTGGCCTGATAGACAGCATTAAATGCCAGAACCAGGGCTGTCAGTTCAAAACAGCGGTGGTGGAGCTGTCCGATGAAATACGTTTTGAAAAGTCTAGATCAGGAGCAGGTGAGCGATGAACAGCAGAAGGAACTTCCTCAATCCTGGAACCGTCGATAGATATTCTTTGAAAGGATAGAAAATTTGAATGACAAAGTCCGGAAAAAAAGGTCTTCTACACCAGAGAGCTGGTGGAGTCCTAACAGAAAGAAGTAAGATCGAAGAGTATCTCTGGTGTTAAAGAGTAAGTCCAGGGTAGGTTGTCTGAGAATTTGGAAAGATGACAAACAGCTCCAAGATCAACCATCAGTACTTTTTAAATGGGAAAGAAACCGTATTCCCAGGATAGAACAGAACCGGGGTTGTCTTAAAAAAAAAGTTTTAATGGAATTTTGGGTAAAATCTAGATATAAGCAGGATTTTTATTTCAGAGAACATGTTCAAACAATTGTTTAAAGTGAGTTTTCATCCACTGTTGAACAGGGACGGTTCCTCTTCGAGGGAACGAGATCAGTACTGACAGCCTGTCCTGTTACTACATACGACAAAGCACCAGACATAAAGTCCTCCCTCCATCCAGCATTGACTGACAAAGCACGTGGAACTCGTCTCGCTGCCGGCCTAGATCCTGTCTTTTTACACTGTCACGTTCTCAACTCCTCGGTTTCGGTTCACAGAGGTTGAGCTGGGTGGGCAATGGCAAGGGAGGGCTGCTAAAAGCTCTACCTCCTGGTCGGCATATGAATTGTGATGAATAATTGACCAGATAGCGCTTGAATATTTCATGGCGGCCCGGACACTGGGCTAGGGCACGGGCGACACACAGCGCATTAGGCCGACCGGTTGCCATTTGGGCGGAACGCCGCGCCGACGGACAACTCCAACGCGCTGTGACGCTAGTTTCCCCGTCCTCCGACACCGAAAAGGGACACCTGAGGGATTTGACCCGCCGCTGTCGCCATTTTAAGGGGTGAAAGGACGGCAAAGAGAATAGCCAATTGTATGGGTCACCGGGCCATTAATTACCCATTTGTCATGGATGACGGTTGGGGTTTGCCCTCTTGGCTTTGCTCTTTTCTGGCAGCGACAGTAATTCGTTAGGGATAGGAAAAAGGAAGAGGGATGGAGCATTAGGGGACATGGGAGTTATGTCTTCGCAAAAGGCATCCATGATTTGCAAAATATGTTCCACATCCTATTTCATAGCGCAGATACTTAAAGCAATCAGAAAAATGTATTCTCATTGCGAGGGGAGGGAGGGGGGACGAGTGTGTGTGTGTGTCTGTGTGTGTGTGTGTGTGTGTGTGTGTGTGTGTGTGTGCTCGCGCATGTGTGTGTGTGTGTGTGTGTGTGTGTGTGTGTGTGTGTGTGTGTGTGTGTGTACGTGCGTATGTGTGTGCGTGCGCGCTCGCGCGCGTGTTTGTGAGTGAGTGTGTGTGTGTGTGTGTGTGTGTGTGTGTGTGTGTGTGTGTGTGTGTGTGTGTGAGAGAGAGAGAGGGGGGGGGAGGGGAGGGAGAGAGAGAGAGAGCGCAAGTCTTTGTAACTGAGAGTATGTAAACAAGGAAACAAACGTTCTTTGTTGGTTGGCTGGTTGTGTCTGATTTTTCTTTAACGCATCAGCCACATACACACATAGACACACACAGGCACACACACACACACACACACACACACACACACACACACACACACACACACACAGAGTCAGTTAACACCGAATCTTCCGTCAAGCAGACAGAATATTTCGCTTCAAAATAACTGATACGGATCACACCCTCACACACATCCGGAGTTCCACTTGTCGTCATAGATCGGCAGTCATCAGGCGAGATCATCCTGATCATCAGTTAATTGCTGCCACACAATCCGACACGAAGAGCAGGTGACAATGGGTGCGAAGATCAAAAGGAAAATCCCTCCGATTAAACTCCGTGACAGTATCCGGGCATTAGTACATGGCAAAGGCTGTTTTAGACTGGCGGACCCAGTGACGTGTATATGTATGTGTAGGAAGGTGGATAGGGAACAGGGGGCGGGAGGGGGGGGGGGGGGGGGGGGGGGGGGGGGGGGAAGGAGGGGGGTGCGAAGGAGGGAGTGCGTGTTCGAGGGTGTCGTGTGTGTGTGTGTGTGTGTGTGTGTGTGTGTGTGTGTGTGTGTGTGTGTGTGTGTGTGTGTGTATGCGCGCGCGTGAACGCGCAATGAAAGTGTGTGAGTGCAAATGAAAATGAATAAATGCGAGCCCTGTGAATGTAAGTGTGCCTGTGCAAGCGCGCGCACGCATGCATTTGTGTGTGTGTGTGAATATGTGTGTGTGTGTCTGTGTGTGTGTGTGTGTGTGTGTGTGTGTGTGTGTGTGTGTGTGTGTGTGTGTGTGTGTGTGTGTGTGTGTGTGAGAGAGAAACAGAAAGAGAGAGAGAGAGAGAGAGAGAGAGAGAGAGAGAGAGAGAGAGAGAGAGAATTTGCACCGAAATTACGGTTCCTTACTAACCTGGCCCAAATGCTTTCCCTCTTCATGAAAGAGAAGCAAACCTGGATCTCTATACCAGTAACAATATTTCTTTTTGAAAGGCAGACTGGCGTTCAAAGGGAGAGGCAAACCTGCCCTAACCAGTACTCTGTTTCAAAGTACTATCACATGATAGTACCACCACACTGACGGTCAGCAGGACCAGAAAATGAGAGCTGTTTTCATTCCGTTCGGAACTCTTCAGGATTCTACTTATAAGAAGCACTTGCATATAAACAGCAAGGATGTGACATGCATGAAAGTTGTCTCAAAGAAAAGGCCAAGATGTACAGCAGAATGCCAGACAAAAAAAAGTCCAAAAATCAATATGTGGAAGGGTGAAAGCGACGGCTCACAAGATGAAGCGTCAGTGGATAAACATCCATGTGGATGAACAATTACAAAGAAATCTGTCTTCAGAAAGCCCAAGTTTAATACGCTGCAGCACCCCACAAAGCCTCAAAGACTGATGCACGACATGCACCAATGGAAACAATAAAAAAAACTTGCCCTAATCCTTTCCATCTCACGAGATGAGCAAATACCAAAGACCATAACTTTAAAATGTATCACTTTAAAAGATGCATGTGCATTTGAAGGGAAGGCGGCGAGGGAATTTTTTTCTATAGTGAGCGCTCTTTGAACTCTGATTCCCCTACTGTGGATATCTGCAGGACCAGCGAACTCCAGCTGCTTCGTTCTATTCGGAGCTCATTATGATTGTTACTTTAGTGAATGAAATGGATGTGGTGTTTTATTCTTCTTCTATGGAGACAGATGGCATCAACGCGTAATTTTCTTATTGTTTGTATTTGTGTGTACATGTCTTGCATCAACCTGTAAGTCCTTAAGAAGTATGGAATACGGTGTTCTAAACGTGGATTTGGGGATCTCTCTCTCTCTCCCTCCCTCCCTCCCTCCCTCCCTCCCTCCCTCTCTCTCTCTCTCTCTCTCTCTCTCTCTCTCTCTCTCTCTAGATAGACAGATAGTTAGATAGATAGATAGACAGACAGATAGACAGATAGATACACATATATGCCCGTATACATACATACAAATATATATATATATATATATGTGTGTGTGTGTGTGTGTGTGTGTGTGTGTGTGTTTATTTTGACTTTTGAAGGGTGTGACAGGCTGGTGGAGTGGGGTGGGGTGGGTTAAGGACAGGGGAAAGAGGATCGGGAGGAAGGATGGTGGGCCGTGTCAACTATGCGCGCGATCGATGCCAATCAAATCTGCAATGAGAATACCTCCCAACCGCAACGCTCACACTCTCGCACCTAACCGTCATCCTCATGATACTGGCAGAATGCGTCCAGAGGCCACGAATGTTGTTCCGGAGCGGTTTGCCCTTCGATCTATTGTCCACAACACTTTTGTCTTGTCCCCGTCCCTGGGGTAACCTCCCCCCCCCCCCCCCCCCCCCACACACACACACACACACACACCCGCCCACTCATCCCTGCAGCCGGCAGCACGGTCACGAGTGCAGGTCTGCAGGCCGCACAGTCTGTTTGAAGTTGACAGCGGTCGTTTTTGAAGCATCTTTGAAACGGCTGATTGGGAAGGAGGGGGGGAAAAGTGCCCGTGGAAGCGTCGCTCAATAATTCATTAAGGTAATGCGGCGGGCAGTCAATACGCCACCTCTGACACTGCAAGCAACGTGAAGAGTCTGCCTTTCAGTCAGTCAGTCATTCAGGCAGGTTCAGTGTGTGTGTGTGTGTGTGTGTGTGTGTGTGTGTGTGTGTGTGTGTGCGTGCGTGCGTGCGTGCGTGTACAGGTCATTTTGCCCCTTCACCTTCACTCACTTTGTCCGACCCCCTCGCCTCCCTACACTCCCGCCCCTGACCTCTTTTCGCGTCCAGCTCTGTCTCATCTTCACCTTTCACTCAACATCACAAAGCTCTGCTGTGTGTCATCTTGACGAACCCAAATGGAGGGGACAGGGCAGTTAGGGAGGTTGGTGGCTGGGTAGAGAAGAGAGAGAGAGAGAGAGAGAGAGAGAGAGAGAGAGAGAGATTAAAGGTGGGACAGACAATGGGAAGGTAGTGGCAAGAACTGTGGGTTTCTTTGCAGAATTAACGGCTTCTATTCACCCGCGCTAAAAACCTTTCCGCCCCGTTCATGGCATGAAACCTTGCTATTCGTTTTCAAGGACAACTCAGAACAATCGGCATTTTCGCGCCCAACTCCTTTGTTTGTCCAATGTCTTCGCAAATGTGAATGTGCGAGAGAGAGAGAGAGAGAGAGAGAGAGAGAGAGAGAGAGAGAGAGAGCGCCAATGTGAATGTGCAGAGAGAGAGAGAGAGAGAGAGAGAGAGAGAGCGCGAGCCAATGTGAATGTGCAAAAGAGAGAGAGAGAGGGGGGAGGGAACGAAGAGAGAGAGAGAGAGAGAGAGAGAGAGAGAGAGAGAGAGAGAGTGTGTGTGTGTCGGGGTTTAATTACCAATGTATTAGAAACAATATAGCACATTAGTGGCAACATGGAATCGCATCGTCGTGCTTGCTTATTCTGAACACTTTAAAAATAAACACTGCATCTGTATAGTCCGTAGTACTGTAAAGTAGCAAAGCAAACTTATACATGAATGGAAGACTGTCTTTTTACTTGGGAATAAGTTCTCTTCGAAGGGTTTCATACGTATAGCATGCAAACAGAATTATCCTCTGCGCACTTTATCAAAAGCCTTGCGGAAATCTATAAATGTCACATACAACTTTCTCTGTTTCAGGAACTGGTTCTGAGCCATTGCGAACAAAGTCCTCGCTGTACAATAACTTTCCCTTTATCCGACATAATA
>JADBJO010000008.1:797500-817500 GCA_016801955.1 Conus betulinus
AAAAGTTACTGGTTGGTTTCTTCTGACGTTTTGTCTTCGACGTTTTGATTCGAAAGTTTGCCTTAAGCAGTACTTCATTATAAAACATGCCTCAGATTTCTACAATTACAAATCACAATAACGTTGAGAAAAGATGAAGTAGCCCTACCTTCAGGAATGCATGTACACACAAAAATGTCATCAATAATCTAACGATGGTTGAAGTGTGACGTATAACTCAATAGTGGTTGAAATGTGACCGATAAACTAACATGTCGTTGAAATGTGACGGATTACATAACAATCGTCGAAATATGACGGACAACCCAAAGTCTTTGCATTTGAATTTTCTACGTGACGTTAAAAAGTGGTTGTTGAATAGGAGAAAAAAATCAAAACGGCTGAGGTGGAATGAAGAAATAGAGCAGGTGATGAAAAAAAAAGGCATTTAAGAGAGAGAGAGAGAGAGAGAGAGAGAGAGAGAGAGAGAGAGAGAGAGAGAGAGAGAGAGAAAGAGAGAGAGAGCAAAAATGAGGATGGTACGTGATTCATGTAACCATCATTAATGACACAGACACGTTGGCTTGATGCGCTGGTGTTTTAGTCTGTTTTTGTTTTCACTGGGTTTTTTTTTTTTCCCCTACATAAAGTGTACTTCTCTTCGACACTCCTGCTTTCCGTCCTCTTCTCTAAAATCAACAGGCCACAATTTCATCGGAAAAAGAAAACTGAATGTTTAAACATTTGATTTGGAAGTGCAGGAAGAAGCTGGATCAAATTACATATCACATAATGATGATAATACCAGTAGTTCTAAACAGAAACAACAGTAATAACAACGACAACAATGATAATCATAATCATAATGAAAATAACTGGCATGCATGCAGCATCTTACGTACTAATCTAGGCGCTTAGCGACACATTATTACACACGTACACACTCAAAGTCTCTATTCATAATCATACAAGTGAACAAAAGAACAAACCACAAAAGACGCAGAAGATTCTGAACCTGGCAGTGCTGTCTGAAAAGATACGTTTTGAGGTCGGGTATGAAAAAACAATAGTTAAAGTGGAATAGAAAGATACGTTTTGAGGTCGGGTATGAAAATACAATAGTTAAAGTGGAATACTCAATATCGAAAGGGAGGAGTTCCAGAGCTGGGGACCATACACAGACAGGAAACGGAAGCGATAATATTTACATTTGAATCGGTTCTGCAAAAGAAATGGTGAGTGAGGCGAACGGAGAGACCGATCGGGTGTATGTAGTGATCAGGGAGATGTGCAGGGGCAGTGCCAGTGACATATTATAGCAGATGAAGGCTATCTTGTATAATTCTTGCAGAAACGGGGAACCAATTGACGTTCATCAATGAACGGATACAAAGTTGACGACGTGAATCTTTCAAGATAAGGCGAGCAGCAGGATTTTGGACCTTCAGCAGTGGATGAAGATTAGAGTCGGGACAACTAACATGAAAATAGTTACGGGAAACCAACCGTGAAAGAATGAAGGAAGTAAGAAGTGTTTGGTGGGAATCTTCAGAGAGGGTTTTTTTTTTCCCCCTAAGTGAGGCTATACTTCTAAGACCACAGTAGCAGATCTGACAGATTGTCGTAAGCTGTTGTTTCACAGAATGGGAGTCGTTCATCAAGAAATCAAAGTTTCTTCCACTATCCATCGCTAAACCCAATAGTGATGAAGGAAGGTAAGAAGGTGGCTGTGAAACAGAACCAGAGAAGATCGCAGCTTCTGTTTTTCTACTCATGTAGTTTCCAAGTGTTGTGTGTCACCTAGGATTTGCTGTCAGATGTACATTCTTCAAATGGCTATACGTGCATGTGTACTGATGTCTGATGACTCGTGTGCTTGCCGACATTCGAGTGTCGCCGTTTAAATGGTGGTGTCCATTCTGTTGTGTCACTTCGCCCATTAGGCCTTTTCATATTTTTTTTTTTTACATTTATATATTTTTCATTCACTTTTTTTTTTATCTTTAATAAAATCTCTGACAGTGATACATGAAGCGGAATGGCTGTCAATGACCCAGTCTGACCCGCCTTAAGAATGTCAGTAGATTGTCTAGCATGTCATTTATTGGCATGTTCATTTTCCCGTATGTTCTTTTTCAGAAGGGACCTCTATTCCCTCGTGTTGATGTCCTTGAAAAGGCCCTGTGGGTTCGGCGGGCTCATAACGATACAACTAAACTAAAATCACGTGGTAGGGAGATAAGTGAGAAACAACGCTAGAACCCTTTATGATATAATGCACAATTTCAAGATAGAATATCTTCAAATAAGTTTGAAAATTTTTAATTCGCTTGACTGGAACTACTGAATAGTGTCTTAAAAGCTTTTGGATTCGGAAAACAAATGTGTAAATGAAATCTCTGCGTTGTACTGAAATTTTGTCTTTTATGTTTTGAAAACGAGAGAAAAAAAAATCCCAGAATTCATTAAAAGTGGCTGCCGCTGGGAAGATCCTTCATCTCCATAACTATGTGTTTCATGCGCAGACACACTTTCATGTAAGTATGGGGAACTGAAAAAGAAAGGTACATATGACCATCAAAGATTTTAAATTCAAAATCTCTCGTCATACTTATCTCGCCTTTAAAAGTGACAGAATAGCTTACATTTTGTTAAAAAATACAGTAATTGAAAGCATGTTAGGATTGAAACTAAACTAAAACTTAAAGGAAAACCAGCCACTCTATGAATACTTCGCTAGGAAGTAAAAAAATACTGAAAAAAATTTACCACTTAAAAGAATAGAATGGAATCTAAAAGAATTTAAAGTGTTAGGGGCCTGGTTTGTAATGATTTAGTACGAATGATAGAAATAAATACAAAAGAATGGTTTCTGAGGGCAAAGATATTCAAGACAAGACTGAGGAGGACGCTAACACCATAGGTAGGTAGATTAGCAGTACCAAAATAATTTTCCTCTCTAAACCTATTTACCTGTGGATCCATTTATCAAATCCAACTAACAGTCCAGTTAAAAAGGTACCACAAAATATGTTAAACATTCGTGTGGGAGCCAAAAACGATAAATCAGAAGGCAGTCTTCTGTCCATAGTATTCAAAGGGGGAGGAGGCTGAGGAGGTAGGCGTTCCATATGTTGAGCTGTGCTTTGAAAGCATTATCCTGGAACTGAATACGGACATGTCAGTTTCCAGCATGAATAAAAAGGTATATACACCTCAGTGCTCTGGAAGCGAGTTCGTGGATGATAAAGGATACGTCAAAATAGAAAGACCCGGTCTATTCGAGAAAGCTGTTACCAGTTTTTTTTTTTTCTCCTTCAAACAAGTGACAAGTGATTCAATATTTTAAAAACTTCGAAATGGTTCATAAAGATTTGTTTCATAAGAAACAGGCTGAAAACTACAATTCATTTTGTCGTTTTAGTGGTGCAGCTGTTGGTGGCTTCAGATCTAACTAATGAAGAAGATGAATTCCTGATGTACGAATCATTTTTCCGAAAAAGTGGAATGTGTGGTAATTATGCAGGTTGCAACAAGTCATTGAAATACTCCATGAAGAATTATGATTTTGAAACTGAAAATAACAAAAGAGATTTTCCGATAAATTTCAAACGTCTTCGCAAGATGTAATATGAATTGTTAATGGATAAACTATCCACTTTCGACATTAAATCCTGGCCATAAAAAAAATTCACCGAACTGAAGGCATAACATTATTTTTTTTTTTTAAAAATTAAGAATATCCCACAGATTGTTGGTGACAAGCATTGTTTTAAAGAATACGCGTCTGCAGCGACTGACATGTATAAATTGTGTGGACGAAAAAAGGAAAAGATGCGACACTATATGATTGTCTATGTTTGATCGCCCTATGACAAAAAAACTGCAGCGTTGTTCTTCAGTAAAAATGCGAAAATTGCCTAAGATTAAGACTGAAAATGGGGTTTATCTGTTCGGAACGAGAAAACATTGAAGTATGATTTCAAATCACCAGGAAAATTCTTTTCACATCGATGTATGATAATAAAGCAAAACCATATACCCGAATCTTCACCGAGTTAAAGGTCAAACATAAAATAAAAAAAAAATAAGTATGCACTTATCGAACATTCAAAACCGTCATTTTGAAACGAAATGACTCCTGTATCTTCACTGAAAATCAAACGTAACTGTAACTATCAATGCTAGCCACACACATACAAAATTAATGTGGTCATCGGACATTATTGTAGATAAACTCTTCAACATAAGTATGTGTTATGTACTGAGACATCTGTTGTTCATATCTTGGGAATATTGTTTCATCACGTTTGTTCAGAAGAGGTTCAGATATCACCATTTGAGTTAAAAAACTGTTTTGCAAATGTATGAAAAAGCGCATTTCAGTTAAAAAAATGTTTTCATCTGCACGAAAAAGTACTTTCCATATGTATTGTAAAGTACATTGAATAGTGTTTTCCGTGTCTTAGTAAAAAAAAAAAATCACCGTAGATCATGTCTAGGTTCATTGAAATATTTGTTTGGGTTTTTATGTACCGTTACTTCCATGTAGATTTTACTGCGTAAACATGTGACTGTTGATGTATGCAGACAGTTTAAGTATTTGTATTGCTTTGTCATATTTTTAACGTGTGAAATAAGATTCTTAAAAAAAAAATCCTTTTGAAATGAACGCCAGAGCATGCCAGTGTGTGTGTGTGTGTGTGTGTGTGTGTGTGTGTGTGTGTGTCTCTGTGTGTGTGTGTGTGTGTGTGTGTGTGTGCGTGTGTGTGTGTGTGTGTGTGTACAGGCGTAATGAGAAATGAGAAATCTATGGCACTTACGAACTAACCCTAAAAGCTCAGGCTGCTTTTTGTCTTTTCGTCTTATCACGGTTTTTATGACGGTCATTCGACAGCAATAAATGCGGGAAATATACAGTAGAATAGAGCGGAGACACTGCATTCTGACTGACCAGTGACCGGGGGTGGTTGATATTCTTCTGTCTGTATGTCTGTCCGCCTCGGCTCTTAGCTTTTCTTTTGACAGCGACTTGGCGCATTCCTCTCACAAAGTTGTGTCTTTAGTTCTTCTTTTATGAGCATCCTCACCCCCTTTCTCCCTCACCACCTCCCGGCCCTACCTCCCCCCCCCCCCTTTTCTCTCTCTCTCTCTCCTCTCTCTCTTCTCTCTCTCTCTCTCTCTGGCAGAGTCTGCCAGTCTCTTGGCCCCCGACCCCTGGCCCCGTCAAGACGGCACAAAAAAACACATTTGCATCCTTAAACACTTCCATTCTCTCTGTGATGGTCCGAGCTCTGTGAAGGCGCGAGACACAAGAATCGGCGGGGGAGAATTGTTTTCAGATGCTTTGTAACATTGTTCCGGGGACTTCCTAACTTTCTGTACTTTACAGACGCAGCAGCCCTGGGCTCTGTTTGAACTTGTTTTTCAGCTCCACAGGGATGTAGCTGAACATCTGGTAACGTCTTCGCACTTCAAGAAATATCAAACGAGATTCTTTTTCGTTTTTTTTTTTTCCTGTGCAATCTGTCCCAACAATGAAAAATTTCAACACGGCTTGCATAGTTTTTGTTTCAATCATTCCTTCCCTTCACAAACAGCTGGCGCTGTTTTTTTTTTTGTGTGTTTTTTTTGTTTTTTTTGTTTTTGTTCGAGTATCAATTATTCCAGTTCATCTTTTCGTCCAGGATATGAGCAGATAACATAGAACTGTGCGACTAGACAAGGATGGGTTGCTTCCAGCCTAGTTCCGTGACATCTGGCGATCTATAGCTTTGCTTTACTGAAACTTTAATCTATTCTTTGACCTGTATTACCTATTACCAGATCTGAATGATGCCATGGATCTTTAGCAATGGCTTACACCACACCTAAAGCCTTCTTTTTCGATCTTCGACGGTTCGGTTCCTTTTTTCTTTCTTTCCTTCTTCTATACCCCCCCCCCCCCCCCCCCCCCCCTCCCCCTCCCCGCTTCCGAAAGAAAGCAAACAGGCCGAGACTCTTTCTTTCCTGCGTTCCTTTCCCTTTTTTCTCTCTCTGTTGCTGCAGAGACCGGCTGAAAGCGTACATGTGTGAAAGGCAACAGTAGCGGTGTGTACGGCTCTGGTTCCAGCCAGTCTGGGCACGGGGCGAGGGATGGCGCCCTTCGCAGAAACAATGGATGCCGCATGTCGCCGCTACATCAGCGGGTATCACCCTCTGCAGCCCGTGCTCCGTGTCAAGGAGATGGTTCTCATTAGCAGGGGAGGCAACTTGTGAGGCTCTCCTCGCTCCCAGTTCGGAGGTCTCTTGTGAGGCGCCTCGCCCTCTGTCTGAACGGCTTTTGCCGCGCCCAGCACCGAGAGCACCGACACGCGCCCTCAGTTTCCCGTGTGTGTTGTGGCGCGGGTCATGACGGAAGTTCTGTGAGGATGTGACGTAGCTGCAACGGAATGAGGTGACAAACCGCGGCACTTTTCACACAGACGGTTGGATCTGGGTGTAGAGGGTAAGATTCTCCGAGTTACATGCTTAGAATTTCGGCTGATACAAAACTCTCTCTCTCTCTCTCTCTCTCTCTCTCTCTCTCTCTTACACACACATTCATATATATATATATATATATATATATATATATATATATATATATATATATATATATCAGCACACGATATTGCATCTTTGGGCCCCTTCCATCTTCTCTGCATGTTAATCAAGGATTCATGATTTCTTTTTAATCGTTTGACGTCACAGGCATCTAGTGAATGCTATAAACTTCGGATCATTGCAAACCTCAGAAACGAAGCCTGGTGTGTCCATTCCAAAAACAGAGTGTCGTATTGTACCATGCCTCCCTCTCCACCTCTTATCCTCTAAATAAGATAAAAAAACAAACAAACAAAAAAAAAAAAAAAAACGATAAAAAAAAAAGTCTGTGAATAACCGCTCACGAACAACGATTTGAAAAGGGGCGCAGTTTTGTGTAAGCACACTAAGAAAGGAGTAAAGCTACGACAGACCAAGAAACGTTAACGGGAGGAAAGATAAATGGGGAGTAGATTCTCTCTCTCTCTCTCTCTCTCTCTCTCTCTCCGTTCGCTCTCTCTCTCAAACACACACACACATGACTGGAAGAGAGGGAGAGAGAGACACAGAGAGAGAGAGAGAGAGAGAGAGAGAAGAGAGCAAGAGAGAGAGAGAGAGAGACAGGAGACAGAGACAGACAGACAGACAGACAGATAGACAGAGAGAGGTGGTGGGTCAGAATGACCACAAATGTTTCTTTTACTCACCAAAATGGACATGAAACACGAGATAGTGAACATTCTAAGTACAGTAACGGCAACAACAACAACAACAACAATAATGATGGTGACGATGGAGATTGTAATGATAATAATAACAGCAACAATAAAAACATGAAGGATACATTGTACAACTACAAGAGAGACAAAGAAAGAGCGAGGAGAGAGAGAGGAGGGGGGGGGGGGGAGGAGAGAATCCAGTATTTATGGAGGGGGGGGGGGAGAAAGAGGAGAATCCATCTTATTAGGAAGTAGAGAAAAACAAAACGTAAACAAGTAGACAAGTAACAGCCCAGAGCCCCGGGCCCCTCTCCGTTGTGGAGAGGTAAAATTAGCCCTCTCAATGGCGGAGGAGGAGGCGTTGGCAGAAGCAGACGTGTCGCCTCCACAGCCGGAAGTGGACCCCGGGGACCGCCGCCTCGATTTGCTAATCCCATCATGCCTCGCCTCACGCGCCTTGCCGGTAAAGTAAATCGCGGCAAAAATCTCGCGAGACTTCTTGTCGGTCCTTGACTCTCCTTGCCTGCGCCCGGGCGATGTTGTGACGGGGGCCCCGGTGCAAAAGCACGATGAAATATACATGGGGCATGGGCTGGCTGGCTGCTCCCGAGAGCTGGCACAGAGTCAAGGTGCTGCTTAGGACCTTGTTTCCTCTTTCCGCTCCAGGGCCTGCCCGAGTGTGTCGGGGGTTCGATCTGCTGGCGACGTTTCATCAAATTTTCATCGGTTTTTGTTTCCAGCCTGTCTGTAAAGACCTCGCTGTCGACAAGATGGGGTGGCACCTTTACTGTTCTTGTTGATGTTGGCACGTGTACCTGCGTGCGTGTGTGCACGATCTGGGGTACGTGCGCACACGCGCGAGTGTGTGTGTGTGTGTGTGTGCGCGCGCGCGTGTGCGTGCGTGCGTGCGTGCATGCGTGTGTGTGTGCACGCGCGCGCGCGTGTGTGCGTGTTGGTGCGCGTGTGTGTGGGTAGGCGCGCGCGTGCGGGCCGAAAGAATTAGAGCTTAGAACTAGAGCTAGCTGACGCTCAGAACCGCATGACTGTCTAACACGTGACGTCATCACGTGCACCAATCAGACGGGGGGGGGGGCGACCCTGAAACGAGCGCCCGCGCGCACGTGCCCAGAATGCCAATGCCTTCCATCCGGCTTCTCCTAAAGACTTGACTCCGGTTTGTCATTCCACCAGCTCCGGAAAGTAATGAGTCCCCTTCTTTTGAAAGGATCTGCTTGGGCCTTACGCGATCAAGAATCCAGTCAACAACCAAAATATGGCGATGCCACTCGAAGCTGCTGAAAGGAGCTTTCAGTTCGTATGAAAGCAATGAGAAGAATAGGCGCAAGTTGTTTGTTGCTTGGAGAAAGGAATGCAAGTTGGTTTGAAACAAATCATTAATTACTATTCCTGGGTTCATTCTTATGTTGTGTACAGACCAGCCTGCTATTATAGCCATATTAGGGCTTTTACTACTGTTCACATATACTCACATATACTACCCCCCCCCCCCCCCCCCCCCCTTTCCCCCCTCTTCTGTCCCAAAAAGGTCACACTAAACATACCAAACATGGCTTGAAACTGAATCTTTTATCCCCAACAACATCTTAGAACAAGAGAACTCATCTCAGAAATAAGAAACACACACACACACACACACACACACACACACACACACACACACACACACACATTTGGTGGACTCATATCTTAACAAGGTCTTCATGGAATCTGCTGTAATGTGCTTATGTCTACTATCGCGCACATAGCAGCAATCTATAAGAACATATTTCAAAGTAAGTAGGCAAATCGCATTGCATAGATGATCGAATCTCCTCGCCCTTTACAGAATATACGAGTTACTAAAAGGTGTGAATCCTGTGTGTAGCTGGTACAAAATGTATTTCATTCTGTGGCTACCATTTGCCAGGGATCTTTGACGTTAGTAAAAATTATTATGCGCTTTAGATTTCAGATCATCGATGTAGGCGATAGATCATCTGGACAATTCTTTTGTTGGTGCCATTTTTGGCAAAATGATCCTGCGACATCATCGCCTCGAATGCATACACGACCGGGAACCCGTGTAAAATCAATGGTGTAACAATGGTAAAACAATCAGATTTCAGAGAAGTGTCAAATCCTAACTATAGTTCATAACTTCAGAGTGACTGTGGCTATGGACAGCTATGGCCATCGGAGCAGAAGGGGGGGGGGGGGGGGGGGGGGGGGGGGGGGGGGGGGGGGGGGGGGGGGGGGGGGGGGGGGGGGGGGGGGGGGGGGGGGGCGAGAAAGGATGAGATAGTCCTCATGTCTAGAATGACAGGCAATCTGGAGTGCCAGAACTAAGGCTGCGAGATACACAACGCAAATGGAGCTGTTAGAATTGAAACGTTTTGACAACAACAACAAAATAAATAAAATTTTGTGCAGATGCACATTCTTTACAAGGATGGAGGTTTAGACAAAGCTTGGCACAAAACGGTCTTGTATGCCAACGCAGCAGAAGCAACAACTCACTTTCAGGTTACAGTGTGCCACACAAACATTACACCTGACTTGATTTGAAGAGCATGGAACTCAGCTGCAAGAAACCAATTTCAATTCATATCACTATGACAATTGCTAATCTTATTGTGCGTGAATGTGGGTGCGCGTAAGTAAATGCACGCGAGTGCGCAGAGAGAGAGAGAGAGAGAGAGAGAGAGAGAGAGAGAGAGAGAGAGAGAGAGAGAGAGAGAGAGGAGCGGCAGCAGCGGCAGTCGTCAGACGGGGAGAACGTGCAGGGCAGGGGGTGGCGATTGTCCATTGTCATGCAAGGCGTCGGACCAAGCTTTCATCGCCTCAGCATCGATCGCCCTCATGAATTAGTGATGCCACCACCATCCCTGCCCCTGCCCCCTTCCTTCTCTAACACTCCTCAGTTCCTCAGTCCTTCCTTCCTCCTCCCCCGCCTTCTCTTTCCTGTCTGTCCAACCCCTCGTCTCCAGCGTGTCCTTAGCGAGGGTCCGGAAACTTCAGGTTTTATTGGGGGTGTAGATATCACCAAGGTTCTCTGCCAGTTGCTTTCACATGTTAAACCAGGTTTCAGTGAAGTGTAGTTCACCGTGTCTTTGTGTGTTTCTTATATGTTAAAACGAATTACGACAGGTACAGTCCACTGTGTCTTAATGTTTTCTATGTGAGAACAGAATACAAGGCACCGTTCGTTATGTCTTGGTAATGTTACATTAAAACAAAATGCATAGGCATGGTTAATAGCGTCTTGTGTGTTTTGGTGTTGTATATGTGAAAACAAAATACTATGAGGCACAGTTCGCCGTGCCTTGGTCTTGTTCAACAATTGACTAAAAATAAAAAAATGAGGCACAGTTCGCTGTGTCTTGGTGTTATTTCATAATAATGAGGAGTAATTATTATAATAATTATTATCATCATTACTATCATCACAGTTATTATGATTATGTTGTTGTCGTCATTACTTTTAACACATACACTACTACTACTACTACTACTGCTATTACTATCACGATATTGTTATTATAAAGTTTACCGCGCTTGGTGGAGTTTTCCTTGTTTAAACGGAACACATATTTCATAGGAATTTAGTGTAATTTTGTATTTTCAAACAAAATACGGTGAGACATAGTTCACCAAATCGTGGGTGTGTTTCTGTAAGTTAAAATGTAATTAGGTATAGTCCAGTGTGTCTCGGAGTGCTATTATACGTTTATAAAGTACAACGACCTAAATTCACCGTTATCTTTGTGTGGTTTGCTAGAATACAACGACGCGTACTTCAATGCGAGTTGGTGTGACTTCACGAATTAAAACAAGTGCGATGAAGCAGGGTTCACAGTGACACGATGTGTGTGTGTGTGTGTGTGTGTGTGTGTGTGTGTGTGTGTGTGTGCGCGCGCGCGCGCGCGCGCGCGTCGCACGCCCGCATGTGCGTGCATGCGCGCGTGTGTGTGTGTGTGTGTGTGTGTGTGTGTGTACGTTGTCAGAATGAAACATTTACTAGGCATAATTCATCAAGTCTTGGTGTGCATTTGTATTCTGAAATACAATGATCGTTTCTATGCGCATCATCATCATCATCATCATCATCGTTAGCATGTCATCATCTTCATCACCATTCTCATCTCATCTCTCATCTCTCTCTCTCTCTCTCTCTCTCTCTCTCTCTCTTCGCGCGCGCGCGCGCGCGCGCGCGCGCGCGTGTGCGTGTGTGCGTATGTGCGTGCGTGTGTGTGTGCGTGTGTCCGCGCGCGCGCGCGCCTGCTAGTAACATCTTGATGTGTAGCGTAGTGTAGTGCGGTGTAGTGCAGTGCTGTTTAGTGCAATGTTATGTAGTGTAGTGCAATGGGGTATAGTGCAATAGTGCAGTGCAATGAAGTGTAATGTAGTGCAGCGTAGTGCAGTGCGGCGTAGTGCTGTGCGGTGCAGTGCAGTGCAGTTTTGTGCAGTATAGTGCTTTGTAGTGCAGTGTAGTGCAGTGCAGTGTTGTGCAGTATAGTGCTGTGTAGTGCTGTGTAGTGCAGTGCAGTGTTGTGCAGTGCAGTATAGTGCTTTGTAGTGCAGTGTAGTGCAGTGCAGTGTTGTGCAGTGCTTTGTAGTGCAGTGTAGTGCAGTGCAGTGTTGTGCAGTATAGTGCTGTGTAGTGCAGTGCGGTGCTGTGCAGTGCAGTATAGTGCTGTGTAGTGCAGTGTAGTGTAGTACAGTATAGTGTAGTGCAATATAGTGCTGTGTAGTGCAGTGCAGTGTAGTGCAGTATAGTGCTGTGTAGTGCAGTGCAGTGTAGTGCACTATAGTGCTGTGTAGTGGAGTGCAGTGTAGTGCAGTGCAGTATAGTGCAGTGCAATGTAGTGCAGTGCAGTGCAGTATAGTGCAGTGCAGTGCAATGTAGTGCAGTATAGTGCTGTGCAGTGCAGTGCAGTGTAGTGCTGTGTAGTGCAGTATAGTGCTGTGTAGTGCAGTATAGTGCAGTGCAGTGCAATGTAGTGCAGTATAGTGCTGTGTGTAGTGCAGTGCAGTGCAGTGCAGTGCAGTGTCGTGCAGTGTAGTGCTGTGTAGTGCAGTGCAGTGTAGTGCAGTATAGTGCAGTATAGTGATGTGTAGTGCAGTGTAGTGTTGTAAAGTATAGTGCTGTGGAGTGCAATGTAGTGCAGTATAGCGCGGTGTAGTGTAGAGTAGTGCAGTGCAGTATAGTGCTGTGTAGTGTAATGTAGTGTAGTGTAAGGTAATGCGGTGCGGTGCAGTGTAGTGCCGTATAGTGCTGTGCAGTGCAGTGCAGCGCAGTATAGTGCTGTGTAGTGTAAGGTAATGCGGTGCGATGCAGTGTAGTGCAGTATAGTGCTGTGCAGTGCAGTGCAGCGCAGTATAGTGCTGTGTTGTAAGGTAATGCGGTGCGATGCAGTGTAGTGCAGTATAGTGCTGTGCAGTGCAGTGCAGCGCAGTATAGTGCTGTGTAGTGTAAGGTAATGCGGTGCAGTGCAGTGTAGTGCAGTACTGCGCGGTGAAGTGTAGAGTAGTGCAGAGCAGTATAGTGCTGTGCTGTGTAGTGTAATGTAGTGTAGTGTAAGGTAATGCGTTGCAGTGCAGTGTAGTACAGTACAGCGCAGTGTAGTGTAGAGTAGTGCAGTGCAGTATAATGCTGTATAGTGTAATGTGGTGTAGTGTAAGGTAATGCAGTGCAGCGTAGTGCAGTATAGCGCTGTGTGGTGTAAAGTAGTGCAGTGTAGTGCAGTGCAGTGTAGTGTGCAGCATGGTGCGGTGTAGTGTAGTGTCGTGTAGTGCAGTGCCGTTTTGTGCAGTGCAATATACTGGAAGTAGTGCAGTGTAGTGCAGTATAGTGCGGTGTAGTGTGGTGTAGTGCAGTGTAGTGTTGTGCAGTATAGTGCGGTGTAGTGTGGTGCGGTGCAGTGCAGTGTTGTGCAGTGCAGTATACCGGATGTAGTGCGCAACACAGCGCGGGTGTAGTGTACAGTAGTGCAGTGTAGTGCTGTGGAGTGCTGATCGATGAGGATGAGGATGATTAAGATGATGCTACGGATTTCCATTTCGGTCTGAGACTACATGACAGTCCAGTATAGTGCGGTGTAGTATAGTGCAGTGCAGTGCAGTGCAGTGCAGTGTAATACATTGTAACCCAGTGTACAGCGTTGGTTGCGGGACAGTGTAGTACAGTGTGTAGTGTAGTGTAGTGTAGTGTAGTGTAGTGTAGTGTGTAGTGTAGTGCAGTGTAGTGTAGTGTGTAGTGTGCAGTGTAGTGTAGTGTAGTGTAGTGTAGTGTTGTGTAGTGTAGTGTAGTGTGTGTAGTGTGTAGTGTAGTGTAGTGTAGTGTAGTGTAGTGTAGTGTAGTGTAGTGTAGTGTGTGGTGAAGTGCAGTGCAGTGTAGTGTAGTGCAGTGTAGTGTAGTATAGTGTGTGTAGTGTCGTGTAGTGTGTGCAGTGTAGTGCGGTGCGGTGCAGCGCAGCACAGTGTAGTGTAGTGTAGTGTAGTGTAGCGGTGTAGTGTAGTGCAGTGTAGTGTAGTGTAGTGTAGTGTAGTGTAGTGTAGTGTAGTGTAGTAGTGTGTAGTGTAGTGTAGTGTAGTGTAGTGCAGTGCAGTGTAGTGCAGTGCAGTGCAGTGCAGTGCAGTGCAGTGTAGTGTAGTGTAGTGTAGTGCAGTGTAGTGCAGTGCATGCAGTGTAGTGCAGTGTAGTGTAGTGTAGTGTAGTGTAGTGCAGTGTAGTGCAGTGCAGTGTAGTGTAGTGTAGTGTAGTGTAGTGTAGTGTAGTGTAGTGTAGTGTAGTGTAGTGCAGTGCAGTGCAGTGCAGTGTAGTGCAGTGCAGTGTAGCGTAGTATAGTGCAGTGTAGGGCAGTGCAGTGTAGTGTAGTGTAGTGTAGTGTAGTGTAGTGTAGTGTAGTGTAGTGCGTGCAGTGTAGTGTAATTAGTGCAGTGTAGTGCAGAGCTGTGTGGTGTGGTGTGATGTGTGTGGTGCGGTGTGGTGTAGAGTAATGTCGTGTAGTGTAATACAGTGCTAGGCAAGGTCTAAGACGGCCGTTGGTGAAGGGTCAGTGAACACCGCGTGACAACGGTTCGAAAGGGACTACTGATGAAGGCCAACTGTACTGTGACGGTTCAAAAAAGACTACTGAAAAAGGCCGATTGTAGTGAGACGGTTCAAACGTGACTACCGACGAAGGTCTGCTATAGTAAGACGGTTCAAAAGTGAGTTTGGATGAAAGCCAGTTGTCATGAGACGGTTCCAAAATGGCTATCCACATGCACTCTGTATTGCGTGACAACGGTTCCCAAGTGCCTGTCGATAAACGACGGCCATTGCGTGACGACTGAAAAGCCGTGACATGCGTACACGACGCGGCACTGTGGAGGCTTTCTGACAGCAAGCCTTTTGAAAGCGGCGGTTTCATTTCCTGTTATGACATCCTGATCAATGCCGATTGTACATGATGATGTTGTTTCCAGATTAGCCTGGTCATCTGAGGACACTTAACACTGCATACGTAGAAGCACGCTCATGTGCTCTCTCTCTCTCTCTCTCTCTCTCTCTCTCTCTCTCTCTCTCTCTCTCTCTCTCTCGCATTCACCATGCATGCGCAGGCACGCGCACGAACGCACACGCACACATACATGCATTACGCTAATATAGTGACGAGTTTATCGGTACTTCCTAATCACAGCCATATGGTAAAAACATTCCCAATTGTCATGCGCACACACGTAAGCACACGCAAGTGCACGCACATGCATGCGCAGCGCGCGCACACGCATACACAGAATGTCTGTGAACATGTATGCGCGCAGATACACAAAGCATGCAGACAAACACCCCCTTTGACGTCAGAATTACTGACGCAGTGAGATGCATGCAATGATGTACATGCCAGCATACTGACGAGTTTATCTGCCCTTCTCTATTCACAACTACGTGCTAAAACATTCTCAGATGTCATGTGCAAGAACACACACACACACACACACACACACAAAGACGCGCACGCGCAAGAAAAAAAACCCACTACACTACACTACACTACACTACACACACACACACACACACACACATCACACACCTATCACCACCACCAACCACCATAACCACCAAACACACACACACACACACAGAGCGGGAGTAAACGGTGACACTATCTCCTCCGTCCGTCTGCACAACACGAGGGTGTGAAGCGGTCCCGCGAGACTCGGCGATTTTCACGCGACACAGGACTGTGGCCTTCCGGTTTGACTGTAGCCCCCAACCACCAGCATCAGGGACCGGGCTTAATTCTCCGCCAATCAAAACTGCCCCTCGGGGACTCCGGCGCCGGAAGTCGGAGACACGCACGCGCTCAAGTGTCTCTAAGAGCCGCGCAACGGTATCCTTCCGTTTTCTGTGAGGGAGGGCGATTGTCGCTGCTGTTTATTGTTCTTGTTGTTCGTTTGTTTTTTGTTCGTTTTGCTTTCTGAATACTGCTTTTTCTACCTTCTTCACCACTCTTTTATTTCGATTCCAATATTGTTTGTTGAGTGGAGAGCAGTATGGTTTTCCTAGTGACAAACTGAATGACTGGTCTATCGATTGTCTTTGTTTATCCTTTTTTATTCAAAGCTACAAAATATCATCTCCAGTACTACTACAACAACAACAACAACAACAACACACAACACACACACACACACACACACACACACACACACACACACACACACTGAACGCGCGTTGTTCACACAACAATCTTTTCTTCCACGTGTTCTATTATAGTTATAGTCAAAAAGAAAAAAAAAGACAAAATGCCATTGTTCGGCGATATACACTGACACGTACACAGATGCACAGTCACACAATAGATGTTTTGATAGATTGGTGAGACACAAATAAGCGGATGGAAAACATAAACAAGCATATAACCAAACAGACATGCTGCTGAGGAAGATGGAAAGACGGGTGGTGAAAGACAACAGACAGACAGACGGACACAGAGAGACAAGTAAACAGTTTGACACAAAGAGAAAGACAGACAGAACAATAGAAAGGCATATTGACGGACAGACAGATAGGCAGATACCTATAAACATACATAGATGAAAAAGGCGTCAGTTCTCTCCCAACCCCAGCCCCTCTCTCAACCACTTTTTTCCATTTTACATGTAAATAAAGTGAAAGGGGTTCGGGTCCGATTCAGACGCTTTCCCTTACAGGAAGCCAATAAGTCAACGGATTTCTTTTCTTTTTTATCTGTTTGTTTGTTTGTTTTGATTGGCTCTCTGACATTAACCGATGGTAATCTCAGCTTGAAAACACCCGATGTAACAGTCACAAGACAGTTTGAAGGAAAAAAGACAGTTTGAAAAAAAGAGACTTTTCGAAGAAAAAATGACAGTTTGAAAAGGAAAAAAAACAACAACAACAACAACGAAGAAACAGCCCGGATAACGCACTGAATCCACGCCAATCTTCAAAGTATAATGCTGCAGGAGTTGCTCCGAGATTCAAAACTCATAGCTTCTGGCACTCTCGTCCCTGTATGTTTTCCAGACACAGAATGCTCACACTTCAATCGTCTCTCTCTCTCTCTCTCTCTCTCTCTCTCTCTCTCTCTCTCTCTCTCTCTCTCTCTCTCTCGCTCGCTCGCTCGCTTGTTTCGAGTGTATGCCGAGCGATGAAATGACAACCGCCAGCATGTTGTAAACCACTAAACCACAGCAGACAGAAGTGAAGGCGACACTCACCTGTCGATGATGACCGGGTCGGAGGGCGTCTCGTTTCTGTTGCCGCAGCTCTTTTTGTCGCAGCACCGACTGCACGCACCAGACACGTCACGTTAGAATGAAACAGGGTGGGGAATCAATGAGGGGGTGGACGGATGAATGGATGAACGGGTTAATGAGTGGGTCAATGAATTAATGATCAAAGGAATAAATATACGAATGGACGAATAAATCAACGAATTTTCGAAAAAAATAAGCCAGCCAACAAACCAAGAAACAAAAACACACAGAAGAACGAAGAAAGTAGGACAGATATAAAGAAGAAAAAAAAGAAAAGAAAAAAGAAAAAGAGAAAAAAAAGGATCGGCACAGAAAAGGAACGAAAGACACAAAGAAAGATGGAAAGACATGAAAAAAATGTAGACAAAGAAAGAAGAAAGGGCGTAGTGAGAAAAATAAAAGAGAGGCATAAAACTGTACAACAACAACAACAACAACAACAACAACAAAGCGTACACACACACACACACACACACACACACACACACACACACAGAGAGAGAGAAAGAAAAGAAAAAAAGAAGGAACGACTCGGGAAAAGAAAGAAGAAACAACAAAAGACAAACATAGCGGAGACAGATAAAAAAGAGGGCAGAAAAGAAGACGCAGACAGTGAACGAAACGAAAACTCATGGAAAGAAAGAATGACGTGAAGAAAGAATGAACGACACTGGGAAAAAGAGGAGAGACAAAAAAAAAAAAAAAAAAAAAAAAAAAAAAAAAAAAAAAATCGGGAAGTCAGAGAGAGAAAGGGAAATACATAGAAATACAGATATAAAGAAAAAAAAAACAACAAAAGACAGCAAAACAGAAAGAAGACTAAGAGAAGGAAAAAGGAAAGACATGGAGAAAGAAAGGCTAACATAGAACGAAAAAAAAAGCAGACGAGAAAGCATGGAGAGAACAGGGAAACATGAGAGAAAGAGAAGAAGGCACATAAAAAAAGACAAAGAAAACAGAAAGAGAAGACATGCAGAATGACCAACGGAAAAAACTCTTAGAGAAAGAATATTCTGAAAAATGAAGGAAAAGAAGGAAAGGGGAGAAAAAAAAAGAAGAGACAAACATACAAACAAAAAACACAGCAAGGAACGATCACGAGAAAGAAGACATAAATGAAAAAAAGAAAGAGAGAGAGAGAGAGAGAGAGAGAGAGAGAGAGAGAGAGAGAGAGAGAGAGCGAAAGGAAAAATAAAGAAATACAC
Organism: Conus betulinus; assembly: GCA_016801955.1. Taxonomy (NCBI): domain Eukaryota; kingdom Metazoa; phylum Mollusca; class Gastropoda; order Neogastropoda; family Conidae; genus Conus; species Conus betulinus. The sequence continues at coordinate 815,739 of JADBJO010000008.1, forward strand.
AGATAAAAGAAAGGCAGCGATAACGGACAGAGAAAAAGACATAAAAACCAGAAAAATACAGAGGGTAAAAAAAAAAAACAAGAGAAAGAAGGAAAAACAGCGAAAATTGGGAATACACAGATAAAGAAAGACACGAGAAGAAGAAAGGTAAGACATCGAGAAAGAGAAACATGGAGAAAGAAGAAACGATGCAGAAAGAAAAAACACAGATATGGAGAAAGACATAAGGAAGAAAAGACACGCTGAACGACAAACAGAAAGAAAGTACAACAAAGACGAAAAAAAAAAAAGAAGAAGAAAGTAAGGCAGAGAGTGAAAAAAAAAAAAGAAATGAACAGCGAAACTAGAGAAAAAAAGTTAAGCGAAAAATCAATAGATAGTTAACAATCATTCAAATCAGTCATCAAAAACTTAATGGGGGTTCTTAAGTAACCCAACACACACACAAAAAAAAACCCTGCAAAGACAAAACAAAAGAAAAGCAAACAAAAAAGAAAGAATAGAAACTGAGAAAAAAAATCATTTTCAACTTGACCGAATGTGCATGTGTACACTGTAAACATACACATACACGCGCGCGCGCGCGCGCGCGCACACACACACACACACACACACACACACACACACACACACACACACACACACACGTCTCTCTCTATCCATGTCATGCCTGCTGAAAACATTGGATGGGGAAAAGAGAGGGGAAAAAAAGGGGGAAAAAAAAACAAACATAGAAACCATGGCCACAAAAATAAACCCACACACGCTCTGTGCAGAAACGCGTCAGTGGCACGCAATATGTCAGTCAAACGCACGCGCTCCCAAAATTGACAGCTAATCTCTCACTCGGCACTGCCTCGTAAATTTCCGCGTCGGAACTGCGACACGCTAAAAGCGCATTACCATGTACAAGTGGAAAAAGAGCTTGTTGATTTTACTTTGTTGATTCATTATTCATGCACGTGCCTTCTCTCTCCCTCGAGAGCGTTAAAAATGACCAGAGTCGCGGAAAACGAGCGCGTTTTATGCCTTTATTTATTTGTATAGGCCTAGATAAAATTTGATTTGTTTGTTTAGTTGCTGGCTTTTCTGGCGGTACTTTTTTCGATGAATCTCTCTCTCTCTCTCTCTCTCTCTCTCTCTCTCTCTCTCCTGCCCCCCCCCCCCCCCCCCCCCCCTCTGTGTGCGTGTGCGTGTGCGTTTGTGTGTGTATGTGTGTGTGCGCGTGCGTGAGCAGCTGTGAGAGACAGAAAGGGGGTGGGAAGAGGGTTGGAATCGGAGGGGCGAATATGAGGTTGAACATGTTATCATTTATTTGTGAGAATAGTAGAATCAATTAAACCGATGAAAGAAATGAAAGAAAGAAAATAAATGAAAACCAGTTAGTAAAAAAAAACAACACAAAAAAAAAAAAAAACAAAAAAAAAAACATGTTCATTGTTATAGGCCTATGTATTATGCTCTGGAATGTTCGTAAACAATCTGTGCTTGAGTGCGTGCGTGCCAGCGTGCGTGCGTGCGTGCGTGCGTGGGTGCGTCGGCGCGTGCATGCGTGCATGCGTGCGTGCGTGTGTGTGTGTGTGTGTGTGTGTGTGTGTGTGTGTGTGTGTGTGTGTGTGTACATGCGCGCGCGCCCGCGTTTAAAAAAAAACAACAACAACACTATATAAATATGGAGAGAAGAGAGAGAGGAGAGAGAGAGAGAGAGAGAGAGAGAGAGAGAGAGAGAGAGAGAGAGAGAGGACTGCCTGCCGAGAACCTC
>JADBJO010000008.1:840000-855000 GCA_016801955.1 Conus betulinus
CACACACACACACACACACACACACACGCGCGCGCCAAATCGCAAGAAGAGGCTCTGCACGCACCTGATCCTTCTCCACGAAGTCGACGAAGGTGGTCCTCTCCACCTCAATGGGCTGGCCCTGCCGGTCAAACAGTGCCAGAACGAAGTGGAAGAAGTTGGACTTGCGCAGGTTACTCGGGGGCTGCTTCTCGAAGTGCGCACGGCTCAAACCCGCGCTGAAAAAAACACACACACACACAAGAGACAAAAGAAGAGTGTTAGGAACGTCTTGCGCACGCACTTTGCTCAGGAACAGAGGATTCAATTCATCTAACTATTAATCGGTCTGTCAAGAGCGTAGGCTTACTTGGGAGGGATTAGGTGAAAGCGACATGTCAGTAACGCACAGGACGCAGAATGAAGGCAAAGGACCAGAAATACCACGACATAAATACAGACAGGAACTGACTACATAACAGAAGCATGGGGAAAAAAAAAAAGAGTTTCCCCTCACCCTCCACAAAAGATCAACAACAACAAACGCCCATCTTGCGCCGAATTCGAGAAGATAAGTGGTTGTTCGTTCTTCGTGTTCATTGTCCTGAATGTTGTTTCATTCCCCTGAGAAGACCAAAGAGGTCGAAAACGCGTCGTGTTTTGTCTTGTAATTAGTTTGTCCATGTAAGCCGGTGGAGATACTAAAAAATCACTTTTAAAAACAAACACCGTAGATACTATAACCGACTATAAGCGATCACGCTCCCCTCTCGCAATCTGCCCGAGCAGACGTCTTTTACTTCACACTGTGTCCACACCGTCTTCATATTGTAAATAAAACAAAATACAGCTGACGGACTTGGCTCCGTCTGTTACGTTCCTGGCCTAAGTGGGATCCACAATCTTCACCCTTCTTCCCTCCTCCGTTCCCTTTACTTTACTCATCTCCTCTCTCTCTCTCTCTCTCTCTCTCTCTCTCTCTCTCTCTCTCTCTCTCTTCTCTCTCTCTTCTCTTCTCTTCTCTTCTCTTCTCTCCCCTTACCCTTCCCTTCGGTTCATCATACAATAAAAACAATTAATAATGAAATCTATTAAAAAAAATAAACAAAAGAAAAGAAAACGAAACAAAGCAAAACACCAACAACCGAAAAACAGGAGCTAAAGGAAAGACGTAAATACTGAAAATGGGCCATGTCCTAAGGTCATGTTCTTCATACCTCGGGAGATTGTGGAGGCATCAAAGAGGCTGATGAAAGAAAAAAAAAAAAAAAAAAAGGGGGGGGGGGGGGGGGCAGAACGGCATGAAAGGAAAGGGGGATGAAGGTGGTGGAAGGGCAGGGGGGGGGGGGGGGGGGGGAGAAAAATGACTAAGAGAAAGCAATACAACAATACAAGAGAGAAAAGAAGGATCCAAAGGAGAGAAGGAGTAAGGGGATGAAGCATGGCAGCCAAGAAAACGAAGACAGAATGAAGCGACAAAGAAACAATGAACTGGGATTTCTTGTGGCACGAAACAATTCCTTCGTAGTTATATGACTGAATACTTTTGAAAAGATTGTTATTGTTTAGTTCAATACAGGAAACAACAACAACAACAGCAACAAAAAGAAAGGAACGGTAGGCATCTAAGACAGTAAATTATGAGAAAGAAATAAAATAGAAAGAGAGAAATACAGAAAAAAAAAATGGTACGCATTTGATATAATAAACTGCGAGGCATAAATAAAACAAAGACAAAAGAGGATGAGAACGAAAAGATTTCCTTCAAAAATGAGACAGACAGACAGACAGACAGTCAGACAGACAGACAGACACAGGCAGACGAAACAGACAGAGGCAGAAATAGACAGACAGATTTCTTAAACAACCGTAATTCTATCGTTAAGATGGCTAATTGGTTACTGCAGTATTGTCACAACTAATAAAAAAAAAATTAAACAAGCACACGAACATATACATTTCGAACTAAAACGTTAACAGATATACACATTGGACCCATCTACTTCCCTGAAATTGATTTACAAAAATGAAAGATGCGTAGTAACATTCATGACTGATCTGACCCCGATTCTGAGGGGGAAAAAAAAAATTAACGCGAGCGCTCGCGCGCGCGCGCGCGCGCGCGCACACACACACACACACACACACACACACACACACACACACACAAAGCATCATAATCGCTATCCACACCGTGTTATCATCCGTCTCGCTATTACTATTGTTCTTTGATAGCGTCCACAGCATTCTCATCATTATATGACAGGATCAATATCCATTAGCAACAACGTCCACAACATCAGCGCTAAAAGAACGAACCAAATCCATTGAGTAATCTCTCTCTCTCTCTCTCTCTCTCTCTCTCTCTCTCTCTCTCTCTCTCTCTCTCAAAAACCGCTGTATGTGTTAAAGAAAAGTCAACTTGTTTGCTTGGAAGAAATTTCCAGTTGTCAGCCACCAAACACCTTACAAGCTTGTTTACGGTGGAAGAAGGTCGATACCCTACCTACTATATTCGCTCGCATACACCATGCATTTGATACGGGTTAAAATTCTGTGTATAATTAAAAACAATACTGCCGTTCAAGGCTGACCAAGCCGCTGGATGTTAAAGTGCATGGAAAGGGAGAGTTTTTGTTTCAATCTGGATCTGGTTTTATATGAATAATCAAGATGCGAAAATCATTAATGAATATGTTCATAAAAGACTAACGACAAAGGCCAGATGATAGTTGATGGCAAAGCTGGAATTATCAAAACATTTAAACTGTGAAAAGTACCTTTACATTGATGTGGGAAGCACACTATAGACTTAGATGGGCACAGGCCTATTAGACATTACAGTCCATCGTTATTGGCATGCAGATGTTACAGAATGTGTGAACAATACTTTGTACACGACGTTACAATGCAATACAAGATGAAAAGCACATTCTCTCTTCTCTTGCCCTCCTTTTTCCACCGCAAAGTTTCTATGAAATCTGTTCCGTCTTTATTGCGTCCCACTGTGCTTATAGCAAGTCAAAAATAACGTTAAGAATATTTGTTTGCTTTTGAAAAAAAAAAGGTATTTAAGCAACGAACTGACAGCTCCTATATCAAAACAACAACCACAATAAAAAGAAAAAAACAAACAAAGCTAGACCAGATATTCATAGAGGGAATACAAGTTCTTTGTGTTTTTCTGCCAGAGCACTGTTGACGTTTGTCTTTGATTTCCTTACGATTTTTCCCCCCTTCTTCGCGAATGTTTCGTATGTTTATCATCTTGAATCTCTTCAAAAGAGACCATGCCTTTACTGAATAAACTCTCTCTCTCTCTCTCTCTCTCTCTCTCTCTCTCTCTCTCTCTCTCTCTCTCTAGTTCTCTCTCGCTCTCCCTCCCTTCCTCTCCGTCCATTTAGCATAAAAAAAAAGAAAAAAGAAAATGTTAACAGTCAAATCACACGAAGGGAATGTATGCCGATATTCTGATCAGCATGCAGTACTATTCAGTGTACTAATCAGTGCTTTCCGTTAGAAACCTTTGAATGACGAAGCGATGCATAGCTTACAGACCAATCCTTCTACTCAATCAATACAGTAATGAACACACATACACTTGCAGAGACGGTGAATAAACTGATAAACAAATAAATAATTAAATCAGTATTTGTTTCCCTTTTAATCGTTTTTTCTTCCACTCTCCCTTCTCTCCTCTCTACCCCCTTCCCGCCACTCAGACACAAACATACAGTGTGTGTGTGTGTGTGTGTGTGTGTGTGTGTGTGTGTGTGTGTGTGTGTGTGTGTGTGTGTGTGTGTGTGTGTGTGTGTGTGTGTGTGTGTGTGTGTGTGTGTGTGTGTGTGTGTGTGTGTGTGTGTGTGAAAACGTGTGTGTGTGGGTGTGTGTGTGTGTGTGTGTGTGTGTGTGTGTGTGTGTGTGTGTCCGTGTGCGTGTGTATGAGAGGGAGAAAACGAAGAAAAAGATTTTTGTTTGTGTGTCCTACCAGCAGATGGAACAAACTAAAGTGGCCTACTGGAGGAAAACCAGTGCAGCTAAACAACTCTTCCGGATTCATTAATTATATAATCTTAAAACAAGGCGAGTTTACGTTTGAATTGATAAAAAAAAAACAGACACAATCGACAAATAGGAAATGAGGTGCAATAATACTATGCAACACTTTAACTGGTTTAAAGTCTGAGATTTTGGCAGAGTTTTTTTTTCCCCACACACATAACAGGGTTGAAAAGTTTAGTATCATGCTACTCAGCAAGTTAAAATGGAACACACACACACACACACACACACACACACACACACACCATATATACATATATACATATATATATATATATATATATATATATATATATATATATATATATATATATTATTTTCATTTTTGGATCTACAGCCGATTGTTCTATATTTACCTTTGAGTTTAAATAGTTGATACTGTATACATACATACGTCCACACATGTATATATACATCAATGCACACATGTCGCATTAATTTTTGGATATACTATTTTATACTTCGCTTCAGTTTCGTCTGAAAAAAAAAAATCAGAGCGAACGGAGAAGCTCATTTACTATGCTCACTAGTTATGCTTAATTTTCTGATAAAATTAAAAGTTTTCCACAGTATGATTGACACAGGTTTCTGTTGAAGGATTAACCGATTGCTGATTTATTACTTCTTCTTCCAGTTTCATTACTTTTGTTCTCCCTTTTTATTATAAAAACGTAATAAACCTATTATCATATTCAAGATAAAAGAATAACATCGACAACAGTAATGGTTTGTTTTCAAAATGAATTAACAATTACATTAAATGAACAAATAACACGAAGCACAACGATTTAAACAAACTTTAATATTTAACAAAACACCTAATAACAACACACAAAGAATTTTCGCACAGCACAAAGAAACTTACATGTAGTGCTCAAACTATATGACAATGCAGGTCTATGTGAATTGACACACATCTATTTTTGCAAGGTGCCCAAACAGCTTTGTTCAAATGATCCCCAATAATTATATGCACGATCAGACAAGGACTGAAATTCTGTGACCTTATTCATTCATTTATTTTATTCATTCATTTCATTCATTTATTTATTCATTTATTTTTGCTTGTTGTGAGCAAAGCGCAATAATCTTATAGGCGGGTATACAAAAGAAAAGAAAAGAAAAGAAAAGACAACAAACACACACACACACACACACACACACACACACACACACAGAGATTTTTAAAAAGCCTGTAAACAATGCCGGCTTGAAATATTATGCAACCACGCACTATCACTACTACTAGATCTACTACTACTAAGTCCAACAGCAATAACAAAAACACCATCAATAACAACAGCAGCATAATGATCACGATAGCAATAAAAATAGATTAAATAAACAAAACAAAAACAAAAGAAAACGTTGATGATGTGGGTAATGATGACTTTTGCCATTACAAGAGCAAAATGAAATTAAGATAATGTTTTAACGTAATAGGCTTTAATCATCGTATGTATGCGATCAAGATTCATCAGAATCTAACAATGTTTTAATAATGATTAACATGATAGGCCTAAATCATCATTGTGTACGCCCGTAACACAAAGCCGGCGAATAAAGAAGGCATATATAACAAACAAACAAAAAACAAACAGCAACAGATGATACCAGATAATGAATAATGACCACATTAGAAGAATCGTCGACAACACAAAACACATCAGACCAGACTAGAAAGGAATTCGGGAGCGCTTACACAGAACCTTTCCGATATCAAACAGACCATCTCAAAAAGAAAAGAAAAGAAAAAACAAAAACAAAAACAAAAAAAAAAAAATAAAGAGACAACAACAACACAACAACAAAAATCCCATCAACCGTCCTTTGCACCATAATTCACGGATTCGTCCTTAGTGCAAACTCAATCTTTGTGTCGTGTTGTTAAAATGTTTGTTAGTTGTGTTTGTTTGTTGCCTTATTATGCTGTCGGACAGACGGACAATAAACTGGGCCGGTGTGAAAACATTACTCCCCCGTAAAGGGGAACAAGGGCAATCAATTAAAAAAGAGAAAAGAAAAGAAAAGCCGACCAACATAATAATTATATGCAAGCCAGATTGAGTAACCGAGCATTTGCCTGAGAACGATGTCCATTTTGTCTGTCCATTTGTTTTCTTTACATTACCTTTCATTTCATTTCATTTTTTTTTTCTTCAACTCTTCATCTACGTTCACATTTTGCAAGCTTCCTCAAGTTTTTGTTTCAGGTGCTTTTTTTTTTTTTTTTTAAACAGCCCTAAATGATTTCTAACGATCGCCAGCCAAACAACAACCAACAAAAACAAATAAACTGAAACAAGATGATTCACTGAGAGGATTTACGATCATCACAGCAACGACCGAGTTGTCTTCAAGTTGTCGTGGGAGAGAACAATCTCTTCACCTAAGCGTCTGAGATGTCTGTTACCATGCTGCTACGTCACAGGAAACCTCTCTTCACAGAAACCACCGAGATGTTATCACACTGTTCCCGTTTCACGCCTCGTTCTCTCTCTACTGATATGATGGCAGGCTGGGTTTCTTTTACTTAAAGACTGGTTGATTTTCTTTCCCTCTCTAGTTCGTTCGTTCGTTCATTCGTTTTCCTTGTCCGGAATCTCTCTGATTTAACAGATTTGACGTTGCGCTAATGGGCCTGACCATGCGTGCGACTTTATATATTCCTTAATAAAACAAAAAAACAAGCAAATGAACTGAACACGATTTTTTTCTTTCAGTTTTTTTTCTTGTATTTATTTATTTGTTCATTATCATTCATTCGTTTAAACATTCATTTTGTGTAGCTCTCTCTCTCTCTCTCTCTCTCTCTCTCTCTCTCTCTCTCGCTCTGTCATACTCGCTCCCTCCCCTAACCCCCCTCCCTCCCCCCCAATCCTCCCCCCTCTCTCTCTCTCTCTCTCTCTCTCTCTCTCTCTCTCTCTCTCTCTCTCTCTCTCTCCGGGCCTGACTTGCAGTCAGTGAGGGGTTTTTTCACACTGTATATCATCAGTCCATAGTGTCTGTCAACACGCCCCAGAGCTATGGGTCCCCGGGGACTCATGTCTTATGCATGGGCGGTAGGAGGAGAAGGAGGCGGAGGAGGAGATTGAGGTCTACGGCAGAGAGTGGCTCTACGCCGTGTTAACCGTAAAGGGGGTGGTATGTCTGGCAGGAACGGAGGGGAGGGAAGGGGTGGCCGGGGGGTGGTGGGTGGAGCGGGAGTGGGATGTGATGAGGGAGGGGAAGGGGGGGAGAAGGGAGGGGGACCTCCCCCTTAATAGGTGGGCGACAGGGCATTTCTAGGACACCTCGCTCGGTTATCGATCCGAGGCGATCGTCTGTCACCACCACCCGGTCGTCTGCTAGCTGCAGGCGATCGCCGCTGTTTGGCATTTGATCGCTGGGGAGAAGAAGAGAGGGGGGGTGGGGGTGGGGGGTTAAGGGGGGGGGGGGTATGCCCAAACTGACCACTACTGCTACTGACTGTACCGACCGACTGGGTCCTGTGGTGTAGCCGAGCGACAAGTGTGAGAACTGGAACTTGTTCGCTGATTTCCGCTGTATTGCCCTCCGAGATTTTCATATTTACTGGTGGACAGCATTATAAATGAAAACAATGACAAACAAAACTGACCTTCTTAGGAAGTTGAAAAATCCTTAACTTTTGAACTAGTTTTTTTTTTTACAAACACACTCAAGGCGCGCGCACACGCAAGCATTCACACAGACTCAGACACAGACAGAAAGACAGACCACACACACACACACACACACACACACACACACACACACACACACAAGCGCGTGAGCGCGCACACATACACATACGCAAACACAACCACGCGCGGTCATGACTGAATCATACAAGTTGCGTTTTTACCTAACTGGAAATTTGAAATTTTGAAACGCGTTGTTTTAATGTTACTGTCATTAAATATGACTGAACATATATTGTGTGTGTGTGTGTGTGTGTGTGTGTGTGTGTGTGTGTGTGTAGGATGCAGTGATTGTTTGTCAGCTGCTATGGTCCATGTCCGTTTTCAAATAGGTGTTTGGTTTTTAAAAAAAGTGTAATTTTGAGAGAGAGAGAGAGAGAGAGAGAGAGAGAGAGAGAGAGAGAGAGAGAGAGAGAGAGAGAGCGCACACGCACACACACACACACACACACACACACACAGAGCTTTCAAAGTCACGTTTTCGAGTTGTTGGTGAATGCCCTCGTCTATATTGTAGCTTTTCTTTTTCTTGTGGGTTGGGGCAGAATTGAGGTGGGGGTAGCGGCGCTGCATGGTACATTGTAAATTATTCCTACTTGTGGGTGGGGAGGATGGGTTGATGTGGGGGGTAGTGGTTGGGTTGGAAGGGTAGTGGGGGATAACGGGGCAAGGGATAGTGGAATTGTAATTACTTCGGCATGAATATATCGGTCTACATGATAATGATACGCAGCGAAATGTATTCGCCAGCGCCTAAACACTCGTCAATGTCTTGATAATAGGCCTACATGTCAAAACACCTGCGTTAATCCCGACATCCCCAGTGAATGATTCACTGACGTCATCACCATGCAAAATAGTCTCAAATGTTTGATGTTTTCCATTTAGTTTCATATCGCTCGCATCATTTATCTATCACTGTATCAACATATATCAAAGTATTGTTTGCACGTAAACATACCATTATGATCCGAATCGTCGTCATCATTAATCGGTTATCATCCACATGTGTCATCAGCCTGATTATTATTAAGATTGTCCTCGTCATGAAATACGATTAGTAACAGGACTGTTGCTGATACTGATCGTTTTCATTACGTTTGTCATCATTAATCGATTATTTACAAGACTGTCGTCATTAATGATTATCATGACTATGGTTACTGATCGGCTGCTATCGAGATTGTTGTCGTCATTATCAATATCGTCGACATTACCTTTCATCTACTTTCAAGACTGTTGTCATTGATTATTATCGACATTGTCGTCATCATTAACTGAGGTACGCAACATCGAATAGACCCGTTGAAAATCCAAGATTTTTTTTTTCTGGACACACACGCGCGCGCGCGCTCAATAGAAAACAATCAGAAAGAAAAAGGATTCTTCAAAAATCAGCAGCCTATGTTTTAAAAATGATTTTAATCAAAATGATCAATAAGAGCTTAATTATTACCTTTCACTTGCTGCATAAGTAAACGTCTCATTATTGAATTACTGTACACGATTTGAAATTCTTGTCCTTGTAGCCTAAGTAAGGCAATGCTCATTGTGATACCCCTGTTACTGCCAAATTATGTCAAATGTTTGATTACGCATGGCTATCATTTTCTTGCACAGTTCAGTAGAAGGCTGGATATTATTACATAAATGCAATGAACAGCATATCAGCATGAAATGTTTATGTCAAACGGGAGTTTACGCCATTAACAATCATGTTCGTAACCGTATCTCAAAGTGGAATTATCTTTCCATCGCAAAACTTGTTCCTCATTTTCTTCCTCACCTACCCCTCCCTCTCCCATCCCAGCCTACACACACACACACACACACACACACACACACACACACACACACACACACACACACACACACACAAAACACACACACCCACACCCACACACTTTTCCTGTTTTTGTCTCCCGAATATTCTTTCTTAATTTTAACTTCAATAACATGATAATGCCGAACACGAAATGTGTGTTGAAACGTTCTCCGCTAAATTTCTGAACATTTTGTTTTTTGTATGAATGAAATTTCTCCGTTAACTTTTTTCCTCTTTTGTGGGGGGGGGGGGGGGGGGGGGGGGGGGGGGGGGGGGGGGGGGGGGGGGGGGGGCGGCGGGGGAAGAGACGGCGAGGTGGGAGGTATGAAACTTTCCCACGCATGCATTCAATAGCTGTTGGTGGGCTGGAATAAAAAGGTGGGAGGATATAAGGAATGTGAAAAGACCGTGTGCGTTCGTGTGTGTGTGTGTGTGTGTGTGTGTGTGTGTGTGTGTGTGTGTGTGTGTGATGATGATAGAAGGGAATATGAAAAGACAATGTGTGTGCGTGTGTGCGTGCGTGCGTGCGTGCGTGCGTGCGTGTGTGTGTGTGATGATAGAAGGGAATGTGAAAAGACAGTGTGCATGCGTGCGTGCGTGCACGCGCGCGCGCGAATGTGTGTGTGTGTGTGTGTGTGTGTGTGTGTGTGTGTGTGTGTGTGTGTGTGTGCGTGCGTGTGCGTGCGTGCGTGCGTGTGTGCGTGTGTGTGTGTGTGTGAAAAGTGTAAAGGGGTTGGTTAGGCGGATGGAGGTGAAGACATGGCAGGATGGAGGGTAGCGGTGGTAGATTAATTTCTTCCCGTTAAATATTTTTTTTTTTCATTTGTTGAAGTGAAAAAAAAGAAAAACGTCCTACAATATGAATACAAAGCAACATCCGTCTTTTTAAAAATTTTCCTTCGTGTTTCAATTTTCTGGCTAAAAAATCCAGCTGGTTAGTTACAGATATCCCGTTTGTGAAAACGCATGTTGATGGCTTATACATGCCATTCTGACCAACAGTGTGAATTCTGAAGATTAGTAAATCGATGCAAAAGTCTCGAAAAACCATGATCTGAAGTATCCGAATGATTTGGGCCAATACCAAGCGGCGTAGCTTTAGAACATTTCGTTATAGTCTGCCGTATTGTTCCTTCGTACGCAGTTTATCACTTTAGCAGAGTAATTAATACTTATCTGAAACAGCGACATGTTTGCTGAGGTTGTTATGCGACACCTGAAAAAAACAGAACATACTATGTAAAGTCTTCCTACACCAACATCAGCTATCCAAGAACACGGCTTTAAAGCAGAATTACAGTAATGACAGCTATATGATGTCGCACGGGCATTCGTCTGATTCCTCATCTTGTAAGTTTGTTTGCTTATTTGCTTCGGCTGTCTGTTTTAACGTTCGACAGCTTGGCTGATAAACACCGACTAGTGTCGTGTTTTGTCGGTGTGCTTGTAGCAGACGAATAGTTCCGCCAACTGCAGCGTTTCGTGTCATTTGATGCGTAGATACGAACACAAACACGGAACAAGAGCAAAGACAGAATTACTGCGCTGCCATACGAAAGAATGATGACTAAATTACAAAACAAGCAACGCATTTCAATCTGTTTGCTCTTCTTCAGGGCAGACAAATAAAATTCCAGACAATGAAAACGATGGGCGAACAGCAGTCAATTAATGCACTCCGTTCGAAGAGAAAAGTGACGCTGGCACACTGTTCACTCTTCCTTTTCAGTATCTTTGGATGTTTTTTTGTCTTGCCTGAAGAAAACCAAATTGGCGAAATGGGTATGTTTGCTTTGTGCTTTGTTCATTTATTTTGTCTTTTGGCGATGCAGTAATATTGTTTTTGTTCTTGTTTTAATTTCCGCCAGCAGTCACACTACTTTGAAACCAGCACGAAAGTCTACAAAGGCTCCTTCCTCTATGACAACAGTTTTTATCCTCCTCCACCGACAGTAAGTGTTCCATCTACAGCAATGCAAGACACAATCCACATCGTTTTCATTACGGAACCACGTAGTCTACCCTTTGCTCTAATTAAAAAAAAATCACAACACATGCACTCTCGGGACGTACTCGGTTCTGGTGTAACAATTTGACAGCAATGGAGAATGTAAACAAAATGGTCAAAGATGTTGGCGCGCGGGCACGCACACAGTACACATACACGCGCGCGCGCACACACACACGATTACCACGATATATATATATATATATATATATATATATATATTCACACACATTCGCGCGCTCTAAACCAACTAACTATGGTAACTGTGTAGGAAACACATACATGTATACACTTAGTTTATACATTGGATGGCAATCTGCATTGGGAAAGTGTAATAAACATGAATTATTGTCATTTAACCATGGTAACTATGTAGGAAGTGTAAACATATATGTATACACTTAGTTTATGCATTGGATGACAATCTGCATTGACGAAGTGTAATAACATGAATTATCGCCATATAACTATGGTAACTGTGCAGGAAACATTTACAGAACTGTATAACACTTTTTTTTGGATAGAAAATGTCACCAAATGGTAGTCGAAAGACCGGGATAGGGAGGCAGGAGAAGAAGGGTGGGGAGGGGAGGGGAGGGGAGGGGAGGGGGAGGAGAGAGAGGAGAGGGTGACCCGACGACGGAAATCAGTTGAAGGAAATGTACATGCCGTATTCAAATTAAAGGCCTTGTTGCCAGTACAGACGACGGAGCCGCCATTCCAGACTCCGGCATTCCTTGTACTACAGTATTCATTAACGCTGATTCCTTAGGACATGGAAATTTCCGTGGCAAACTGAGTTATGTACAGCGAGATGTGAGCTTGCATTTCTTCCACCTTGTATCAATCTGTTGAACCCAAAGGGCTGTGGAGATAGGAACTTTTCAGAGCTCTGGCATAAACCACACAGAAGTGAACTATATGGATGACGCATTATGGCAAAAAGCGCGAGAACTGAGGAGGGCCTTGCATGCAATGAGAAGTGAAGATATGGTCATGTACACATGTACATGCATGCCCATGGTGGACTGTGCTCTATACACAGTGAAAAATGAACTAAAGAGAGAGTGTAAAGGAGCAGTGAAACGGGCGAACTGTGGCACATAGCCAAAGAGAAGGGAACGAGTCTGGAAATGTTCACAGTTCAGTTCAGTTCAGTGGTTTATTTAATGTCTTTTCATCGCCAGATGATATTAGACAGTCTGGAAATGTACGCTGCAAACTATGGCACATGTAGAGAAAGAAGGGATGGAACACGGAAACGTACCGTAACGAACTAAAGCACGAGGACAGAATGGAAGAGAATGAAAGGAAACATGGAGATGTACCTGGCGAACTATAGCACACAGTAAGTGAGAAGGGAAGGCGCATGGTGATGTACGTAGCAAACGATGGCAGATACAAAGTGAGAAAGGAAGCAGTATGGAGATGCACATAACGAACTATGGCAGATATACAGAGAGAGAAAAAAAAAGGCCTCATGGAGATGTAGCTAGTGAGCCATGGCACATGCACGGATTGATGAGAAGGCGAATGGAGATGCGTATAGCGAACGGTGGCACATCCACAGACAGAAGGGAAGAAGCCTAGAGATGCACATTGTGAACTATGGTACATATAGCTTACAGAGTACGGAGATGCACATAGTGAATGGTGGCACATCTATTGACAGAAAGGAAGAAGCCTAGAGATGCACATAGTGAACTGTGGCACATATACAGAGTATGGAGATGTATATAGTGAATGGTGGCACATCTACAGAGAGAAGGGAAGAAGCCTGGAGAGGCACACAGCGACCTGTGACACACACACACACACACACACACACACACACACACACACACACACACAAACAGCGAGAAAGGGAGCAGCACCCACCTGCCCCCGCCTTGGTCTATGACTGGCGGCTGCATCCAGTTCCTGATGGCGGTCAGCTGGGAGTTGAGCCCTTCTTCTTTCATAGGGGACAGGGGAGCCCGACTGCCTGCCGGGGGATGCTCCGGTTCTCCCAAGCCGAACATACAACACTCCCTGCCGCCGCCGCTGCGCCCGCCCACCGCTGCCGGCACCCTCCCTGGAGGTAGGACAATTCTGGAATCCCTTATCCACCAGCATCCGTCAAGTGACCCGGGAGAGTGACAGCACCGCAACAGGCCAGGGGTCAACAGACGTCTCGATGCCAGCAGCCAACAACACAGACGTCGGCGGCAGTCTCCTGTGGTGGGGGTATCAGTCAACGTGGAGATGACGGCTCATGAGAGGGTGCCCCGGCGATCAAATCCTAAACGTCTGGCAGATCGTGAGGTGCCAGCTCTGGCAAGTGCTGCCAGGTCACGCTTGGCCAACAAAGGTAACGGCGACACCCTAATCCCTGAGACAGCGAGCCCTCGTTCAGTTCGATATTGTCTTGACACGGACTGACGGGGAGTTATCCGGCGCACAAATCCACCCCCCCCTCACCACGAAAACTCTCCCCCCGATTGGAAAAAGGTGGGATAAAAACGGGGTGAAAAGTGATAATTCCGTTGATAAAGTGGTCCCGGGGCTGGAGCCGAGGGCACCGGGAGTCCAGTCCAAGAAGGCGAGGTCAGTGGCTGATAGCGGCTGGCGTGCAGTTGAGGTGGGAACAGGTCTCCATAGAGCACTGCTGTCACGGCCTTCCCAGCGCTCTCTCCCCAAGCGTGGGTCGTCTTCGCTCCTCACACTCAAGCGCTGTCTCCCCGCGCTGTTGGCTCCTCTTCTCTCTTCCTCTTGTCCTCTTCTCTCTCTCTCTCTCTCCGTGGCCTGGCACCAGCTACTCTATCTCCAAATCTCCCTCAATGAGTGTCTGCCAGCGCTGAGTCGGCCCCGAGTGGTAGAGCAATTTCTGGCTTTCAGTCTCTCGGGTACTCCTTTTTGTTGCTTTCTTCACTCGCTGCCCGCGCGCGCGCCCCCCCCAGGAATCCACCCTCCCACGAGAGGCGGCAACCTGCCGTCACTGGGACCCGCCGGCCAATCAGCGGGCGTGTTACTTGCCGGCTGCCTTGGAGACCGCCCCTCAGCGGACGCGAGCGGCGCGCGAGGCGAGCAGAGGGCCAATCAGAGGCCGATGAGGGTCAGTGTTAATTCAGGCGAGGGAGGCGGTGGGCGCGCGGGGCGGTGAGATGTCGGGGAGGACCGGGGTGGCCTGATAGGCCGCCCGTCGCCTGCCGCTCTCCTGCCGCCGGTGGGAAAGGGAGGCTCGCCGTCTGCTTCCGCAACTGTGATGTTGTCATGTGCCGGGTCTTGTCGGTCTGACTGTGACAGGCACTGAGCTGGCCTGCCAGGCAGTCTACTGTCCTGTGGGCTTCACTCGCTCCTGGAGCTCCCAGGAAACGGGTCTCACGAGGAGACCGTCCACAGCGGACATCAGACATGAAGACTTCGTCAGCAGCACGCACATGTCA
>JADBJO010000008.1:860000-865000 GCA_016801955.1 Conus betulinus
CTAGTACATTATTAACATACAATTAGTTCCCCGTTTCATATAATGCTTGATTTCATTCATTATCATCATGGTATTTGTTAAGGAGTTCGTACGAACGGGACCCCAAAGAAACCTGAATTTGAAATCAATATAATAGAAATATTAAAGGAAAATTCTTCCACCACCACCCCTGTCAACTTTGACGAAGTGCTCCCAAACCATTTTGCTATTATCTCACGGACAAATAGGCACAGAAAGAGGACTAAAAAACAAGAGCTTGCTCCGCAATACATCACCTGCGCGCAAGATCGAAAGATAAAAGGCTGCTCCTGTGTTCATCATCAACAAGACAACAACAAGATACTGACAGATGCGCTGGGCGTACGGAAACACAAATCTGTTCATAGTCACACATGGCAAACAAAGTACACGGGGGAAATGTTCGTGTGAGACACCAGTATCTGTTCTGTCCAGTTTTTGTTCCAGCTTTTTTACTTTCATCATTTTAATACTTGACAGGTCATAACCCAGTTTTTCTATTATTTTCTTTGGAACTGAGCAAAAGAACTGTGACAGGATTTTTTCCCCCCGTAAAATAATGCCACGAGAGATTGTCATGTTGAGCAGCCAGGCATTTTGTCACGCTGACCACTTTTTTTGTTCCGTTCTTTTCCTGCTCAGTTTTGGCATCATTTCTTGATGAAACCACTGAGATCTCTATTCCAGATCAATGAAACAAACTGCGATGAGGTCCGATCACAATACTGAAACATCTCGATATTTTCCTGTTTTCCGCGCAAGCATCTACTACCGTTAGGAACCATCAAGTGACCGTTTCAGTCATTCATCATCATCATGGTATTTGTTAAGGAGTTCGTACGAACGGGACCCCAAAGAAACCTGAATTTGAAATCATATATAATAGAAATATTAAAGGAAAATTCTTCCCACCACCACCCCTGTCAACTTTGACGAAGTGCTCCCAAACCATTTTGCTATTATCTCACGGACAAATAGGCACAGAAAGAGAACTAAAAACAAGAGCCTGCTCCGCAATACATCGCCCTGCGCGCAAAATCGAAAGATAAAAGGCTGCTCCTGTGTTCATCATCAACAAGATGACAACAATCTTTTTAGGGAAGAGAAAACGTACAGCCTGTGTATACAATCTTTGTAGGAAAAAGATGTGCTATTATTGAAACAAGGCATACTGTCTATTTCCTGCTTTACATCACTTCCTGACTTCACTTCAATGATGTACTCATTCCAGTTCTACATAGCTGTATTTGGAAGATATTTGTATGTGGTTTAACTCAGTTCTTTATTCAGTAATACATTTATTTATAATTACATCCCTGCATAGTAGAAACTGTATGAATGGCTTGATCTTGATTGAATATAACTTAACGTTTGTTACAATTTGATATTATCAAACACGTTTTTCATAGGTGTAAAAAGGAAAAATTCTTAGTTGTCAAAATTTCAAAAAAGGGAAAATGTAAAGTTTGTAATACTGAAAATATTGCTGTGTACGTTTATCGCAGATTTGCGCATGTAAATCTTCAATGACATCTTCACGTCGAGGAATGAATATTTATTGGAATGTTTCGTAAGTATTTGTAAATAGTAAATACTGAGAAAACTCTAATTGAAATCTTAACACACACACACACACACACACACACACACACACACACACACACACACACACGCACGCACGCACGCACGCACGCACGCACGCACGCACGCACACACACGCACACCGAAACCGAATGGTCTGGCCTTTATAGAGTTACTTTGTCTATCCCAGGGTAAATGGTCTCTAAAGACAGAAAAGAAACTGTAGACGACAGGAGAGAGAGAGAGAGAGAGAGAGAGAGAGAGAGAGAGAGAGAGAGAGAGAGGAGTGCAGACACGGACATCTTTTTCAATAGCTATACAGGCCCTAGAGGGTGCTGTTAACGTTTTTAAAGACCTACAATAATAGATTAGTGAGTGATGCTTGATGTGCTTGATCGGATATCTCAAATGTTTGTCGAAGTGCTTAAAACATGAACTTTTCCAACCGCTCCCAATCAGGCGAAAGCTATCCACGAATACAGTCAATTACACCTGTGGTAAAAGAACGGGAAGTAAAACCAATGAGTCTTTAAATATTACGTATTTCCCAAATAGCTGGCTTTAGCGCCACGACGATTCACAAAATGACAGGAGTCCATTTTTTGCATCTCTGAGGTTACAAGGACAAATTCTATCATATTATTTTCATGAAGATTCTCTGGTCACTGGGATGACAAAATGGGAATGCCTACTAAATATCGGAGATGCTCTACTCCTCCAGCAAAACACAGACTGCCTAGCTTACACAGACAAATCTTTTTTCTGAAGTCAATAGACAATTCAGTATAGGAGTCCAGTCTGTATGGTAGTATATCTCACCGCCGATAGAATCAACAGCCTTGATCAGATCTGCTAGAAATTAAAGGCACGTAAGCCCTGACAAGAAGGCTGGCAAACGTTGCAGGAAAAACTGTGACAAGCTGTTGTGCAGTCAGACACAGTCTTCTGTATCACTGCACCCTAGAGAATGACCCCTGTTACCGCACAAAATGTCACCACTGCACAAAATGTCACAATCACATTTTGTGCAGTTGTTCACTACACAAATTGTCACAAATAGCACAAAATGTCACAATTGTGACAATTTGTGCACCTGTATGCCTTTTTTTGAAATCACTGCTGCACAAATTGTCACCAGTCTATCTTATCTGTGTGTGGGGGGGGGGGGGGGGGGGGGGGGGGGGGGGGGGGGGGGGGGGGGAGGTGGATGGATGGGTGGATATACTCTATGATGTTCTCATATTTTTTGTGGTTTTCAATTTGGCTTGCAATTTATAATTGTCAATTTTACATATAATATATACTTTTAGTCTGTATTCAGTGCACATGTTTACGAGGTGACAGCCCTTGGTGTCTTCATCTTTGTGCCAGATATGAACTTGATAGCTCTTCGGGCTAAAGCGTACAGTAGGTTTGAAAATTGTGACTGGGGGCGTGCAATGCGCAGGGGGGCGCACAACGCCCACGTGGGGCATGCAGCGTTCAGCAGGTGGGGTGCTCAGTGCCCAGGGTGGCCCTGCAGTGACCATGAAGGGCGCACAGCGCCCTGCTCCCGTCTTGGTGACAGGGAGAGGGAGTTGTGGACCACTGTACAAATCTGCGCAAGGCGTCAGGGGTATTGGCATTAGGAGCTCTGGGTGTTAGGAGCAGTGCATGGCTTATTGTCAGTTGTTGTCCTTATGACTAGTGCATCTGTGAAGCAAGTTTGGAGGCTCTAACTTCAAAGATGTGGTAAATATTGCAGAAGGAAGGAAATGGGTGATCAAGGTCCAAGGTCACGGTCAAGGTCATGCAGATTGTTGATGTTTTGCAAGTAGTATTAACTTACCTTACCTAGTCAACAAATACAATTTGAAAAGGTTGTATTAAGTAGTTCAAGAATGTTTTGCAAGTAGTAACTTACCTTACCTAGTCAACAAATACAATTTGAAAAAGGTTGTATTAAGTAGTTCAAGAGATATTGCCAAGGTCATAAAAACGGAAAGTACGCAATTTGGATGTGTGCGTGCGCTGCGCCCAACGGGTGCGCGGCGCACACGGTTGTTGTCAGTTGTCCCCAGGGCTATGCACCTGTGTAGCAAGTTTGGAAAATCTAGCTTGAAAAAGATGTGGAAAATATTGCAGGAAAAAGGAAATTGGGTTTTCAACGATCAGCGTGCCCTTGACCTTGACATTTGACCTTGATTTTTTTTTTTTTTTTTTTTTTTTTTTTTTTTTTTTTTGCGAGCAGTATCAGCATACCTTACCTAATCAACAAACAAATTTGAGAAGGCTGTCTTAAGTGGTTGAAGAGACATTGCCAAATATGTCCGTTTTAGCCCAACGTGGGACCAACGTACACACACACACACACACACACACACACACAAACAAAAAAAAAAAAAAAAAAAAAAGCCCAGACACGAACGAACATAATAGTCTGCTCGCTTTCTGGAAAGCGCGGGGGACTAACAAGACTGACTGACGTTGTGACATTTTGAGCAAGAGTGAATTCGAATATGGGGCATAGGTGCACAAACTGTCACACAACTGCGAGCTGTGACATTTTGTGCAGCCCTTCACTGCACAAAATGTCACAACTGCCACAAAATGTCACAATTGTGACATTTTGTGCAGTGGTGACATTTTGTGCGGTAACAACCCCCCAAAATTTCAAAAGCAAATCACGGGAACTATGATTTGACAGTGGCAGTCTTACTGAAGAGTAAGCAAATGATCAGAAGGTGGGCGGAGAGGAGCAAGACAAAGGGGGCGTGGGAGGGGTGGAGCTCAGTGCTTCGTCGACAGGAGCTCTGGTTTGACTGGGGGTATACATCCAGACACAAAACTGAACACTGTGCATCATGAGGTATCGGCTGTCATGTGTCTTGGCCATCATAGAAGGTTTTGAAAAAAGCCCAAGCCGACTTACCAATCCTGGGAAAGGCGGGGTGGGGTGGGTGGGGTGGGTTGGGGTTACCGTAACCACTTTTTTTGGGGTGGGAGGAGGGGTTTAAATATCTTTGTAAGTAAATCGAGAGAGAGAGAGAGAGAGAGAGAGAGAGAGAGAGAGAGAGAGAGAGAGAGAGAGTTATTATTCTGTGTGCCAGTCCTTTTCTAATCTTCTAATTCCGAATTCTGCCACATTGCAAGAGTGCTAGAATTATGAATATTTTGTGCTAAAGTTACGTCACATTAATTCGTTTTCCGTTATTTTCGATATTTACGGGAAAAGTGAATATGACTGATTTAAAACAAAACAAAACAAACCACAAAAAAATTAGATAAATAAAGAAAACAACAAAACAAACAACAAAAGGAAAAAAATGACTAGAATGATTATTCAGTATTATTTCAGCATGATTTTCCCAGTTCAGTAAGCATATATTTGTAGTGTCAACGTTTCTAACCCCACTACCTTC
>JADBJO010000008.1:875000-895000 GCA_016801955.1 Conus betulinus
TTAACTGTCATCCAAGATTTTATGTCCATGATACGCGACCGTGTAAGCAGAATGCAGCTGAGAGGGGGGGGGGGGGGGGGGGGGGGCGTCCAATTTCACCTATTCCAGTTTCACCTACACTTTGTTATTCAAATTAGCAAGATGGCTGCCCCTGACCCGTGCAGTTTCACCTACTCAGTTGTTCCCCTCCTTTTTACAGAATTTGCCAAAAGTCCAGTTTTCACTACCTCGGGGTTGGCAAGCCGTCAGATTTCACCTACGACCTGTGGATCTGTGAACTGTATTTTTTCTTGTTCTCTCTCTGCATGTCTTGCCCACTTTTTATTTTTCAATGTGAAATTGACTCAGTCTTTTCTCATAACTTCACTGACTCGTACTTTTGTAAAGTGTTTGAAATGTGAAATTTACTCAGTCCCTTCACCGACTCGTACACACTGGTTCATTTGTCTTCTATGCAACCATGGAGCATGAATTTATCAGCACAAACAGAGGGGACGAAAATTAATTCTGGATGGTCACATCTTTGTTTAATGCGTTGGTATGCTTAATGAGTTGGTAGGCAGTCCGTCGGTCCCTCGTATAGCGCAGAAACCACAGTAGGTGAAATTGACCTTAAGATACATCAAAGTAGGTGAAATTGGCCTTCCTGAGACCATAGGTGAAACTGGAATAGGTGAAACTGGAATGGGTGAAATTGGAATGGGTGAAACTGGAATAGGTGAAATTGGATGTCCCCGCTGAGAGATATCGCCGGATGTGTAAATTTGATTGTCATCTGAAAAGCAGTGGTGAGACAGGTCATGACGGGCAACAATGGCGGAGACAGGGTGGGCGTAGAGTACAAAAACAGGGGGGGGGGGGGGGGGAGGGAAGGGGGGGGGGGGGAGACGGACCCTGGGGAACTCCGTGCTGGATGATAGCTGGTTGAGAGGAGAAACCATTGAAAGAGACAAGCTGAGTTCGATCAGATAGATAAAACTGAAACCATGAGAGTGCTTTATCAGAAATACCGAAAGTGTCGTACAGACGAGACAAAGAATTAAGTGATCAATGGTGTCAAAAGCAGCAGATAAGTCCAGAAAGAGAGAACAGAGATACTTGATTATCATCGAAGGCCAATAAGAGATCGTTCACAATTTTCAGGAGGGCAGTTTCTGTGTACTGTGGCCAGAACGGTAATCAGACTGTAAAGCGTTGAGGAGGTTGTTGTGGTGTAGGTGATTGCGAAGTTGAAGGACGATCTTTTCAATGAGTTTTAAAAAGAAAGGGTAAATTATAAACAGGCCTGTAGTTTTTAAGATTATCAGCATCAAGGGAGGGTTTTTTTTAAGTAAAGGTCTAACAATTGCTGTTTTGAATACAGAAGGAACACATCATGACCTTAGGGATTCATTCACAATTGCAGTAATGTATGGCACCAAATTTAAAATGACACGAGGAAACAGAGAAGATGGTAGTGGATCCAGAAGGCATGACTTGATGGGAGTTTTCGTGATCACCTCTTTAACGACAGTATCAGATACAGGTTCAAAGGCAGACATCAGAGAGCCACTGAATGAATCATGGTGAACGTCAGGAGCTGGTACAGATTGGGAGTCGAGGTCTGAAGGAATAGTTATTTTCTCGACACAAAAAAAGTCACAGAATTTCTGGGGTAACGCAGACTGGGGAACTGATCAAGGAAGTGGAGAAGACTTGGTTCTGCCCATTATGGTGTCTGTGACTTTGAACAGTTGCTTGGATGGATTTGTGCATTGTAGAATGAGGTCTTTGCTTGCTGTACAATTTGTGTTGACAATTTTGTTTGCAAGTTGTAATATTTGTTTGTGGACGGTAAAACCAGTCTTTAGCCACTGTCTCTCTGCTTCCTTCTTTCACATTTGGCGTCACGTACTCGGGAGCCCACTGCTGGAAACCAAGGGGAGGGCGGATGAATAGATACCTCACGTCGGGGTCGATGGGGCATGGCGGTCCAGGACGTTGACGAAAAGCTTGTGGAACGTCTCCGCTGCAGGGCAGGGGACACCAAGTCAGCTCTGAAGGCTTCCAGGTCGATGGCAACAATGTTGCGGACCTCAACATACCGAGGAAGGGAACGAGGAAGGGGGATATGCAGCTTGGCCAGGATGGAGTAGTGGTCAGAAGTGAGGGTCAAACTGGTGGAGACAGACTCTACAATGTCATCAGCAAGGTGGACAATCCAATCAAGGGTATGGCCAGATTTGTGAGTCGGCGAGGCTACAGATTGCTTGAGACCAAAACTCTCAAAGAGATCCATCAATCGAGAGGTGCAGGAGAGTTAGAAAGGTTGTCCCGGTGGAAGTTGAAATCACCAAGGAGTAGGGAATGGCCTTTGAAGGAATTCATATATTCAAGGGAGGGAATACAGGCAGAAATGTGTGTGTGTGTGTGTGTGTGTGTGTGTGTGTGTGTGTGTGTGTGTGTGTGTGTGTGTGTGTGTGTGTGTGTGTGGTGTGGGGGGGGGGGGGGGGGGGATACAGGCGGGAAATGTGGAGGGAGGATTGGGGTAAAGAGACGGTGAGGGGGGGAGGGGGGGGGGGGGTTACAGGCGGAAAATGTGGAGGGAGGATTGGGGTAAAGAGATGGTGAGGTGTACCAGTTCGAAAGAGGTGTGGGCAAATGAAATTTCAGTGGTTGTGGAGATAGATGGAGAGAGAATGTTTGAGACAACGAATGCAGTGCCGCTGCCTCGTGATGGATGTGGGAACCTGAGAGTGGTGTAGCCAAGAGGAGACAATCCAGTGCATTTGGCTTCGTCGCCGCAAGGCGACAGCCACGTCTCAGTAATACACATGACATTGACGTCACTGTCGATGACAAAATCATTGACGGCTGTTCTCTTTTCTCTAGCACCAACACGCGCCGCATTAATTAATGCCAACGTCAGTCTGGAGTGGCGATCAGCAGCAGTACGGGACTTGTAAAGGGGTACGGTGATCAGGTTGGAGGGGGGTTAACAGGAGGGGAGCACTGGGGACGGCTGATGACAGGGATCTCGCGTTGTTTTTCTTCTCCCCCTCTGCAGCCTCGAACACGCGGCAGATTGACGCCAAACAGCAAAACTGCAGTCTCAAGTTCAAGGTGGGGTCAGGGGTCGAAGGGCAGATGGACTTGAGTATCATAACAGTCATAATCTACATTTTGAAAAAAAAAAAGGTATTATTCAAAGTAGAGGATAACGCTCAGCTGACTGTATGGTATATAATGTGATACTGTTTTGCCGTGTTTTTCATAAAATTTACAAATCTAAATTGCCGGATGTTAATCTGGTCTTTTATGAATACTGGAAGAGCTTAACCGAACAATTTTTTTTTTTTTGAGAAATGTTTTGTTTGTGTCAGCTCAGACCAAAGACAGTTTGATTAACATTGTTCTCCATATCAAGCCACTTTTACCGCGAAAACTGATTGAAATGTAGAAGGTTTACTGGGACCGGAAACGGAGAGAGGCGAAGAAATATAGACAAGAGTCGGGAACGGCTGGATTCTCTCAGTCCCCACCCAGCTCCCCTCCACTCGCCCTGATCTCCGCTGAGAGAGAGAGAGAGAGAGAGAGAGAGAGAGAGAGAGAGAGAGAGAGAGAGAGAGGTTGGGGGTTAGGGGGAGATCAAGCTGTGACATTGTGACTTATTCTCCCCCTCCCCCACCTACTTCCCTAACACGGCTGTCTCAACAACACCTCTAACTCGGGCCTCGTGGTCATATTTGCGGATGGACGAATCGCGTTAATTCCTTTGAACTCTTACAGAACGTTTAATCCAGAAACCCAATCAATAAATGTCTCTTCCTTTCTTCCCCGGTGTCCCCCTGAGACCGGGGTGTGCCTGATCAAGGCGAATCAAGGCAGATGGACTCGACTCGGAGGTAAATTAAACACACACCTCCGATTTCGCGCGGTGGTCAATCAAACACCCCGAATCAGGCCGTAAAGCCACGGGAGGAGACACCTCCTTCTTTGCCCTCATTGTTTTTTTTTTTTTTTCCCCCGTCACTGGCAAGTTTATGGGGTAGTCTTGGTCCAGCGGTCATCATTTGAACGCAGGGTGTGTGACAGCGGCCACGAGTTCGGCCAACAAATACGGCATTTCATGCCTCGCGGTTACGAGAGCATCAAAGTCAAGGGACACAACTTTCGGCATTGTTCTGACAGACGCCTAGCGCCTTCGTGCAGGCTAGAGGGACAAAAAGCTTGACAGGAAAAAGGAAGGGGGGGGGGGAGGGGAGGGAAGAAAGTCGAAGCGAGTCGTGCACGCGCTTTACACTTTTCCCGCCCCCAACCCCCCCCCCCCCCCCCACACACACACACCCTCCCCCCCCCCCCCCCCCACCACCTCCCCAACCCAGGCAGACGTCTAAATAAAGACTGACGAGGATTCCGGAGAGCAATTCCACCCTGAGTGAGCTGGGCGCGAGCGTCACGTGCGTGTTAGCGACGTCGTAAATGGACTCCATAAAGTTCTTCATCAAAGCTCGCGCGCTGGGCTTGTCCTGTTTTAAGCGCGGGGGGCTACATTACAAGCTTGGCTCGGCACTCAAAGGGGCGTAAAACTACAAGCATCTTGGCGAGGGTTCCCACTACTATTGAGTAATCACAACTCTATGATTGTCTCCATTAGTGGAAGTGGGTTGGGGCGCTTCATTTTCTGGCAGCCTGGGCTTTCCCTCCGCTTCACTTGTTTTCGTCACTAATTACTCACCTGTTTTCAACCACCCTCCCCACACGCTCTTGCAGCATACCCATTGGTCTGTGTGTTTGTCTGTCATACGGTTGTCTGGTATGTGTCTGCTTACTGTACTCTGGTAAGCCGTCCATGGCCCTTTCTCTCTCTCTTCTCTCTCTCTACTCCTCTCTCTCCTTTCACCCTCATCTCTCTCTCGTCTATCTCTCGTCTCTCTCCTCCATCTCTCTATTGTGCTCTATCTCTCTTATATTTCTCTCTCCTCTCTCCTCTCTCTCTCTCTCTCTCTCTTCTCTCACCCCTCTCTCTCTCTCTCATCTCTCTCTCCCTCCTCTCTTCTCTCCCCTTCGTTCGCTTCACTCTCCTCATCTCCCATCTCGTGGCCTCCTCCCCCGGTCCCTCCCTCTCCTCTCTCATCCCCCTCCACATCTTGTCTTCTCTCTCTCCTCTTCTCTCTCTTCTCTCTCTCTCTGTGCATGCGTACTCATTGCCTGGCCCCATCTACGGTCCTGTCGTGTGTGGGTGTCGTCCCCTCCTCTCCTCCTCCTCCTTCCAGTGTGTACACTCTCCTCCCTTGCCTCCCTCTCTCCCTCTCCCCCCCCCCCTGCCTTTGTCCTGTGTGGTGTGTCCCACTGTGTGCGTCTCCTGTCCTCCCCCCTCCTGCGCTGGCTCCGTGTGTGCTGACGGCGTGTCTTGTCCCCTCCCCTCGGTGGGGGTGTGTGTGGGTGTGTGTGGTCCTCTCTACATAGGTCTACCCCCACAACTCTGTGTCAGAAACATCCGTCCCTGCCTGGACCACAAACTCTTCCGCTCACCCACCCCCAAGTCGCCTTTATTCGCAAGTGGCTTGTCCAAGTAAATGACCACACGACGCGCAACAATCAAACTCTCCTCTCCTACCGCCCTCTCCTCTTTGTCTTCCCCTCCCTGTTTGTCGTCCTCCTCTCCCGTCCCCGCTTCCTCTCTCTCACTCTCTGGTCCCGCGAAGGTCCCCGGAATGTATGCCTACTCTCTCTAAAAGACTTCCCGAGAGAGAAAAACCTCTCCTCTCTTCTGATCCTCTAAACTACTCTGTCTCTCCCGGCTCGTACGTCAGTCCTCCTACGCTCCTCCACTTCCCCCACCCCTCCCGAGGCCTCCTCTCCCTGCCCATGCCCTCCCTCTCCTCCCCTCCCTGTGTCCTCCTCCCTTCCTCGCTCTCTCATCTCTCTCTTCTCTCTCCCTCATCATCCGTCTCTCTGCCTCTCTCATACTTCCTTGCTCCCCCTCCCTGGCGGTTGTCCCTCCCCGTACCTCTCCCTCTCCTTCTCATCCCCTTTCTCTCTCCAGCTCTCTCCTCTCTCTCTACCCTCCCAGAGCTCTCGACAAGGAACCTCCACCCCTCTCGTCCCTCTCGTCTCCCTCATCTTCATCTCTCCTCTCACTCCCTCTCATCTCTCCTCTCCCTTCCTCCTCCACTCCTCTCTCTCCTCTCGGCCCATCGCTAATAATCCAGGGATAAGTGTCTTCCTCTCGACATTCCTCTCTCTCTCTCCTCTGACAAGATCCCCTCTCTCTCGTCTCTCCATCCTCCTGATCCTCCATCTCTCCTCCTCTCCTCCTCTCTTCTCTCTCTCTTCTCATCTTCTTCATTCATCGCCTCTCCTCCCTCCCCCTCTCCTTCCCTCCACTTCCCTCTCCCCTCCTCTCGACCCCCTCTCTCCTCTTTCTCTCTCTCTCTCTGTCTCCTGCCCATCCTCGCCTACCTGTCAGCTCTTTCAAGTAATTCAAAATAAACCGGATCAAAAAGCTTCTCCTCTGCGATTCCCCCCTCCTCCCCCTCTTCTCTCCGCTCTGTTCTATCCTCTTCGTGCGCTTCTCAAACCGTGATAAGTGGCTGGCTAATAAACGACTTAAAAAAATCAGTTCTCTCGCCTGGTCTCGCTACCTCTCCTCTCTCCCTCTCTTCCTATCTCGTCTCCTCCTCTCTCATTCTCCCATCTCCTCTCTCAAGCTCTCTCCCCCTCTCCTCGCTCCTCTCCTTCCTCTCTCCGGGTGCTCCCTCCTCATGAATAGCTCTTTGCTGAACTTTCGTGATGATCTCTCCTGTACAAACAAACTAAAATCCGGAAGTTCCTTTATTCGCAAGTGGCTTGTCCAGTTGAAATGACCACACGGACGGCAACAATCAAACTTTCCGGACAGTTTTGTTCTTGATGACACATTTCGTGAGCAGCACTCTTGGTGGCGAAAGTGGCGGAACTGTACCTATGTTTTGTGTGAAGTACCTATAAGACAAAAGAGAGAGAAAAAAAACAAACTTAGAGATACTAAAATACTAGATGGTATGCAAAAGGAACTGGGCTCTACGCAGTCGAGTTGGTTCTTTGTAGTGGCACTGTGTCTAATGAACGCACACACTTAAAGCAGATGTTCCAACTGTTCATCGAAATATGCCCATGTGTTTGGTGCTGTGTTGTCTGTCTGTGTCAAACCTTTTTCCAGAAACTCACAGTCTTTCATCATCATCATTCAAAATGCCGCTCACATACAAGGTTTGCGGCTGCATTGGTGGCGGTTGTGATTGGTGTACTACAACTAAGTCAAATCATGACTTTTATATCCAGCTCACCACGGAGAAGATACCATCATCAGAGCTGCTAGCAAGGAACCTCACATTAGTTAGTGAAGGCCCATAATAATAACTCAGTGATAAGTGTCTTCGACGGACATTCTAAGTTTTTCATTCGGCAGACAGATGTCTTCCTGGTTTGTGCAATCCCTGATCCAACATCTCTCTTTCTGTCTGTCTCTTTATGTCTGTCTTTAGCAGTCTTTAGCCTTTCATGAGACTTAGTTGGCCCCGTCCTCTCGCACCTCCCAATTAATTCAGCGATTCAAGGTAATCAACAATAACCGGATCAAACAGCCTGGCTGAGAACGAGGAGGAAGTGGGACAAACCGCTGATAAAGTGCTTGTCCTAATAAACAGACTTTAAAAAATCAGTGCCCCCGGCCTGGGCGGTACAATCTTATCCTCAAGTGGTGTTTTAACTTCATAAAGGAGCGATTAGGAGAAGCCGAATAGGGCAATTAGAGTTTTGAATAGGCGTTGCTGAATTCATGATGAGGGGAAATCACGCACGGTGTACTGCACCGCAGTTTACTGCCCCTGATATGAGTGCGCAGAGAGGAAGAACGAAAAGGGGGTCATCAACCTAAGTGGCAGTGTGTTGAAAGAGAACGCGCGGGACTGGAGTTCTATTCGTTTGCATGCCTCCAACCCGAGTCGTACTTGTCAAGGCAGCGCGGCTGCTGAACTGTGAATTAGTGACAATAGCAAGGTACTCCATCTACATGAATCTGCAAAATTTTGATGATTTTTTTTTTAAAAGACGAAAACAGCATTATTCAAGAAAGTTCATACAGTACAACGTAATTGAAGATAAAGAAAGAATAAAACGATACAAAAGAAAATGAACAAACATATCAGACATAATGATAATACCAATTTACATTTTGGAGACAAATGGTCAGAAAATCTCAGAGAGAGAGAGAGAGAGAGAGAGAGAGAGAGAGAGGAGAGGGGGGGGGGGGGGGGGGGCAGCCAATTGTACTATGAAAGTTTACATATTTTGTTAAAGTGTCCTATACGGTTTTCGTTGGGCTGTGTTGGGAGACATAACGGTTATAGGGAACTGCAATGAATTCGATACTGATGTAATGTACAAAGTCAGAATCATTTTGACATCGGCATGTCTCCTGGAGAGATTTTTTTCGAGCAATATACTTTTAAGTTTTGAGAAAGCGCATCACTTGAATACACTATAGTCCGTTCAGAAATAGCGTGTTGAATATGTTTAAAAGATCTGACCGGACTTCGTGTTGAAACAGACTTAAAACAACAACAACAAACAGGCAACCAAGCAGACAAACAATGTGAACATTAAAAAAAAGCTGATCACAACTCCACGAATTAGGGAAGCAAAATAAAAAACAACAATAAGCAACCTAAAGTAAAGCACATAGTAAACGGAAAAAGTCGTGTTGGGAGAAGGGATGGGTGCCCTGTTCACAGACCATTGTTGGCAGCATTGTTTTTGTTTATTTCATTGTTTTGTTTCGTTTTGTTTTTTTAATGCCATTTTTGACATTCCTTCTCAGAGAAGCGCGGTCTGTTGACAAAGCTGACAAGAATGCTACATGTCCGCCAAGGTCTAGTAAAGACAACCCCCCTCTGACGACTGTTGGCCTTGGTGACACCACCTGAACTTGAACGCAATAGGATGAAGTCAATGTCGTGTTCCTCAGTCTGTGTGTTAGTTCTTGCTTGGCCCCACGACACAACGTCTCACGTGACGAGCGGGGACATGAAAGCCCTTTCTCATTTAGCACCCGCACATGGAAACTCGGACACTGGACAGTCGCTGCCCCCCCCGCAGTGGAACTAATGGACAACACGTGTCGGTGTCACGGTCCACTGCGTTTGTCATCGTGAGGGTTCCACTCCCGAGGCTAGCTGGAGAGAGATGGGGGAATGGAAGAGGGAGAGAGAGAGGAGAGAGAGAGAGAGAGAGAGAGAGAGAGAGAGAGAGGAGAGAGAGGATTGGGGGAGGAGAGAGAGAGAGGAGAGAGAGTGGAGAGAGAGAGAGGAGGAGAGAGAGGAGAGTGAGGTGGGGAGGAGGAGAGTGAGGTGAGGGTGACGAGGTGGACGGCTGACACCCACACACACAGTGTACAGCCCAACACTGCCCTTGGTCAGTCCTCGCAAGGTGATGGCTTTCACTCCTTTCCCCTCCTTGCCTTTGGCGTCCATCGCTTCTTCCTCCCGTCCTCAGAGACCACAGACACTGGGAAAGAGGTTCCTATGGAACCACACTGGCTTCAATATAAGCCGACAATAACTGTTTTGTTTTTTTTTCTCCCCAGGAAGACAGCTATTATCCTGATGAAAAAAAGAGCGAAGCTGTTATCCCTCATGATCACAACTGCTTCCATGAGGTTCATAGCGGCTTTTGCCCTTCAGATTTCATGTTTTCCCAAGGAAAACAGTTATTATCGATGTTGTCTTTAAACATGACGATTATTTCCCCTATTTCAGTGAGGAAAACAGTTATAATCCTCGAGGAAAAAACAACGATTCTCAGCATCACGACCATTTTCCCTATTTTTTGCCAGCCCTATTCGTGCTTTCGTGCTTTCAGTCGTGGTGAACAGCAGCATTTATCGCAGTTTTTTTTTCTGTTAAAGGCATTCTCCTCGCGTTCATTCTTGTTCTTCTCAGGTAGTTATCACAAAAAAACCCCAAAAAAAAACCCCCATTAACATCATCAGGGAGGGCATGAAAAAACAGTCACTATCCTAAGGATTACAGAGTAAACGACTGTGCTCCTAAGGAAAAACGGTTATGATCCCAGGAAAAATAATTGTCATCCTCGGAATTATACCTGTAATTTCCCCTTTTCGCTATTTCCGTCAACGACCGTCTTTTGACGCTGGTATGGTCCCATAAGTTTCCTTCCACTCTCTCTGGTGAGACATTGGCCGACATGAAAATCCGTGGCTACATCAACACGATTTTTTTTTTTTATCTGTTTTAAATAGGATTCCGTATTAAGGCACACACACACACACACACACACACACACACACACACACACAAGCGCGCGCACGCGCGCTCGCGCGCAAGCAGATACACGCACCCATGCACGCTCTCTCTCTCTCTCTCTCTCTCTCTCTCTCTCTCTCTCTCTCTCTCTGCACGCACGCGCGCGCGCGCCGCGCATGAGAGAAACTCTGTCTAATACAGTGAGGAAAAACAGAACAAGAAGCATGAGACAAAACCTTGACAAAGATGCAAAATGAGGAGACAAGAGCAAAAAGAGACAATTAAGGTAACGATACATTTCTTAGGATCTTTAAATTACTTTGTTGGTCTTGGTACGCTTTACTATTCGCAAATACGCTTATTTTATATGTGTGCGTGTGTGTGTGTGTGTGTGTGTGTGTGTGTGTGTGTGTGTGTGTGTGTGTGTGTGTGTGTGTGTGTGTGTGTGAGGTTTTGTTTATTTACTGCAAAGCTACCGTTTTTTTTTTTGACTGAGACGTTAATTGAAGTTTCGTTTCCTTGGTAGAAGTTTGTTTCTTGATTGATGCTTTTTTTTTTTAGACATAACTTTTGCTTCACGGACTGAACCTTTGGTTGGTTGAAGCTTCCCCCCCTCCCCCCCCCCCACCCCCCCCCCCCCCCCCCCCCCCCCCCCCCCCCCCCCCCCCCCGGCCTTTGGTTGTTTGTTGTGGCTGTTTGTTTCTTTAGTGAAAACTTTGTTTCTCTACCCGAAGCTTTATGGTTTGTGATGGTTGACACTTTGTTTCTTTCGTTGAGGTTTTAAAAAAAAATCAACATAGCTTTGTTTCTTGAATGAAAGCTATGTTTCTTTGGTTACAGCTTTTTTCGTTTTCTTGACACTTTCTTTCGATGAAGTTTTGTTGCTTTCATTCAAACGTTGCTGCTTTCACAGAAAACTTCGTTTCTTCAGTCGAGCTTTGTTCCTTTCGTTGACGCTTTTTTTTTTCTTTCATCGAACTTTTTTTTATTCAAGCGTTTTTTTCCCATCTGTTCATTAAAGCTTTGTTTCTCTCGTTGCAGCTTTCTTCTTCTTCCTCCCTTTAAAAAAAAAAATTCGTTGACACTTTTTTTTTCTTTCATTGGAGCTTTTTTTCAGTAAAGAGTGTGGAGGCATCATGGTGCCAGGTCTGTAGTAAATCAAACCAGGATTAATCTTTGGTGAGGGTTAGAATGTATGTGACAACATTTACAAATATTTCATTGCGGATTCCATGAAGATTCCGTACTCTACCTGAAGTCAGTTTCATTTTACTTATTTATATTATTTCTTTATTCAGTTATTGATTGATCGAACGATTTGATAGATTGATTGATTGATTGATTCATGCATTCATTTATTTTCTTTGGGGAGGAACTGATTGTTCTTCATGTCATTCTGGAACAACATTTGTTCAGAATCAATCTTTCAACTGATGATTGTACTTACTTTTGAATTCTAGTCTTGGTGATTCATTTAATTTCTTTCTTTCTTTCTGTTTTTTTTTTTTCCTTTCTTTTTTTCTTAACGTTTCTAATTCGGTTATTAACTTGCTTGCAGACCTGCAGCTTCCCATCGTCTGCGGGGCTGTAAACAACATAATGTTTTTTCTTTGTTGAAACTAAATCTTTGGCTGAGGGCAGACCCGAGTCTGACGCCGCTAGACATATCACACCCCTTAGCAGGACCATACACATCAAACAATGATCACAGTAAAAAAAAAAAATGAAATAAAAAGCTGCGGTTAGGTTGCGTAATACGACTGCGTCAGCGGCCCAGTGCCCAGGAACCGTGTCCATTTACGAACACTGACTTGAATGTGTTTTTCTTAACGGGTGGCAGTGCTGTGTGAATATTATCATTGTATTCTAGGTTCCACGCCCTGTTAGGGAAAAAACAGCTGTTCTGCACTTTGTTTGGGGAGAACGGAAAACCGTATTTCGTCACTGTGGAGATTTGCAGGCTCATCAGCCTATGACCTCATGAAACAGCTCAGGATTTCAAATAAGAAGAGGACCAGAACCCTTAAAGGCAATGGCAGAGGCAGCCGTAAAGAGTTCCAGCTGGATCTGTTTGTTGCCACTGTGGGGACGTGTAGGCTCATCAGCCTATGACCTCATGAAACAGCTCGGGATTTCAGGTAAGAAGAGAACCAGAACCCTGAAGGCAATGGCAGAGGCAGCCGAAATGAGTCCCAGCTGGATCTGGTTTAGGAGGAACAAAAGCGAACTTCATAAGGCTTAAATCTCCCAAGTTTAGAACAGGTGTCCCGTCAACAGTGGGGTAAGATATCCGTCTAAAAAGGCACGCCTTGAGACGCACACCCATCCAAGAGTTCGAATCCCGGCAGCGCCAGGATTAAAAAAAAAAAAAAAATGGCAGTAGAAGAACAACTGAGAGTCATAACTTGGATGCAGCCCGATCCCCTTAGAGTGTAAGGAGTTCAGAACCGAAAAACTTGTCTGAGGCGGATTCTTCTCTGAAGACTTTTTGTTGTCAAGTTTCCCCTAGAGTTTTTTCTTCCCCCTATTTTGCCACTGTGCGTGCTTGTGTGCGTTGCTTTCCGTTACATCTTCCTGCCGTCATTCATTGAATATGGAAAATATAGGTCAAAGGCTGACAATCAACTATAAACAAAACACTAGATGAAAAAGGGTCTCCGTGTGACTCAAAAGGTCAAGAGGCTACGCACGAAAAGCATAAGGTGTGTGTGTTTTTATGCTGCAATATATAAAGGAACTTCACAGACACACAAACAGAAAGACGGACAGATAGATCGACAAAAAGACAGACAGACACCAGCCGCCGTGGCGAAGTGGTTAGCGTCGCGGACTCCCGGCTGGGAGGTCGTGGGTTCGAATGCCATCAGAAGTCATGTGGGTTTTTCTGCCCCGACCGGCTCCTACCCAGAGTTGAGTTTGCTGCGGACTCAGTTGGGAAGACTGGGACCACACAGTCGAGTTTCATCCACTTAATGGATGCGTTTCTGAGAGTGTTGCTCAAATTTCCTGACCAACACTGCAGGTGTCTGTATCTCTCGGGCCTGGTTGACGCCGGGATATATTATGAAAGGAAGCGTAGAGTACAGCCCTGTCATGTAGTCTCAGACCGAAATGGAAATCCGTAGCATCATCATAATCATCCTCATTCTCATCGATCAGCATTAAAAAAAAAAAAAAAAAAAAAAAAAAAGACAGACAGACAGATACACACGTATATGCCTGTGCGCGCCCACATATTCATACACACACACACACACACACACACACACACACACACACACACACACACACACATGCCGCACGCACACACACACACACACACACACACACACACACACACACACACACACACGCGCGCGCGCGCGCGCATGCGTGCGCTGGCGATTTACACACTGATGTACTGAGATCAAAACAACATGCTTTGCACAAATCCTTATGGTGGTACCAGTCAAATGAGCACGATCTATTCGGAATGATGATATCTTACCACGGAATTTTGTCTTCATCTACGACACAAATGATTCGCTACTGTGGGCAGTCGCACGTACTCTTTGTTGATAATGATCATAAGTAATACTCAGGTCAGAGAATAAGATCAGGTGAATTATGATTTAAACAAATTTATTTCCAATTAGCAATCACATACAGTTTTACAATGAATGTCAAAATTTGAACAACCACAAGCTAGGGCTTATATTGTGTTCAAATGCTTCTGATTACATACACGGCGAAGGAAAAGGCAGGAGACTATCAAAGTAAGGTGTATTATGTTTTCATAAGTATTGCTTAACTGACTTTCACCTGCTGAAAAAAAAAAAAAGATTTAAACACACATCGCCATACGCACCGACCCAAAGCGAAAATTATAGAAAGGGGGGCAAACCAGAGCTGGGTGCACGTGTAGCCTGTACACCTGGGCGTGTCAGCAAGGCGCCCAGGGTGGGGGTGGGAGGTGGGTGGGTGGAAATGGCTGACCACACAGACAATGACCATTGACTGTTGACCTCGGCGTCCTGGGGCTGTCGCTCTTTCAGTCTTGTCAACGGTATCGAACATTTTTTCGGAGAGAGAGAGAGAGAGAGAGAGAGAGAGAGAGAGAGAGAGAGAGAGAGAGAGAGAGAGAGAGAGGGGGGGAGGGGGGGGAAGAGAAGAGATGAGGGGCCCGTGCTCCGTCTGGGAGTGACATCCACAAAGCTTCTGTGTCAACCATCAGGCGACCTCATGCTGGGATGTCTTGTACTGGTCATTTCGTGGTGCCACGAACACTGGAGAGAGAGAGAGAGCTTAGGAATCAGAGAGAGAGAGAGAGAGAGAGAGAGAGACAGACAGACAGACAGACAGACAGACAGACAGACAGACAGACAGACAGACAGACAGGTAGACGGAAACGGTGAGAGAGAGAGAGAGAGAGAGAGAGAGAGAGAGAGAGAGAGAGAGAGAGAGAGAGAGAGAGAGGCGGCGTTGGAAGAGCAGGAGCAGTAGAGTTGGTCATCCTCCACATTGACCGTCCCAAAATAAGTACAGTCTTCAGTTACTGGCTTTAATTGAAAATAAAAAGTTGATCAGTTCTGCTGCGTCTTTTTCTTTGACCAATTTACAAATGACGTGTGTACTGTGTGCGCACGCTGCTATTATTCTTTATTTACGCCTTCACCACACTGACACACGCAGGCACAGTTCATGCACATGCGCATGCACTATAATTATATGTACACACACGTCGCCTTTGTTTTTTTCTTCAATAAAAGAATAATTTGTAGTGAAACGCAAGAAACT
Source organism: Conus betulinus (assembly GCA_016801955.1). NCBI lineage: Eukaryota > Metazoa > Mollusca > Gastropoda > Neogastropoda > Conidae > Conus > Conus betulinus. The sequence goes on from JADBJO010000008.1 coordinate 890,063, forward strand.
AATAAACCAACTCAAGCCAGTTGTATTTCAATCGTTCAACATATCGTTTGTTCAAGCCAGATTCTGACTGAGATTCCATCTTTTCCTTCCTCGTCCATGAACCATGCTCCTCAGCACTCTCCCTACCCCCCCCCCCCCCCCCCCTTCCCCTCCTTCTCTCCTTCCATCTCTCCCCTCCTCTCCCCCCCTCCCCTTCCCCACCCATCGACCACTGCTGTACAAAAGGACAAGATAGAGGACATCTGCAAGTCTCCTGACGACGCGAGAGCGCCATTGACCCGCAACGCTCTCTCCGTGACATCAAAGGTCGCAGCCAACACAACGGGGGATGGCCATTGGGCTGGAAAAGATGGACCCGACTGGCCAGACAAATGGAGAGCCGTGGAAGATGTTCGGGGTCTCTGGTTCTTGAATTCAGGTCCCGCTATGGCAGAATGGAACACGTGGGCAGATAGTCATCGGAGAATCCGCGGGGTCGAAATGCAGTGGCCATTATTACCAGGGGGGAGAAAGGGGACAACACGGACTAAGACCACAGCTGCTAAAAGGCTTCCCCTCTCGCCCCTTCCCTCCCCTCCCTTTCCTCTTCTCCCTTCTGCATTGAGTTTAACATCGTAAGGGGTATCTGATCTTCAAATGACCGTGCAGAGCTCTGTTGGAGCAGTTAAGGGGTCAGTGATATTTCGTGAGTGCCGAAAGAAACGTTCATCTTCCAGCGGAAAATGTGAAATCAGTATGACGTTAGAGAATGATGATGAACGGAAGATTAGAAAGTTTAAGAAGAGGTCATTGTTATAGTAGTGACCGCCATCATGATTCTGTTTGCTGGTTGTTGTGTTGTTGTTGTTGTTGTTGTTGTTCCTTCTTTGTCTCTTTCTTTCTTTCTTCTTCCATCCATGACGACATTGTATATCTGGGTGTCAGTTTATTCTTTTCAGTGTCCAAACATCAGCACAGAAATAAACCCAGACGCTCTGTATCAAACATCAGCATTAAAGCTCACATGAGGTGACAGAACATATTTGTAAGGTGAATGAGAGTTGCAGTTGATGAAATGAAAAAAAGAAAAAGTTGAAAAAAAAGAATAGGAGGATGGAGGCTCCTCTAAAAAAAAAGGGAAAAAAAAACAATAAAGAACAAAGGAAAGGAAAAGAGAAAGGTTATGTTTAAAAAAAAAGTGGAAATTCGGAGGTTGGGGGGCCATAAAGACAAATAAAAACCAAAAGCAAAAGATGAAAATTCTGATGAGTGTTGACTGAAACACAATTCTTCTGTAAATGACAAAAAAAAAGAGAGAGAGAGAGAGAGAGAGAGAGAGAGAGAGAGAGAGAGAGAGAGAGAGAGAGAGAGAGAGAGAGAGAGAGAGAGGCCTAAAGTGCAGTGGTACAGGGTGGTGACCATTTCAACTGATGCTCCTCAGACACCCTCTTTGTTTTTGGTCATCCATCTGTTGGTCATTCTCGCTACCGACGACTTCAGGTCCATCTTCTCATCCCACCCCTTCTCTCCGACCACGTAGCTCTGTTCACCCGTATCACTCAGCTTTTCCCTCTGTCCACCCCTATCACTCACCTTTCCCTCTGTCCACCCCTGTCACTCACCTCTCCCTCTGTCCACCCCTATCACTCACCTTTAACTCTGTCCACCCCTATCACTCAGCTTTCCCTCTGTCCACCCCTATCACTCACCTTTCCCTCTGTCCACCCCTGTCACTCACCTCTCCCTCTGTCCACCCCTATCACTCACCTTTCCCTCTGTCCACCCCTATCACTCACCTTTCCCTCTGTCCACCCCTATCACTCACCTTTCCCTCTGTCCACCCCTATCACTCACCTTTCCCTCTGTCCACCCCTGTCACTCACCTCTCCCTCTGTCCACCCCTATCACTCACCTTTCCCTCTGTCCCACCCCTATCACTCACCTTTAACTCTCTCCTCCACCCCTATCACTCACCTTTCCCCCTGTCCACCCCTATCACTCACCTTTCCTCTGTCCACCCCTGTCACTCACCTTTAACTCTCTCCACCCCTATCACTCACCTTTCCCTCTGTCCACCCCTATCACTCACCTTTCCCTCTGTCCACCCCTATCACTCACCTTTCCTCTCTCCACCCCCTATCACTCACCTTTCCCTCTGTCCACCCCTATCACTCACCTTTCCCTCTCTCCACCCCTATCACTCACCTTTAACTCCTCTCTCCACCCCTATCACTCACCTTTGCCTCTGTCCACCCCTATCACTCACCTTTCCCTCTGTCCACCCTATCACTCACCTTTAACTCTCTCCACCCCTATCACTCACCTTTGCCTCTGTCCACCCCTATCACTCATCTTTCCTTCTACATCAAATTAGTTCTACAATTCAGGCGATACGAATTTTGTTTCTTGCATTTCAGTTGTGGGATCTGAGACAGGCATCAATTTAATTTAAATGATATGAGACAAAATTAATTCACTGAGGTATAAATGATGACCGAACAAAAGCCTAACTCGTAGATGCAGGGCAGCTTCGTGTGTGTGTGTGTGTGTGTGTGTGTGTGTGTGTGTGTAAACATGCGTCTTGCAATCCAGGCAAAGATTTCCAGCTTTACAAAGAGTTGTCTACGTGCGAAAACCATGAGCGAGTCATTGGAAAGACTGTCGACAGACAACAAATGCAAAGAATGAAGGAAGAAAACTGAGCGACACACGTTCCGTCACCAGCTGCCCAAACGAGAGCGTGCATTGTAAAGCGTTTGGAGCCTGGTTTCTTACTGAGATTAGGCGCCGTGTAAGTACTCTTGCTACTATTACTACTACTACTACTACTGCTGCTGCTGCTGTTGCTGCTGCTGATACTGATGATGATAATGATAATTCCACCGCAAATTGGTCGTTGTTTTCGTTATCTATAGAAATACAAAAGTTTATTCGACTCTCTCTCTCTCTCTCTCTCTCTCTCTCTCTGTCTGTCTGTCTGTCTGTCTGTCACACACACACACACACACACACACACACACACACACACACACACACACACGAGAGAGAGAGAGAGAGAGAGAGAGAGAGAGAGAGAGAGAGAGAGAGAGAGAGAGAGAGAGAGAGAGGTCTGAAAATTATTTAAGCAGGGATAAATGGATTAAGCGTAAAGTAACAAACTTTCTTTCTACCCAGCCTAGGGCAAAACTATACAGCAAGTCAAAAAAAAAAAAAAAAAAAAAAAAAAATGAAACGGTAACAAAACATTACAAGCATTACAAGCTTGCAGCTAGGTACATGCACATCCTTTATTCGCACACGCGTAGTGTTAACGAGAAAAACAAGTTGTTTTCGTAATCGCCACCCTTTTCTAAGGACGATCGTAGGGGGTAGGAGGAATACTCATGGGGTGAACGTGACTGCCTTGCGGTGATGGCGCGGGTCGGTGTGTGTTTAGATAAGCCGCGCCGCGCCTCCCCTCCCTAATCTGCCCCTGGGGGGCCTGCTTCGTTACTGCCACCCACACCCTGTCCCATTGCGGGGGCGCCAGTGTTGATCCTTCACCGTCCCACAAGCACGCGTCGCCCACGAGCCGATGACTGGGGGGCCGCCTCTCACCTGGGAGTGGGGAGGGGGGGGAGGGGGGGGGGGGGGGTGTCGTCACTTTGTTTACCTGCCTCACGCGACCGGCACGTGCAGCCCCCTCCGATTCTGGGCAGGTTATTGGACTACAGTGACAGCTATTGTAGAATGTCCGCCCGGACAGCGGTTTGTTGTCCGATGTAGGTGTCTTATGGTGTGGGATCGTCGTATGGAACAGTGTACCTTGATTCCGACGGTAGGGAAAGACCGATCTGAGATGACGTGGAAAATTGGGAAGGGACGGAAGGGGGGAGGGGTGTTGGGGGACAGAGAGAGGGTTCATCTTCCTTTTGTTTCAGAAAGAGCCCCCAAGTCCTGTCCAGCTCAGACAGAAGACGGGGATAGAAACCTGTGGACACCAAAGGTGTGTCGAATCAATTAGTGTCAGTCGCAGCAACCAACAATGAAGTCTTTGACAAGCTTGAAAACAAGGGTCACGAATAGGCCGTTCAACTATAGTGGAAAACAACACCAAGCTGTCCCACGCGAGTTCATGATAAACAGACCACGTGCAAGCTTAATTAAACCTGCCGCTGAAGGAACTTCCGAGTTAATGAAAAAGAACAGATGCCGATCCTGGGTTAGTTTGGAAGTGTTGATGTTGCTTTAGCCTCCAACTTGGATGTGTTACCAACGGCAGAGATGCATTTCTCCAGTGCCGGAGTCCCTGCAGACAGGGGCAGCAATCAGTGTTGGTCCTTTGTCTCAGGGGGAAGGGGGGGGGGGGGGGGGGGGGGGGGGGGGACAAGAAAGGCGTCTTTTTGTGAATCTTATTCAGCGTCGTGTTTAGGAAGCAGGTGTGCATTTTCTTCAGTGCTATCTGAGGTACCAGTGAGACTGTGTAATCTAGGATGAATTCTCTCTCTCTCCCTCCCCCCCCCCCCCCCCGCCTCTCTCTTAATTGGTTTATAGATCTCTCTCTCAGTTAGTTTGTAAATCTCTCTATCTATCTCTCTGTCTCGCTCTTAGTTTATAAAGGATACCCAGGAGAACACGTCCATTACAGATTTTAAAGAACAGACCATTGAGCATCCGGCCCCAGAGCCCCAGAGTAACACTTCTCAGCCAACAACCTGAACCATTACCTTTCAGTTTGCCATGCCAGAGAGAGAGAGAGAGAGAGAGAGAGAGAGAGAGAGAGGGGGGGGTTACTGGGTCAGAGAGAGAGAGAGAGAGAGAGAGAGAAGTGTTTCAATGGGTCAGAGAGAGAGAGAGAGAGAGAGAGAGAGGGGGGGGGGGGGGGGGGGGGTGGTGGTGTTCACTGGATCAGAACTAGCGGTGTGCTGTGTGGTTTACTGTGAGTGCGAAGGGAGCCACCTGTTGTCCCCTGCCTTCAAT
>JADBJO010000008.1:900000-907500 GCA_016801955.1 Conus betulinus
ACACACACACACACACACATACACACACACACACACACACACACACACACGCGCGCGCGCGCGCGCGCGCGCGCGCTATGAGAAAATAGAAGAGGGTCTCTCGTGACTACGACCTAGTAAATGTCTGATCTAAGCATTAACCCAACGTGCTGGTCAGACCTTGAGTACCAACCTAACGTTGGTTGTGTCATTTTTATCATTGTATGTGTGTGTGTGTGGTGAGTGTACACAAGTTTGTGTATGGGTGTGCGGGCACGGGCCCATGTGTGTGTGTGAGTGTGTGTGTGTGTGTGTGTGTGTGTGTGTGTGTGTGTGTGTGTGTGTGCACGTGTATGCGCGCGCGCGCATATATGAGTGCATGTGTGCATGTGTGCATGTGTGTGTGTGAGTGTGTGTTTGTGTGCATGCGTATGCGTGTGTGTGTGTGAGTGAGCGCATGCGCATGTGCGCGCTTGTGTTTGTGTCTGCGCACGCGCGCGCGCGCGCGCGCGCGCGCGCGCGTGTGTGTGTGTGTGTGTGTGTTGATTTGGCTTATGTGAGCATTCTCCTGCGCGCACGTATCTGTACATGTATGTGTAGATATATGTGTATATGTGTGTGTGTCTTCGTATGTGGGCGTATACGCGTGTGTGCGTGTGTGTATACGCGTGAGCGTTTGTGATAGTGCGTGTATGCACGCGCGCGCGCACACGCTCCTGTTCGTGTGTATGTGCGCATACACGCATGCGCATGTGTGTGCACGCAAGAGCGAGCGCATGCGCACTGTATGTGTATATATGTATGTGTGTGTACGAGAGAGAGAGAGAGAGAGGGAGAGAGAGAGAGAGAGAGAGAGAGAGAGAGAGAGAGAGAGAGAGAAGGGGGCGCACGCAAACGTGCGCAAAACGCGCGCACACACACACACACACACACACACACACACACACACACACACACACACGCGCGCGCGCGCGCACACCCACACACACACGCACGCATGCAAACACGCACGTACGCACGCACGCACGCACACACAGAGACCGGGCAGGATACAGGAAGGGGACAGAAAAGACAGGGGGGGGGGGGGGGGGGGGGGGGATTGGAATGGCTTGGGCTGGGAGACTGGGAGATGAGACGCGAAGGAAAAACCTTTTCACTCGTTTGCGTAAGATTCGATGAAAGGACTGAGGAATTACCTTTGTTGTCTCTCAAAACACTGCTGGATTTGTGTCCAGGTCACTTGTGATGATTGGCTGTTAAGGAACCAGCACCTAAACGTACGAATAACAGCAGTATACATACATGTAGTAACATACAAGGCCGGAGTCCGACTACAACGGCAAACTATATTCATTATGCCAGTTGAAGATCAGTCAGTACTAAGCAGAAGGGAAGTGAATGGGTCATTGATCTAAAAAAAAAAAGAAAATAAATGTTGAAATTCTGAGCCGCCAAAATAAACGCAACAAACACTGGAGAATTGAACCTCGACCTGCTGGTCTTCCTCCGGTGAGAAATGAACAGACTACAGAAATAACTATTCACTGCGAAAAAAAAACAAACAAATGTTGATTAAACAGTCTGCATCCCCTCGCCCTTCTCTCCCCACCATATATCTATTTTCCCTGCTTCATCGTTCGTGGTTGTTCTTGTCCTGACTGAAGGAGACCACTAGGTCGAAGCTCGTTGCTTCAGTGTTGATAAAATCCATTGTGCATTTCGGCTCAGCATTGCAACACTTCCTGTTATATTTAACTTATACATGGTGATGAGCGTTGTCCATCGACTGCTGGCTGGAGTTTTGAGAAATCTGGAAGACCACCCCTCAGGGCCCCCATCAGGCCGCGGCCAGCCTGGAAGAGGGAGGACACGCAGAGAAAGTAGACGCCATCTTTGTTTACTAGGCCTGGACATAGCGCGACCGAACGTAATATATGTAACCTTGGTTACGCTTTATGTTCAAGTCAGTGTCATCTATTCGTGTGTCACTTGCCAACCAGCTTGAGTTATACTGTTCTGTTTTCGTGTTTGTACGATAGAAATATTGCGTTCGGGGGAGCGAGGGGAGCGCATGAAGACATGGTAGGTGACGCCAAGCAGACAGATTGAAAGGAAAAGTATACTGTCATTGTTACAAATGCCAGCTGGCGCAAAGACAGGGTCACGGGTGAGCTTTATTTCCTAAAATGTGAGCTGAGCTGAGTTCAGTTCAGGTACGAGTCCGGAGTTAAGATGAACCCAAATACTATATGTTATTTATTAAACTAAACATACAGTTTCAGTTTCAGTTTCATCAAGGAGGCGTCACTGCGTGCGGATCAGTCCATATACGCTACACCACATCCGCTTAGTTTTGAGACCCCACACTGCGCATGATTTGAAGGTGATGGATAAATGAATAAACAACTAAGATGAGAGAATTGAAGAAGAGGGTCTTGTGGCTACGACTTAGCAGATGTCTGACCCACGCATTAGCCCAATGCGCTGGTCAGACCTTGAGTGCCTACCTAACATTGGTTGTGCCTTTTTTTCTTTTTTTCTTTTTTTTTTTTTTTTTTTATAGATGTATGTGTGTCTAATGAATGTACACATGTGTCTGTGTGGATGTGTGGGTACGGGCCCATGTGTGTGCGCGTGCGCATCTGTGTGTGTGTGTGTGTGTGTGTGTGTGTGTGTGTGTGTGTGTGTGTGTGTGTGTGTGCATTCGTGTATGGCACCTCCGACGGGAGGTCACACACACACACACACACACACACACACACACACACAGAGAGAGAGAGAGAGAGAGAGAGAGAGAGAGAGAGAGAGAGAGAGAGAGAGAGAGAGAGAGAGAGAGAGAGAGAATTTGAATGCAGCTTAAAGTTCTTCGCTTTTTTAGATGAGAGGAAGGGAGAATTCGCGTGCCCGCGTGCACGCATATCGAAATTGATGTGCACAAGTGCGCGTGCCTGTTCACTTGCTCAACTGAAGAGCGCGCGCGCGTGTGTATGAATGTATACGCTCCTTTTCTCCGGTGTCTCTGTCCCTTTCTCTGTCTCTCTCTTCTTGCTGCTTCGTCTCTCTGTCTCTGTCTCTATCTCGGTTTCTGTCTCCGTCTCTGTCTGTCTGTCTGTCTGTCTGTCTCTCTGTGCGTGAGCACATATTTGTGTGTGTGTGTGTGTGTGTGTGTGTGTGTGTGTGTGTGTGTGTGTGTGTTTGCGCGCGCGCGTGCATGCGTGCGCGCGTGCGTGCACGCGTGTGTGCGTGCATGCGTGCGTGCGTGCGCGTGTGCGTGTGCGTGCGTGCGTGCGTGCGTGCGTGCGTGTGTGTGTGTGTGTGTGTGTGTGTGTGTGTGTGTGTGTGTGTGTGTGTGTGTGTGTGTGTGTGTGTGTGTCCCTCTCTCTCTCTGTGCGCGCGCCCCCACACGTGTATGTAGTGCTTGTATGTATGTGCGTGTGCGCACGAACATGAGCAAGCGAGCGCGCCCGTGAGAACACAATTATCTTATTTCTTTGCAGATTGGTTTTTCTTTCAATTAATTTTTTTGCTGATTGATTTTTTTTTTTTTTTGCCGCAGATCTTCCTCACCCAGGACCCAGTATCCTCACTCACTGTCTGTAAGATTTGACACTTTCTTGCTTTTTTCCTTTGTTGACTTTTCTTGGGCTTTGTGTTACTCCACCACCCCTCCCCCACTCCTACCCCTACCTCTACCCCTACCCCTCTGGCACTCCATAGGTTTGACTGGCACTTGCCACTCCTCTCCGTCACCCGGCGACGTGTGTGTTCCAGAGGCCTCTGAGAGAGAGAGAGAGAGAGAGAGAGAGAGAGAGAGAGAGAGAGAGAGAGAGAGAGGAGCAGGAAAATCCATAGACCTTCATCGGCTGTCGATGAACCTCCTTCCATGTACCGGGTCTTAGTCCCATGGCAAGTTTGCAGGATTTGTTCCCTCGCTTCATCCTCTTTTCCCCCCAACAATGCTTCTGAGGAGGATCCCAGCCGGTGTCGAGGAGGTTTCTGCTCACCCGGATAAAAGGCCTCCCCGGGGGATTCAGCGCTTTGCGCCAAGGCGCTCTCAAAGAGGGACTGACATTCTCTTTTCGGCGGAGAGCATGCGTGTACGTTCACCATTGATAAGGAACGCACCTCCCCCCTGTCTCCACTCACCTCTCTCTCTCTCTCTCTCTCTCTCTCTCTCTCTCTCTCTCTCTCTCTCTCTCTCTCTCTCTCTCGTGTCCTGTCCTGCCTCCTTGTTGTGGTATTGTGTTTCTGTTGAGATAAAGATGTTCCCAAAGAATCGCTTTTGGAAATGGCATCCTCCGGCTGGCATTACCTGCATAGCTCTGGCAGATGGGAGAATGTTCGCTTTTTGTCATCATGCCGTTTCATCGCTCATCTGTCTCCCTCTCGCACCCGCTCCCTCTTTATCTGTCCGATTGACCCCTCACGTTGCCCCCTCTTCGCCCCCGTCTCTCTCCCTTTATGTGCGCGCGCGCGAGAGAGAGAGAGAGAGAGAGAGAGAGAGAGAGAGAGAGAGAGAGAGAGAGAGAGAGAGAGAGAGAGCGTGTGTGCGTGCGTGCGTGCGTGCGTGCGTGTGCGATCACGCGCGCGCGCGCGCGCGTGTGTGTGTATGTGTGTGTGTGTGTGTGTGTCTGTGTACGCGCGCGTGCTTACGCGACTGTGTGGTATTGTGGTATGGTATGGTGTGTGTGTGTGGTGTGTGTGTGTGTGTGTGTGTGTGTGTGTGTGTGTGCGTGCGTGCGTGTGTGTGCGTGCGTGTGTGTGTGTGTGTGTGTGTGTGTGTGTGTGTGTGTGTGTGTATGCACGCGCGCGCATATGTGTGTGTGTGTGTGGTGTGTGTGTGTGTGTGTGTGTGTGTGTGTGTGTGTGTGTGATAGACTGGATCAACACAAAAAATTGTACATATACATTTGCTCTAACACACAAAGAAACCGTAGGGCTGTGCAACATTATGGTGATGTTTTACACCCAAGCAGAAGGGAGACAATCTGGCCATTTGACTCAGTGATGTGGGCACGTCGAGGGTGGGAAAGGAGAGGGCATGTAGGTGCAGTTCCAGGATTATGTCTTCTGTAGAACGATCAACATCAAGCTTCAAATGAAGGATGTCACATTTCAGCGGTTATCCCAGAAGACTGAATAAAGGCCATGAAGATAGGCAAAGAAAGTAGCAAGTATCTCACTTGCTATGTTCACATCTCCACTTACAATGAACTCATTACTGTGTCATTTCCAGGTCAAACACCTGATGACAATCGCAGAATGTGTGAATGACAGTCATCACTAGCAGAAGAAAGAGACGACTCGCACGTTCTCGCTACTGAGAACATGTTGATGACCAGTTACTTTTTGTAGTGTCCTCCGGTACCCCCATGCCATCGTTCCCCTAACTCGTCCTCTCCCTTCACCACCACCATCCCTCCCTCATCTCCTACTCCACGTTCCCACCAGTCCTTTTCTTCTTTGCTCTTCTTCCTTTGCCCCATGTCTTTGCTATCAATAGCAGCCACGGTCTCCCTACCTTGTACACAACGGCCACCTGCACGCGTCTCCTCTGGGTGAAAAAGTCCATTCCAGACATCTAGTTTTAGCAACCTTTTTGTTTTTTTTCTTTGTTAAATCCAGTTCCTGTTTTTTTTTCTTTACCGCCAGGTCACCGACGTATTCTAAAGTGCATTATCAGCAAACTGACGTACATGTAACGCAAAGTTTAATCTTGGATTTTTGTCATGATCAGAGCTAACTGTGATCATTTTCGCAACAGTTTAAAAAACGTGTAATTTGTTACTATTGTTTTTGTTCATATTGATTATTGTTAAAATAAGAAATACTGTTTTATTTGCTGTATAATGCTGCTTCACGTAATTCACATGAATGATGACCTCAGACAGTCTTCCATAGCTACAGTGAGCAAAAATATGTCAGTATCCAGGCTTGGCTGCTTATTTAGTGATGAATTTATGTATAACTCCATCTCTAATGGCGTAATGCAATTTAACATTTGTTACAATATTTACACACAATATTATGCGAAGCAAATGGCAGAAGAAGCCTGTAGATAGCAGATCACTGTGTCACCTGGCAATTACAAGGTCTGCAGTTCATGCTGATCCCTGAACTTCTCTGGCCTCTCTACTGATATACGACAACGGCGCTAGCACCGTGGAATCAATGGAGGCCAACATCAACAAGTACACAACGAAATGACATGATGACGCCTGAAGTTATCCCTGAAATCCTTTCGTCTGGAAATACCAAGTGAGAACAGCAACGTTACTAACCCTGTTTCAGAACACGGAAGACAATGTTTTGAGATCAGTCCAACCCCAGGTCAAAGACCGATAGAAAATAAAATATGCAGGAGACGTGGCAAAGGAGAACTTTCAGATCAAGCAAATCACAGTATATACACACCCCATCACACAGGGGCTGGTGTCGACACACAATGAAGTGGTGGTCAATACACACCCCATCACACAGGGGCTAGTGTCGACACAAATGAAGTGGTGGTCAATACACACCCCATCACACAGGGGCTAGTGTCGACACAAATGAAGTGGTGGTCAATACACACCCCATCACACAGGGGCTAGTGTCGACACAAATGAAGTGGTGGTCAATACACACACCCCACACACAGGGGCTAGTGTCGACACAAATGAAGTGGTGGTCAATACACACCCCATCACACAGGGGCTAGTGTCGACACAAATGAAGTGGTGGTCAATACACACCCCATCACACAGGGGCTAGTGTCGACACAAATGAAGTGGTGGTCAATACACACCCATCACACAGGGGCTAGTGTCGACACAAATGAAGTGGTGGTCAATACACACCCCATCACACAGGGGCTAGTGTCGACACAAATGAAGTGGTGGTCAATACACACCCCATCACACAGGGGCTAGTGTCGACAATGAAGTGGTGGTCAATACACACCCCATCACACAGGGGCTAGTGTCGACAGAAATGAAGTGGTGGTCAAAGGTAAAAAGAACAGCAAAGAGACAGACACACTACTGTATAATATGTACACCACCAGAAGCTACAGCAACGACATTCTACATGGCAGGAGTCCACAAATTATGGTCTGGAACAGGTGTGACACCAAAAGCATGAAATCGGTTTATATATATATATATATATATATATATATATATATATATATATATATATATATATATATATATATATATATATATATATATATATATAGTTTTGATCGAGTGGAGGACTGTGAGTGCACAGCAGACCTCCCAAATGGGTAAACACCAAGAGATCACCAGGAAGAGAGGGGGTTGTAGGCTCATCAGCCCATAGTCTCATGACCAGAACCGTAAAGGCGATGGCAGAGGTAGCTGAAAAGAGTTCCAGCTGTATCTGATCGAGGAGGAATACAAATGAACTTCACAAGCCTTAAATTTTCCAACTTAGAACGGTGTCCGATAGTGATGTCTGTCTAGAAAGGCAAGACCTTGAGACGCCCAACCATCCAGAAGATGCTGGTTCAAATCCCCG
>JADBJO010000008.1:912500-917500 GCA_016801955.1 Conus betulinus
CTACTTTTCATACACCAATCAGAGGACTTTATGACTTTCCACGCACCAATCAGAGAACTTTATCACTTTTCATGCACCAATCAGAAGACGTCATTACTTTTCAAGTACCACTCAGAGGCTTTACTCATCGCCAAACACGGATAAGAGGACATTACAACTGTAGGCTGATTCCTTTCAGTTGGGAGCGGGTTCCTATATACTCTAGCAAACTATTGCCAATGTTTCACCCCACTCGCTGCGAGTGTGTTCAGAAACGCTGCCACTTGCCAAACCCGCCAGATTTCTAGTCACTTTCCTTTGCAAAACGTGCCCTGGGTGGCTTGTGGGCACAACCTTGGTACTGTCTCCTGTGCGGCTGCTGGGGCACGTGCACCTCACGTGCCATTAATAGATTGCCTCCCCTCGCCATCAACCACCCTCTCCCCTGTTTCCTTAATGGAGCTTAAGATCAAGCCGTTTTTGAGGCCAGAACAGTGGACACAATCTTGAGAATAAGCAAAATCGACCTGTCTTCATGTCTCCTTCCTCCAGCAGAGAGAGAGAGAGAGAGAGAGAGAGAGAGAGAGAGAGAGAGAGAGAGAGAGAGAGAGAGATTAAAAAAGATCCTTGCTGCTTACATCCTATTCGACCGCCTTCTTATGACTGTATGGATATTAAAAACTCTGTCTGTCTGTCTGTACGTCTGCCTGCCTGCCTGTCTGTCTGTCTGTCTGTCAGTCTGTCTGCCTGCCTCTCTCTCTCTCTCTCTCTCTCTCTCTCTCTCTCTCTCTCTCTCTCTCTCTCTCTCTCTCTCAAATAAAACACAGATTTAAAACCGCAGTTGAACATTTCAAACTCAACAGGCGGTGTTTAAAATGAGATCCGAGTTCATTTGTATCAATGTATGATTAAATACCATAGATTAAAGAAATCAATTCATTTTTTTACACGAGCACTTAAAATCATGTTTTTCATGACCTCCTTCTCCTTCTCCTTTCTCCTCCTCCTCTTCATAATTATCACCAGCTTCGTCGTCGTCATCATCATCATCATCATCATCATCATCATCATCATCATCATCATCACCATCATCATCATCATCATCATCAATATCATCATCACCATCATCATCAACATCATATTCCTCGTTCTTGTTCTCGTTCTTTTTCTGCTCCTCCTCCTCCTCCTCCTCCTCCTCCTCCTCCTCTCCTCCTCCTCGTCTTCCTCCTCCTCCTTTTTCTTAGCAACAGCAGCAGCAGCAGCAGTAGCATCAGCAGCAGTAGCTGCAGTAGCAGCAGTAGTAGTAGTAGTAGTAGTAGTAGTAGTAGTAGTAGTAGTAGTAGTAGTAGTACCAGCTGCAGTAGTAATAGTAATGGGAGCAGTAGTATGAGTAGTAGTTGTTGTGTTCTTGTTATTATTTTTTAACACAAGCCCATCAAAATACTTTTGAAACCTAATTGCTTGCAACCTACAAGTTAATCTTCTTTCACCATTTCTCTCAAAAATCCTTTCAGAGCCTGAAAATATGCAGCTATGTAACATAATGTCTTTCGTAGTATAAAAGACTACATAAAGCCTTTGAAGCAAACGTTACACAACTTTCTTCAAAACCTGAAAATAGATGCTCTCTGTCAAAGTCTAAAAATACAAAACTTTTTTCAGAACCTAATAGATACATGGCTTCTTTCCAAATATCAAAATGTTCTTCTTGTCAAACCTAAAGATACCAAACCTTCCAAACCTATGAATTCACAACATACTTGAACAGCCCCAAATAGACAACTTCTTTAAAAACTTTAAGATATACATTTTCCTTACAGACTTGGAAAAAATGATAAACGTTTATCAAAATCTAAAACACTTACTTTCTCTGAATACCAAAATAGATACAATTAACCACTTTCAGTAGCATAAGAAGCTTCTTCAAGACCTCTACAGACAAACATTCTTTCAGAACCAAAATAGACATAACTTCTTTCAAACCCCAAACAGACGTAATTTCTTTCGAAACCCAAACAGACATAACTTATTTTCAAAACTTAAGTATTCGTAACTTCTTTCAAAAACTAAACGTAAACATGCATAAGTTCCTTGCAAAATCTAAATAAACATAAATGTTTCCAAAATCTTGACAGATATACTTTTTTTTAGAACCAAACCTGGCGTAACTTCTTTCAAAACCTAAAAAGACAAACCTTCTTAATTTATACAGACTTTAAACAGACATAACTTCTGTCAAGACCTATACAGACTTCTCTCAAAACCTGAACGGACATAACATCTGCCAATTCACACACACTCACACACACACACACACACACACACACACACACACACACACACACACACACACACACACACACACACACACACGCATACACACACGCGCACACACACACATCTACACATGTATGTATGTATGTTTGTGCGCATGTATGTATGCATGTATTCATACACACACACACACACACACACACACACACACACACACACACACACACACACACACACACACACATCTATCTATCTATCTATCTATCTATCTATCTATATATATATATATATATATATATATATATATATAGATAGATAGATAGATAGATGTGTGTGTGTGTGTGTGTGTGTGTGTGTGTGTGTGTGTGTGTGTGTGTAGATAGATAGATGTGTGTGTGTGTGTGTGTGTGTGTGTGTGTGTGTGTGTGTGTGTGTGTGTGTGTGTGTGTGTGTGTGTGTGTGAATAGATGCATACATACATGCACACAAACATACATATATACATACATGTGTGAATGAATAAATAAAAACACACATATGTAAATAAATAGTTGACAAAGACCTCAACTGCTAAAGGAATAGACTTTTATCTCAAAACCGTGAGCAGTATCTTTTTGCTTTTATAACTGTGCGATCCCTCCCTGTTCTTTCCTTTTCTCACCCCATCCCCACTATCCTCCTCCCCCCACGCCGTCAGCCCCCACCTCCCCAACCCCCGCCTACGTCTCGTATTTCACCCCTCAACCCAGCGAAAGAAAGGAGGCAGGCTGCTTGTCATGTCGTTCTAAAGAATGATGAACAGCGCCCAGCGCTTGCCTCGCATTGGAGACGAACGCAAACGAGTTTGAGATGCAATTTGTTCACGAGGGTACCACGTGACTTCCGCCGTAGGCCACGTGCGCGGAGCGGTGCCATCTGGACCCCGGGAGTGGAACCTCTGGCCTGTGGGGCGAGGGCAGGGCCGCCACGTGGTCTCACAGACCCTCAGGGGAAGGGGGAGGAAGGAGGGGGGTGGGGAAGGGGGGGGGGGGGGGGGGACCGGATCTGAGGGAAGGATTCATTGCGGTGGTGTGGCGTTGCGGGAAATGACTTGTGCTCTGAGCCCTTAGATATTATAACAACGCTTTAATGTGTTTTTGAAGTTTACCTTCATAAACACTGATTCTGAGAGACATTGTTTTCAAACCGGCTTTAACTCAGTTTATGTTAAAGTTTCGGAAACGCTGACGTTCAAGCAAACAAAAGCAAATGGCAGCAAGCAAACACGCAAAGTTAATTGATATCAAAGGGATTGTTGGGAATGGCGACGATGTCTGTCTTGTTTAAACCAAAAAAAAACAAAAACAACAAAAAAAAAAACCCGAAAAAACACAACAACAACAACAACAACGGGGGATTGTAATCAGTCATAACGTACACAACGACTGGTCTAGGGAGGGTACAGTCCACAGCTGTAGAAAAGACACAAAAAACGTTTAACATTCTCTCCTCATTCCCTACGTTACCTGGCTGGAGGCCCCAATACGATACTCGCTATAACATTGGATGGGTAGCCTCTGCCACCGCACAAGCAACATCTCCCTGTAGATGAGCGACATCTACCACTGAATGAGCAGCATCCGGTGCTGGACGAGTAACATTTTACCATTGGATGAGCAACATCTGCAACTGGATGATGCTCTACGACTAGATGAACAAAATTTACCAATAAATGAGCAGCAGTTGCTATTGGATGAGCAACATGTACCATGGGATGAGTAACACATTAGGTGAGAGATATCTACCACTAAATGAGCAACAGCATCACCTACCGCTGGATGAGCAACGCTTACCACTAGGTGAGCAACATCTAACAGTGGGAGCAACATGTACTCTGGAGAAACAGCATCTACCACTGGATAAGTAATCTCTACCAACGGATGAGCAATGGCTACAGCAGGATGAGCAACACCTACCATTGGAAGAGCAGCATCTACCACTCGATGAGCATCATCTACCATTGAAAAAGCAGCATCAACCACTTGATGAGCAACATCTACCACTGGGTGAGAACATCTACCACTGGATGAGCAATATCTACCACTGGATTAGCAACATTCATCACTAGATTAGCAATATCTACCACTGGATTAGCAACATTCATCACTAGATTAGCAATATCTACCACTGGATTAGCAACATTCATCACTAGATTAGCAGCATCTACCACTGGATGAACAACATCTACCACTGGATGAGCAACATTTACGACAGGATGAGCAACATCTACCACTGGATTAGCGATATCTATCTCTGGATGAACAGCATCTACTATAGGATTAGAAACATCTACCACACAATGAGCAAAATCTTATACCAGATGAGCAACATCTACCACTGGATGAACAAACAAGTATTCCAGACACGTCCCTGCTGTTATTCACTCTGTGGGGCTCATGTGATGCCATACCGAAGCCACCACCGGGCAGAATCAGCTTTCCGAACACGGAGGACCCTTGTCTCTCATGGTCATCACTTTACGTGCAGCAGAACGTTTGGGATCCTCTCAGAGGACACATCACAACCATCCAGGAGAACTGGTCTGAGAGACCTAACACCCCAACACCGATACCACCAGAACGACAACCAAGCGCAGAAATACGAGGCGTCCGTCGACGGTGCCTTTCCCCAGGTCTGAGCAATCTTCTGGAAAGAATCTGCTCTCGTGACCCAAACTGATAGGACACAATCTAGCTGGTCACATCTCA
>JADBJO010000008.1:922500-927500 GCA_016801955.1 Conus betulinus
CACTCCTCCATCCAGTCTTTTCGATCCTAGTGGTGCTCATTTCAACAATGTCTAAAGTAACACGTTTGTTTCATTGTACGCAATTGAAAATATCTAAAGTAACAGTAACGGTATATGATATGCTGTTTACACCGAGTTTGAAATACAAGCGCGCATTTTAAATGACATATTTTCAAGTATTTTGTCATTTGGGAAACCTTTGTTTTCCCTTTTAAAATCAATAAATATATGACTTGAAAGCAAATTGATTTAAACCTGGATGTGCTGACTACACCAAGGACATATAAGAGTATGATGTGAATGACTAGTGAGGACCGTAGTGATTATCGGATGTCGTAAATCTGTCTTTCAACTCTGAGCAAATCTGTCTGTCTGTCTGTCTGTCTGTCTGTCTGTCTGTCTGTCTCTCTCTCTCTCTCTCTCTCTCTCTCTCTCTCTCTCTCTCTCTCTCTCTCTCTCTCTCTCTCTCTCTCTCTCCCACGCACGATCACATTAAGTGACGCTTTCACCACTACATTTTAACGACTGTCACAGTATTGGCCTCTAAAGATAAGTAGGTTTGGGCACTCGTAAAAAAAAAATGGTTACCTTGCACGCCGGGTGCTTAGAGCTCCTTATAGCTAAAGTGATGGTATGACAGCTTAAAGGGAACAGTGTGTGTGTGTGTGTGTGTGTGTGTGTGTGTGTGTGTGTGTGTGTGCGTGCGCGCGTGCATGCGTGCGTGCGTGCGTGTGTGTGTGTGTGTGTGTGTGTGTGTGTGTGTGTGTGTGCGTGCGTGCGTGCGTGTGTGTGCGTGTGCGCGCGCGCGCGCGCGTGTACATGTATGTGTGCGTGTGTGTGTGTGCGTGTGCGTGCGAGCGTGCGTGCATGTGTGTGTGTGTGTGTGTGTGTGTGTGTGTGTGTGTGTGTGTGTGTGTGTGTGTGTATGATTTGTGGTAGGCCTATGTATCTGTTAAGTGACGAAGTACAATTTGTTGAACAGGTGATGTGAACTGAGTGTAGTAGACGCTACGGGTATTCGGGGAGAGAGAGAGAGAGAGAGAGAGAGAGAGAGAGAGAGAGAGAGAGAGAGAGAGAGAGAGAGAGTTTGGACAGCTACTGTGGATTATACAGTTACAAACATGATAATTTCCACGTTGCTCTCTTAGAACGCAGAATCCCAGATCTCCTCCGATGACTGTACTTTAACTGCGATCGTGTTGAAGGTATCAAAATGCAAATTTTCCAGGGTGTTTAATAGATACTCTGAGCAAACATCCCAGGTGATATTGGCATAATCGTGTAGTGGTAGAGTAAATGATTTGTCAAAGTTTCAAGAGCATTCTGGTCAAGCTGTACTTTAAGGACAGAAAGACAGTTTATCAGAAATCAAAATTTCACAGCAACACGGTTGTTTTGGAGAGTGACCCCTAGATGTTAGAGTTGAGTTTGCTGCCGTGGTGTAGTGTTCCCAAAGTAGGGATCATGGGAGACTACATTTTTCTCTGCTTTCATTCAGTAGCCCTGTATTTGAATAGTTTAAGTTTACCTTCCATTCTTTGGTCCGAGATGCTTTTTAATTGAATCAGCTTGTAAAGTTTGTCTCTACATGTTTCCATGGCAAAAGATATGTGTGTATAGTCTGCACATAACTTAATAATAGTTTCAGTGTTACAAACAATATCAATATATAAATTAAAAACGACAGCGGCCCAAGGACACAATCTTGCCTTCCCCCGTAGGAAACTCTTTTAAATCATTAATTGTTCACGCCTTATGGCAACTTACTGGTGTCCATCAGTCAGATAACTGGAAGATCAATTTAAAAGTGGATCTCATATGCCTGTATCTTTTCATTAACTAAGAGACCCATTTACCAAACACCATCAAATGCTTTTTAAATATTGAAAATTTGGTATGGGAATAGACTTGTCATAGTTCTGACTAAATTATCGTACATACTCAGCTATTAGTATTGAATAAATCCGACTGTGCACCAGGAATTAGATTATTGGACATGAGAAAGTGATATGCACACATCTTTCAAAGAGTTTACCCATACAGTAAAGATATCATCGATGACTGATGCTTTCAACTTTACTTTCTTTCCTGTGGACAGGTGTCACACTGGCTATGCTCCAAAGCTGTGAAAATTTACCTTTAGAAAGTGATCAGTTGAGAAAGGCAGTCAAAGAGGTAGATAATATGTCGACCAAGGATTTCAATGCGCCTCGTTGAACTTGAAGACATGACAGGCGGCGGTTGCTCGGCTAAAATTATCACGTAGCTCTTCAGATATATCGTAGGTGTCAGTCACCCTTCCAACTTGGCATCGGGAATGCTCAATCTAGGATAGAGAGAGCGACAGGATAGCAGAGAAAAAACAGCAGGAGTATTCGACGATGTGTTACGTCTCAGTGTGAAATATTTTTTATCTCTTTTGCAGGCACTATTTTCATTGCAAGCTTGTGGTGTATGATAATATTGAACATGTGTGTTTGTGCCTTTTGTGTGATTTCCTTATCAAAGGAAACAACTTCCTTCTCAAAGAGTCAACTGCCAAAGAACATCAACTTCTCAAAGAGTCAAGAGTCAACTTCCTTCTCAAAGAGAACTGACAAAGAACATCAAGGAAACAACTTTCTTCTCAAAAGCTGACAAAGAACAAGTAAAGCTTGTTCGTGACAAAACAGATGGACAATCGATTTCTGACTTGATAGCAAAAGTATTCACATTGTTATAGACAAGACACGGGTTGTTATGCGGGCGATGCGTTATCGGAAGTCACAGATATTGGTGAGGACACTGTTCCTGCATTAGATAACAAAACATACATTTTCATAGAACATAGGAGATCATTATTCTTCAGCTGATACCGAAAAAATACAGAGAAGGCTGCGTTTTGGGGTTAACCTGAAAATTGACGCCTGTTTGGAAAATTCACAGCTAAAAGAAAACGAAAACACATGTTAACAGTGGGTTATTGTCACATTCTTCACACACCTTGAACGTCCCATGTGACACAGGGATATGACACAAAAGAAACAAACAACAACCATGAACATTATTATTCTATACACGGTTTGTACACGGTTTTCGAGCAAGTATTAATGTAAGCAAATATATGCATGTATGCACGCGCGCGCGCTCACACACACACACACACACACACACACACACACACACACACACACACACACACACACACACACACAGGCGCGCGCACACACATATATATCTGCATACCAAAAGAAAAAAAAACAGCAAGGAAAACAAGCTGATATGGTTATAATCGAAATTTCGGCTTTATTCGCCTTCGTCAGCTATATACTTCCTCTCTAAATACCAGCAGGTAAGTAGTGAAGGAAGAGACGCAAAGATTTCAGTATGACGTAATATATATATATATATACAGAGAGAGAGAGAGAGAGAGAGAGAGAGAGAGAGAGAGAGATGATACACACACACATATCTATCTATCTATCTATCTATATACGTATACGTAGATATATAAAATATATATATATATATGTGTGTGTGTGTGTGTGTGTGTGTGTGTGTGTGTGTGTGTGTGTATTGTATACATTCATACATATATATATATATATATATATATATATATATACATATACATATGTATATATACAAATACATCTCTCTAGCTGAACAATTAAGTAGTGGGGATATATATATATATATATATATATATATATATATATATATATATATATATATATATATATATTCTCCATCCATGGTCAGCTGCGACCGACGGACTTCTACTACTACGACTAATAATAGATATACAAATAGGTCGATCAATCGATCGATCGATCGATCGATCGATAGATAGATAGATAGATAGATAGACAGACAGACAGACAGACAGACAGACAGATAGATAGATAGATAGATAGATAGATAGATAGATAGATAGATAGATAGACAGACAGACAGATAGATGCATACACAGACACACGCGCGCATTGATGATGGTCGTTAGCCTGGGCTTAATCTGATTCCAGCAGCCAAGCTGTATTCTTGTCCATGCAATAAAAACGAGGAGCCATCCATCAGGGAAAAAGAAGCAAAAGAAAGAGACCAGGCCGGTGGAGGCAGTGTGACAGACTAGCGGCCCGCGCCGACTGCCGCCCTGAATGGAGCCACGTCACAGGGGCCCTCACAGGGGGATCGTAGGCCAAAGAAATATTACACTTCAGGGAAACTGGCAACCACATGGCATGCCTTCTCCATATTATCTCTACACACACACACACACACACACACACACACACACACACACACACTCACACCATATACGCACACACACATACACACATTCTCTCTGTCTCTCTCTCCCGGAGAGAGAGAGAGAGAGAGAGAGAGAGAGAGAGAGAGAGAGAGAGAGAGAGAGAGGAATGGCCCCTAAAGACGAGCCAGCGATTCCGATAGTGAAGCTTGCTCGTATTACGATTGCATACATGATTTCTTTTTGCCTTCCTCTCCTCTTCTCCAGTCCCCTCCCGCCTCCTCCTCTTTCCAGTCTCTCCCCCCCCCCCCCCCTCCCCCCACACCACTCATTGCCTCTCTCTCTCTCCGCCTCCCCACTACATTATCTCCTTTCCCTCTGACCATGATTTGTCATAAAGAGAGGAGGAAGGGGAAGAGACTGATTTTTTTCTGTCTTTTTTCTTTTTCTTTTCTTTTTTTCTTTTTGTCCTGGCCTCTGCCTTCAAGTGGCAGTTGTGCGTGAGTGTGCATGGCCGAGGATGGGGTGACCGGGGACGCTTCAGTTGCTGGGGGAGGCCGAGGGTGCCATTCCCTGGGTGGACCCGCCGCCATATAAACTAGTCCCGCCATCAGAATGGACGGGCAGTCGTCTTTAGCGCTGGCCATTGCCAGCGCACTGCTTCTCGCACGATTTATTTCCCCCGTAGTGCTTGCTGAGATCGCTATGCTCTGCACTGTTTATCTCTGTAGCCCATCTTTCGGCAGAGACAACTGTGGGATTTTGTGTCGTT
>JADBJO010000008.1:935000-940000 GCA_016801955.1 Conus betulinus
ACCACCCCCCACACCACACCACGCTACACCACATTACACGACATGACACCACACTACACCACACATTGGACGGAAAGGTGAAATTATGATTATGATGTAATTCTAAGAGATGAGAAGGCAACATAAGAATATAATGTGATATCACCTAGTTGAAACTGAACACAATAATTATAATGTAATGCCTGACACCGATGAAAATCTGATGTTATGCGTGGGAAAGGTGAAATTATCATGATAATGTAATGCTACGTTGTGGAAAGGCAACACAACAATTATAGTCAAACGCAATATGGTAAAAACGTGACACAGTGATTGTCATGTAATAATATACAACGAAAAAAAATGATTCAGCATTTGTTATTCAAAGGCATGTGATGAAATATGACACTAATATCATACTGTAATGTCATTTGGTGGAAACATGACACAATGATGGTGATGTAATTTCATGTGGTGGAAAAGTGGCACGACAGTTACATTTACGTTCTGTGAAAAGGTGACATATCATAATTAATGTAGGCCTAGTTCTATGTTGTGTAATCCGTGACACTGTATCTGAAATACAATGCTATGTAGTGGAAAGGTGATACAATGATTGAAATGTGATGCTGTGTAGCGGAAACATGACACGGTAATTATACTCTGATTTTATGTGATGGCAATGTGATAGTATAATTGTAATGTGATGCTATTCAATGGAAAGTGGCATATGATCATGAAAAGGTTGCAATGAACGTTACATGAGATCTCTGTGCGGAAAAGACGACACAATAATTTTCATGCGACGCCATGCTGTTGAAATGAAACATTATATTTATAATAGAACTTCTATGTTATTGAAAGGCGCAACAATAATGATAATGAAATTTTATGTGATTGAAAGGTGACACAATAATTACAATGTAATGGTATGCAATGGAAAGATGACATAATAGTATAGTATGGTGTTATGTAATGGGAAGGTAACACAATAATTATACTGTAATTCTACGTGTTGGAAATGTTACTCAATAACCATGGTGTAAATCCGGGTGATAGAAATGTGAAACAATGGTTATACTGTCATATCATCTTCTGAGAAAAGTGACACAAAATTATTCAATAGCAAGACGGTAGAAACGTGTCACATTGATTTTGATTTCTCGCCGTGTGGTGGAAACGTGACTTTGAATTTTTAGTGTAATGATACGTAGTGGAAAAAATCACACCATGATTATAATGTGATTACATGTGGAAGAAAGGCGGCGAACTAATGCTAACGTGATGGCATCTGGTGAAAAGGTGATACAACAATTACAGTATAATTCTATGCGGTGGAAACATGACACAGTTATTACATCGTAATGCTATGTGGTAGAAAAAATGAAGAAGTATGATGTCATACTACGTGGCAGAAAGAATGCATGATAACTATAATGTGACTGTCAACGGGCATGTATGTGGAGGGTGGGGGGTGGGGGGGGGTGGGGTGGGGGGTTTGGTGGGGGGAGGGAGTGAGGGGGTGGGGGAAGGGTGAGCGACGGGAGGGAGAGAAGCTGCCTGAAAATATTAGGGCCGGGCCGAAAAAAAAAAAAAAAACATAAAACGAAAAAAACAAAAAAAGTTGAAATCATTCTTTTGTGAATTCCAGTTTTCTTCCCTCAAGATCATCATGTCATCTTAGACAGAAGTTTTGATTACCTCACTCCTTCAGTACTAGTTTGTTGAATTAATCGTATATCACCACACACACCACACCACACCACACCACCACACACCACACACATAACATAACATAACATAACATAACATAACATAACATAACATAATAACATAACATAACATAACGACACAGCACAGGACAGCACGACACGACACGACACGACACGACACGACACGACACGATACGATACGATACGATACGATACGATACGATATGTATAATATAACATAATGAAATATGATATGATAACGCAAGTAACGTAACGTGGCGCAACGTGGCGTAACGTGGCGTAACGTGGCGTAGCAATATAATGAAATACAACCTGATACAACCTGATATAATGTAAAATAATACAAAACAAAACAAACAAAAAAAAAAATGAACAGAAAAGAATTGAAACCATCCATAATCCACAGATTTGTAACACTCCCCCCACCCCACTCCCACTATTCGTATTTGGGTCAAACTTTACGAATAAAGGTGTATTGATTACCATTACAAGTTATCAACTTTTGCCACAAAGTCTGGTAAACAGACTCTAGACTGAAGGGAACTTAGAGCTTTGGAAATGAAATGAGAGCAGATTTCCACTCTCTTACAGAAATCGCCATCTTCAACAAGAATCGTTCTTCTTCTCTGGCACCGTCCCTCTCCTTTTGGGCTGCAGCCCAGCTGTCCAGCAATGTGACCAGGGAACCAGCCACCGTCCGCTCATCCTCTGATCCAACCACAACATTGGAATGGAACGACATAGAATGGATGCTCCTGATTTAAAGAAAAAAAATCTAAAGACTTGATCTATCCCGAGGCAGGGTAGAAACAAGAAATGATAAGGACACACTCCTCTCATTGCAATTATCATTATCATTATTATCATCATCATCATCGTCATTATCATTATCATCATCGTCCACCTCCTACTCCTCCTCATTATTATTATTATTGTTGTTGTTGTTGATGATGTTAATTTATCATCATCATCATTATCATCCACCAGTATCATCATCATCATCATCATCATCATCATCATCATCATCATGTCAAGTCATGATATTTATGGCCCAATCGACCATAGGAGGTTGGAAACAAGGTATATACGAAGCTACGTATCGATTGAAATGCTAGTGCTCGTCAGGTACTGAAACTGGAAGACCAATCTTACAGCCAAAGTCTATCGTCAGTCTGTTTTTGTTGCTTTAATCCAGACAGCTACACTTCAACAGCAAAACAATAAAAACAAAAAAACACAAAACAAAAAAAAGCACCTGAACATGATTTGGATTCGTTCCACTGTTCACCTCACCTCTCGACAACCCCCTCCCTTCTTAAATCAATAGCAAAGAATATATTTCTGTTGATCCGCTGAGATAGATAGATAGATAGATAGATAGATAGATAGATAGATAGATAGATAGATAGATAGATAGATAGATAGATAGACAGACCACAAGGAAATAAACAAATATGCCCAAAGTATATTTGTACGCTACTAGCATTCGTTATGAGTTTTTCTCAATTTTTCATGAATCATTGATAGGAAAATTGGTTTTTGACTGATCGGATGGTTTCTGTCACGATGGGTTTTGTGTGTCGCTTTCCATAGAAATCAATACAGGCTCCGCACTCAAGTTGTACGCTTTCATTTTTACGTTAGGTTTATTTTTTCTGTTTTCTGTACAATATGACTGTCATGACAATCCGCAAATGAATAGCGTAGTCATTAACGACTACCAGATTTAAACAGGTCACTCAGCTAGGAATAGCACTTACGCCTACGGTACAACACAGTTTCGTCCCTTTTCCTTCATGGATTTTTTTTTAGTCTCAGAGACTGTGTTTAAACAACAACAACAACAAACAAACAAAAAAAAAAAAACAAAAAAAAACAAATAGATTTATGTTACAAATGTATTTTTGGCAGAATCAGCTTATAATCAGCTTATAATTTCCATCTTGATTATCACAAATGGTTTATTCTAGTTTTATTCATTTATCCTTATTCTTTTATTTCATCTCTGTCCTTGTTAGTTTATATAGTGTCTTTTTTTTTCGTTTAACTGATTGCTGTCCAATATAGCGTCATCTCACGCAGATTATTAGACACAGGTAACATTTTAATCTAACGTCATGTAGCCAGTCAAGCATTCAGTATAACAGAATGATTTCTTCTTATGTTCTTCATGTTACTGCTGTGCTGTACACCCCCTCCCCCCCCCCCCCCCCCCACACACACTATCGATATGTCTGTCTGTCTGTCTGTAAAGTATATATGTATAAGACAGAGAGAAATACAGGTCTATATATGTAAGTATGTGAGAGAAATACAGGTCTTTGCTTTTTATTAGATTAGCTTATAGCTTCCATCTCGACTATCATCTTTAGCCTGTTCCTGTTAATTCATTTGTTGTCATCACTGCTTTTATTGTGCTTTTTTTTTTTTTTTTTAACTTTTTTTTTTTTTTTCGTTTTATTGTTTCATTTATTTATTTAACTTATTTCAACTCCCGCGGGCACGCGAGAAAACAGCCAAGAAGAGAAGGAGAAAATTTCTTCAAACGGAACACTGAGGGAAAAGTGAGGTGAGAAAAAAATTGTCCCGGCGGAATTTTAACAAGGAGCTTGTTATAATGAAGCAATTATATTTCATTCTCTGCCTGCCTGGCAGCCACTGTAGCGTAGAGCAGCGCGCCCAATGCGTGACGGCCAAGTTGAAACGCAGACAGGGTAGAGAACTCTTCCCGCCTTTTTGTCGCCAGCGCTTCCTTCCTTCGTCAGTGTTGTGAAAACGCTTTCCAAGTTCTCCACCACCCCTCCCGCTGCTGTGCCACGCCGTCTTGTGAGCCAACCCCAAAGTCTGGCGAACTGCTTGGAGTCCGAGGATTCCGGGTTTCAATGAAACGGTAATTGGCGTGGGTCTAGGATTGAGCTGTTGCGTCAGTTTTGTGGAAACAGATACTTCCTCCTTAGTTTCCTTTTGTTATTTATTATTAGTTTTCTTTTTGGTTTCTTTCCGCTTTGATATGATTCGTTTTCACACACAGACTCACACATGCACGCACGCACGCACACACACACACACACGCGCGCGCGCGCGCACGCACGTATGCACACACACACACACACGCACGCACTCACGCACGCACGCAAACATGCACGCACTCACGCACGCAAACACGCACTCACGAACGCACGCACGCACGCCCCCCCCCCCCCCCCCCCCACACACACACACACACGCACACACACATGCACACCTCTCCTCTCTGTCTTTCTCCAAGTCGAACTCATCCTCCATTTC
>JADBJO010000008.1:945000-950000 GCA_016801955.1 Conus betulinus
ATATACTAATGAGTCGCCACGCCAGATCTACAGATAAAAACTGTGAATAACCCCCCCCCCCCCCCCCCCTTCCCCCTCTCTTTCATTTTCTCTCTTTTCTGTCTCCTCTTCCTCCCCTCTCATCCATACGCCCCCTTCAACCTTTCCGGGCCCTCCTCCCCATCCCTGCCCCTATCTCCCCCTCCCCTTCCTCAACTTACCCCTTCCCCATTCCTTTTCTATCCAGTTTCCCCTCCTCCACTTCTCCCGCCCTCCTCCCCCACTCAGATCCCCCGTCCTCCTCCTCCCGTTTCTCGTCCTCTTGCTCTCTCTACTATGTGTCCTTCCTTCCACCCCCCACCCGCCCGTCCGTTTTCCCCTCCTCCTCCTCCTCTCGTCTCTTCCCCGATCCCAGTTTACCCCCCACTCCCCACCCTTCCCTCTCCCCATTTCCGTAGACCCCGCTTAGAATCTTGACATGGCTTCGATGGCTTCATTTCGCTACAAAGTCACATTTTTTTTTTTTGTGGAATGAAAACGCGATTTATGCGACTATGTAGCACCAAACTGATTCATGCTTGATGTGCCCTGTATGCTAATGAATTACCAAGCCAAGCCAGATATGGAGAAGAACAGACGAAAACTTTGGGATTTTGAAAAAGGAACAACAAAGACGAGACGAACAGACAGACAGACAGACAGAGTCAGGCAGACAGGCAGACAGACAGACAGACAGACAGAACGTGCCTTATATCTGTGTTGAACGCACTTCATTGTTACAGCATAAGAGAAACATTTTTTTTAATTGCATAGTGTGAAATGAGCAAGTAGTGATCTTCACATAGTATTGGGTAAACAAGCATTTACTCTTTTCTTGTTTTTTTTTTTCTTCTTTTATTATTATTTTCTTTTTCTTTGACGCAGCATTTGATAAAAACAATCTGTTTCAACACAATATCAGACAAACGACTGTCCATATTGAAAGTATCCTTTTTTTTTTTTAAAAACTTAGCAGTAGTTACACAGTTATTCATGTTTTACACTGAAGAAGATAAATAAGTTATATTGTTTCATTGGATATGAACTGACACAAAAATACTACAATTTGTTTTACACTCCATTACATGAATATCTATCTATCTGTATCTCCATCTCTATCTATATATCTATCTACACACACACACACACACACACACACACACACACACACACACACACACACACACACACACACACACATTAGGTATTCTTTTCTTTTAATATGATGTACTAGACATATAGGGATTCATATTGTTTCGTGCATGTAAATATAAAATAGTATCCGTTCAAATAATACCGTTAGAAAAAATATTCTTTACATTTAGTATGACACAAATAACGAGGTTTTTTTTTTTATTATTATGAAATGAGATAAACTGGTATCTACATTAATATATAATATTTGAAGAAAGTCCTCTTTACATAGGAAGAAATAGACATATGTTCATGCTTCTTGTTTACATAGGTCCGTGGCTTTCATCCTCACCCATCTCTCTCTCTCTCTCTCTCTCTCTCTCTCTCTCTCTCTCTCTCTCGATCTCTCTCTCTCTCTCTATATATATATATATATATATATATATATATATATATAGAGAGAGAGAGAGAGAGAGAGAGAGAGAGAGAGAGAGAGATCCAAAGAAATAATCACAAAAACAACAAGCTGTCATGATTGTTGTTGAAATTTTCGGCTTTATTTGCCTTCTTCAGCAAATGACCTCCTCCGTGAGTGCCAACAGATAAGGGAGAGACGTAAAGATTTCATTATGACGTAATATAAAAGAAATTACGCGCCAGAATGATGCCTAACTCGACAGACCTGTATATATATCCACCTATCTATCTACGTGTGTGTGTGTGTGTGGGAGAAGTGGGAGGGGGGGGGGGGGGGGGGGGGGGCAAGCGCAAGCACTCTGTGTGTGTGTGTGTGTGTGTGTGTGGGGGGGGGGGGGGGGGGGGGCGTGAGCGTGCGTTCGTGTGTGTGTGTGTGTGTGTGTGTGTGTGTGTGTGTGTGAGTGGAAGAAATATAAAATACATCCGAAAGTGGATACTGCAGAACTGAGATATAGACATCTGGCTAATTAATAAGTAGATATTCCTACTGTTGAGATCATCACAGTTAGACTGGTAAAATGTATATAAACACTGGGAGAGCTGAGACGTCAACAATTCGGATGCTAATAACCATCGTAATATTGGACTCCAAGCATCGGACAGTTGCTACGTAAACATTCAGATACATGAGATGTAAATATTTCAAGTACGGTACTAACAATTAGAGACCACGGCACGCGCTTCTCTCAGTACTGCTTGATCAGTTGGTGGATGTCAGATATCAGGATATGGACACATGACCTAGCCTTGAGATCTGGTTGAGTGGAAACGCTTGCTGGAGAAGGATTCCTTGTAAAGTTTTTTTCATCCCCTTTATGGCAAGCTTGTTGTTATGGCAAGTTTGTCTTGAAAAGTTATGCATTTTAGGAGGTCAGATTTGATATTTGTTCTACTCTACCTCATGATCTGTTATTAAAGGCATCTGGGCTCAAGCTTTATCATTTTTGTCTGTCGGTCTGCCTGTCTGTCCATCTGTCTGTCTGTCTGTCTGTCTGTCTGTGTCTGTCTGTCTGTCTGTCTGTCTCTCTCTCTCTCTCTCTCTCAGACTCAAGTAGATGGATAGATAGACAGACAGATAGACATATAGACAGATAGAGAAAAATATTTTTGTGTGAGAGAGAGAGAGAGAGAGAGAGAGAGAGAGAGAGAGAGAGAGAGAGAGAGAGAGAGAGAGATTATACAAAGCACACGTACGGATCAAAAGACAAAAGTATCTAAACTAAATTAAGCTAGCAGCATTCCTCACAACAAATGTTATCTCTTACATTAAACATCTGACATTAAACATCTTACATTAAACATCTAACATTAAACATCTTACATTAAACATCTTACATTAAGCATCTTACATTAAACACAGTCTTGTCTTATCCTTATTGTGTCATCA
The DNA here is from genome assembly GCA_016801955.1 of Conus betulinus. Lineage (NCBI taxonomy): Eukaryota > Metazoa > Mollusca > Gastropoda > Neogastropoda > Conidae > Conus > Conus betulinus. The sequence continues at coordinate 948,017 of JADBJO010000008.1, forward strand.
TCCGCGGCACGCGTTACACTGCTGTGCCTTGTACGGCTTGTCTGTTGTTTGGCTTGTCTGTGTCCTGTCCTTGTTTGGCATGTCTGTCCTGTCTTGTTTGGCTTGTCTGTCCTGTCTTGTTTGGCATGTCTGTCCTGTCTTGTTTGGCATGTCTGTCCTGTCTTGTTTGGCATGTCTGTCCTGTCTTGTTTGGCATGTCTGTCCTGTCTTGTTTGGCATGTCTGTCCTGTCTTGTGTTTGGCATGTCTGTCCTGTCTTGTTTGGCTTGTCTGTCCTGTCTTGTTTGGCTTGTCTGTCCTGTCTTGTTTGGCTTCCTGTCCTGTTTTGTTTGGCTTGTCTGTCCTGTCTTGTTTGGCTTGTCTGTTCTGTCTTGTTTGGCTTGTCTGTCCTGTCTGTTTTTGGTTTTGTTGTCCTGTCTTGTTTGGCATGTCTGTTCTGTCTTGTTTGGCTTGTCTGTTCTGTCTTGTTTGGCTTTGTTGTCCTGTCTTGTTTGGCTTGTCTGTCCCTGTCTTGTTTGGCATGTCTGTCCTGTCTTGTTTGGCTTTGTTTTCCTGTCTTGTTTGGCTTGTCTGTCCTGTCTTGTTTGGCATGTCTGTCCTGTCTTGTTTGGCATGTCTGTCCTGTCTTGTTTGGCATGTCTGTCCTGTCTTGTTTGGCATGTCTGTCCTGTCTTGTTTGGTTTTGTTGTCCTGTCTTGTTTGGCATGTCTGTTCTGTCTTGTTTGGCTTGTCTGTCCTGTCTTGCTTGGTTTTGTTGTCCTGTCTTGTTTGGCATGTCTGTTCTGTCCTGTTTGGCATGTCTGTCCTGTCTTGTTTGGCTTTGTTGTCCTGTCTTGTTCGGCTTTGTTGTCTTGTCTTGTTTTGGCTTTGTTGTCCTGTCTTGTTTGGCTTCGTTGTCCTGTCTAGTTTTTGGCTTCGTTGTCCTGTCTTGTTTGGCTTGCCTGCCCTGTCTAGTTTGGCTTCGCTGTCCTGTCTTGTTTGGCTTGCCTGCCCCAGTCTAGTTTGGCTTGCCTGCCCCATTTTGCTCAGTTTGTCTGCTGTATCTGGTTTGGCTGGTTTGCACTTTCTTGTTTGGGTTTGTTTGTCCTGTCTTGTCTGGCTTCTCTTTCTTTTCTTGTTTGGCTTGTCTGGCCTCTTGTCTGAGCGTGGGTTGTCTGCCATGCCTTGTTTGGTTTGTCTGCCATGCCCCATCTTGTCTGGCTTGTCTGTCCTGTTTCGTTGGCTTGCTTGTCTGTCCTGTTCTCTTTGGCTTGTCTATCCTGTTTCGTTGGCTTGTCTGTTCTGTTTCGTTGGCTTGTCTGTTCTGTTTTCGTTTGCTTGTCTCTGTCCTGTTTCGTTGGCTTGTCTGTCCTGTTCTGCTTGGCTTGTCTGTCCTGTTTTGTTTGACTTGTCTGTTCTGTTTCGTTAGCCTGTCTGTCCTGTTTCGTTGGCTTGTCTATCCTGTTTTGCTTGGATTGCCTTCCTGTTTGTCTTGTCTGTCTGAAAGAGATTTTTCCATGTGAGCTAAAATTTTACAGAAGAAAGATTTCTTAACAAAATTTCCGGTGTGCTTTTAGACGGTGCATTTTAAAGGGGTTGTGTGCCCTTTGCGGTCGGCTGGGCTATAAACAACATTACTCATCTTACCTAGTCTGTCCTTTTTTTGTGTGCTTGTGTTTGTTCAGAAGGTTGCAGTCACTTAGCTTTCTGTGTTTCTAATGAGTTAGTAATTCCATGGTCGCTTTGACTGTGTTCAAGGAACTTGCTACAGTAACAGTTGCAGCTCCGTTGGTATATGCTTAAATGCATCGATTCCAACTCTCCACCACCACCCGTTCCCCTCTCCTTCCCACTTCCTCCTTTCCCTTTTTCCTTCGCGTGACGCTCCTTTTCTTCTCTACGCCCCTTTCTCTCTGTGTTACTCTCCTCTCTCTCTCTCCTCTCTCTCTCTCCTTCTCTCTCTCTCTCTCTCTGTCTGTGTCTGTCTGTCTCTGTTCTGTCTGTGT
>JADBJO010000008.1:962500-970000 GCA_016801955.1 Conus betulinus
TGTTTCATTGCAGCTTTTTTCGTATTTCCTTTTATTAAAAAGAGACAGAGATGAAATTGAAATATAAACAATCTAGTCTCCGATTTCAGGTTAAGAAAGAAAAAAAAAAAAGAAAAGAAAAAAGAAACCATAGTGTGTCTGATTTAATCAACAATCTAGCCACTGACGTAAAACGAACAACTAGTCTATGAATCTCTGCATCAGGTAGATAACCTGGTCCCTCAGGTACACAGTCTAATGTCTGATTTCAAGTACACAGTCTACTCCCCGGCTTCAGTGCAATAACCTAGTTTCTGAATTCAGGTACACAGCCTGGTCTTTGACCAGGGGTAAACAGCGTAATCTCCGACTTTTTCTTATAATGAATAACGATTAAGTGTACATATAGATAAGATCTTTAAGAACTTGTGGTCAGAAAGCAAACCGTTCTGTTTATGTGCCACCATTAACTCTTTTTTTTCGCACACCGTAAGTTACGTCATCAGACCAGGGCAGAGGATGCTTGGTATTTTTACACTTCAGAAAACTGGAAAGGGGGAGGGGCGGGGGAGGGGGGGGGGGGGGGGGGGGGGGGGGGGGGGGGGGGGGGGGGGGGGGGGGATTCCGTCGTAGAATCTTGATGGAACCTTTCAAACGATATTTTCAAAAGGTGTTTTACGGGCCGACGCTACTCTTGAAATGCATCAGCAAAACGCCTACATATGAAGGGATTATGAGTACGTCTTGCCCCTGAGAAGGCTAAGTGCACTGGCCTGTGAAGCAGTACTGAAGTTCCGTGCTGTGATGACATTCCCAGGTGGGATTTTCTCCCTTCTGATCACATCTGCTTGGCTTCTGATTCCCCCTTCCGCCTGAATGTTGGGCAGAGAAGTGGCGGAGTCGGACAGGGGAGAAAACTGTCAGACCAGAAATGTTTATTTCCCCTTTTTTCTATGCATCTTTTGTCTCTCTGACCACTGTGTTCAGTTTGTCCCTTAACGTCTCTCTCTCTCTCTCTCTCTCTCTCTCTCTCTCTCTAAAACACACACACGCACACACGCGCACACGCACACATATACACGCTCTCTCTCTCTCTCATACACTCTCTCTCACTCTCTCTCACACTCAACTCTCTCTCTCACACACACACACACACACACAAAACACACACATCACCACCACCACCACCACCACCACCATCACCACTCACCACACGAGCGCGCGCGCGCGAGGACACACCGACACACGCTCTTTCCTCCATCTCCATCCCACCCTCTTCCACTGTCTTTTTCTATCTGTCTGTCTGACTGCCTCTCTCTCTCTATCTCTCTCTCTCTCTCTCTCTCTCTAGTCTGTCGGTACGTGAGGTGTGTGTGTCTCTGTGACAACTGTGTGGGGTGTGTCTGTCTCTCTCTCTCTGTCTCTCTGTGTGTGTGTGGGTGTGTGTGTGAGGTGTGTGGGTGTGTGTGTGTGGTGTGTGTTGTGGTGTGTGTGTTGTGGTTTGAGCGTGTGTGCGTGAGCGCACGAGAGTTTGTGTTTTTGTAGAGGAGAGAGAGGAGAGAGAGAGAGAGAGAGAGAGAGAGACGTTAAGGGACAAACTGCGTGCGTGCATGCATGTGTCCTGACAGAAATGATTCTTTGTACTGTCATTCACTGTCGCATTCAAATACTATAAAACAAAAGTTAGCCTTCCAGAAGCTCATTACCCACCACAGTGGAGATGTCATTCAAATCATCACAGTGAATATAAAATATCTGTGAAAAGATGACAGAGACAAAGAAGACACGTTTCTTCTCATGACTATGTATTTGTCGACGTACGATTCGCATGGTAGAGGATGGGGGGTAGGATGGGGTAGGGGTGAGGAGGGGGGGGTTAGTTCTGATGTCTACATTATTCACACTGATAATTTCATTCTTCGGTGATGATTATTGCCAGCCAGCTAGCCACGCAGCGCAGCCCACCCGTCTGTCCGGCACCAAAGAAGGCGACGGTTCTTTAATTACCAGGCTACAAATTCCACGCGACACCCTCACCTTGAGTGCTGATGTTTCTTGCATGGGCCGGTTCTATAGGCTGCGGCGTACCAAGTCGGTGACGATGATGAGAGAGGGACTTGGGGCGGCCTGGGCAATTAAGGATGAATTATTGAGCGTAACAGGGGACCACCGCTGGGGACCCGGCCTGTAGAGACTTCTGCTTTTCTCCTCCTACAACTCCTGCTGTAGCCGATGGGGAGGTGGGGGGGGGGGGGGGAGTAGAGGCAGTCAGTCAGCGTGTGCTGCGGTGACTGACTAAACAGCGTCTTCAGTCTGAACTGGGGGTGGCGTGACTTCGTCGTCTTTGCACTCCACTTCGTTCCCCCCCTCGCCTCTCGCCTCTCCTGCTCCCCCAGTCCTCATTTGCTTCCTTCTTTTCTCGCCTGATGAGGCTGGGGAAGGGAGATACTGAGCCGTGGTCCCTGACATAACAGTCCTTTGTTTGTGTTTTCTCACAAAACCAAACCCATGCATGCACACACACGCCGTGTAGCGGCACGCACGCACACGAAGTCTCTCTCTCTCTCTCTCTCTCTCTCTCTCTCTCTCTCTCTGTCTCGCTTCACAGTTGCAGGAAGGTACAGGTGTGGTTACCCACAACACGCAGACGCCGACCACCAAGGATTAATTCATTAGTCACTGCTGTCAAAAGATCAATTGATGTAGGAAACATTAGCCTCTGCTGTCTTCCAAAAGATCAGTTAATGTAGAAACATCAGTCACTGCTGTCAAAAGATCAGTTGATGTAGAAACATTAGTCACTGCTGTCAAAAGATCAGTTGATGTAGAAACATCAGTCACTGCTGTCAAAAGATCAACTGATATAGAAAACATCAGTCACTGCTGTCAAAATATCAACTGATGTAGAAAACATCAGTCACTGCTGTCAAAAGATCAATTGACGTAGAAAACATCAGTCACTGCTGTCAAAAGATCAACTGATGTAGCAAACATTAGTCACTGCTGTCTAAATATTAACTGATTTAGACTACATTTGTCATTGATGTCAAAATATCAATGGATTCAGACGACATCAGTAATTGCTATAAGAAAAAAGGGTTGATAGCTTTAGACAACATGAGGTACTGCTGTCAAAATACAAACTGATTTAGAAACAGTCGTCACTGTTGTCGAAAGATTGAATGATTTAGACATTATAGCCATTTCTATGAAAAGATAATTTTTTTTTATAGAAAACACCAGTCATTGCTGTCAAAGGGAAACTGATTTAGACAATATAAGTTACTGCTGTGAAAAGATTAACTGATTTAAACAACGTTAGTCATAGCTCTCGTGGTCTTTCCTCTGTTGTTATTGGTTGCAAAAGAATTCCATTCACGAACAATGATAAGCAACATGATGCTGAGCCTTTCTACCAACCACACCCTCAATATCCCCCCCCCCCCCCCCCACTCCCTCCCCGCCCTGTTTTAAAACTTTTTGCCTTTCGATCTTAGTGAAAGTTATGCTCCAAACATTTTACATCAAAATCACCACTCACACACCAACACAGGATCAATACATCTGCGTACGATCTACAAAAAATCTAATTCTAAACGGTTCATTTTAAATACAGCAAACATCGAGGTAAACTTATATGCTGTTAACAGGATGTTTGAAAAAGCATTTCGCATTTAAAACAACGTAATGATTGGAGAAATAAAACGCAAAATAGAAACAAAGATTTGATTTCAAATTCTCTGTCCTAAATGTTATTTGTTTTTGCCTGAAGAAGACCCAAGAGGTTGAAATGTACTGTGTTATGTCCTGTACTTTTGTTTGTCTGTGTCCTTGGCAGTAACTACCCCCTCTCTTTCTAAACATTACAATTTTTGTAATGAATATTCTCATTGTGTGTTTTAAACTGTACTCGGTGTTTCCTCATCTTGAGGATAAATAATGACCATAAATCATTGGGGCATTAGCACAGTTCCAGATAAGTACAACATTCTGACCGCTGTAGGGCAAAATCATATAACAATTGTAACTTGTTTGCAGCTTACACACACACACACACACACACACACACACACACACACACACACACACACACACACACACACACACACACACACACACACACACACACACACACACACACACACACACACACAGTGTGTGCATAAGTAATAGCTGTTAACAAACAAATCTTATCTCCAGAGTTAAACATTTATTTCTGTTCTAAAGTTGAAACAAAACTGTGATAAGAGAACGGTAACCACAACATCAAAGCGAAAGAAAAAAAACCAACGTCGCTTTTATTAGGGACACGCATTTTGAAGACAAAAAAAATAAAGGAGAATCAAGGTTGGTTTGTCATATCCGAAACACTGGCTGTACACAAAAAAATAAGGTTGGTAACAAACAATATTTCTTGGCTGGATTTCTGTTCTGTAACCTTAATGTACAAAATCATTCTTTTGATACATCAGCTGATCACTCTGTCTTAGAAAACGCGATAATCAGGGAAGGAAAGGATAGATTTACAAAAATGTGCGTGCGTGTGTGTGTGTGTGTGTGTGTGTGTGTGTGCGCGCGCGCGTGCGTGCGTGCGTGCGTGCGTGCGCGCGCGCACGCGTGCGTGCGTGCGTGCATGTGTGTGTGTGTGTGTGTGTGTGTTGTGTGTGTGTGTGTGTGTGTGTGTGTGTGTGTGTGTGTGTTTCTTTTTCACGACTTAGTTTTGACATATCTTTAATTTACTTAGAAGAAAGTTACTATGCCGGCTAACGAAAGAAACAAACAAATTACAATACAAAGACGACGCGTTTCGACCTCTGTAGTTTTCTTCGTGCATAACAAACAACATTCAAAACAATGAAAAGGAGGAAAGAACAATCACTTATCTCCTCAAATTGAGCTCAGAATTCTGTTTAAATGGATCTTAAATTAATTTAGAAACGGGCCCAAGGGGAAACCATAAAATGAATTTTGCACCATCTCTAAGTCACAGCACCAGGGCACATGACTAACTAACTTGTTTTCTACTTGTTTCCTGAACCAGCTACCGAAAGAGACGTGGACAGCCAGAAGATCGGGAAACATGCTCCACAGAGGGAGGTCAACCGACTGAGCGACAATTTCTGCGCTGGCAAGTGAGGTGTGTTACCTGAATATAGTTACACCTCGGCTGCAAAGCCGCAAGGTGCAAAAGCTTGGTCGAACTTAAAAAAACCCTATAAAAGTAGATTGAGTTAAAAAAAAAAAAAAAAAGGAAAAAGATTTTTTTTTTTTTTTTTGCCGCCTGTGACAGATTGTGAAAAGAGAAATCCACAGGCTTTGCTTATACGTTGAAGACGTACCACAAACTTTGTTGTGCATCACGGCGTTTCAAATGACCGTAGGCTGACGCCAGGTGTCCCTATCTCATCTCCAAAGATGGTGCGTTTTAGTTCTCGTCCTCTCTCTGCCATGGACCGAGGGATCAATAACATGCATACACGATCTACTGCACCTGAAGAAGATTGAAGAGCTGACCGGTCTGTCCATGTGCTGACCTTGGAAGCGGATCCATCAACAGGGCCTCGCTGATGCAGCAAGTGCTCCTGGACTCGTTACTCCCGACTGTCGTCAATGATTGTCAGTTTTAATCTTGGCCTGTCAAGATCATAGTCCATAACGCCATTTTGGTTTGAATCCATTTCTTCACTAAGCGAGGGTAACCATGAAACTCTCCGCCCGAAAGAGTCTGCATCAACACTTAAATTAAAAACACGCAGGGCAAATAGGATACATTTATGAATGCTTCCTATGCGTCTCCGCCAGACACTACGCGTTGAGGAAGCACTCTCTCACTCTCTCTCTCTCTCTCTCTCTCTCTCTCTCTCTCTCTCTCTCTCTCTCTCTCTCTCTCTCTCTCTCTTTTTTTTACGCCGGGCATGAGAGTGTGCTCTCTCTGGTGAGTTGCTTGAATAGTTCGCTCGGCAAAGAAATTATCTTCAGTTTGTTTGTTTTATTTAAAGCCCTGTGGGTTTGACACAGCAGTTTTTGGGGCCGGAAGAGCTCAGTTGGTAGAGCGCCGGATTCGTGATCCTGGGGTTGCGAGTTCGAATTTCGGTACAGGGGGATTTTTCCTTCGGATTTAACATTGGTTCTGACTCGTTGCCCAGACAGTCCTTCGAATGAGACTATAAACCGAGGTTCCGTGTGTGAACGCACGCACAACATCTTACACACACGTAAAATCCCATCACCAACTTTCGGAAGAGAAGGCCAGTTTGACCGTTGGTATGAATGACACGTTACACATAGCATGCACCTTCCCCGAAGATGGAGTATGGCTGCCTTAATGGCGGGATGAAAAACGGTGATACACACAAAACTCCACTGCCTGTCCATACAGGCAGTGTCCGCAGGAGTATCAGCTTGCGTACGCAGAAAGGAAGAAAGAAAATAAAAGACACAGCAGTTTGTCTCGGCTCTGTTCAGAAAAGAACCAAAATTGTCATATGTTGCCGCTTTATTCAATAACAAATCGGAATTCAAGAATCTCTCTCTCTCTCTCTCTCTCTCTCTCTCTCTCTCTCTCTCTCTCCCTCTCTCTCTCTCTCTCTCTCTCTCTCTCAAGTAACCCGTGGGCCTATGGAATAACTAATATGTAGGTTATGTACGTTCTTTTACAAATATTTCACACAAAACAAGATAAAACAAATAAACACAAACAAACAAAAGAATAAACCGTTGGTTGGAAATGGCAGAATCGAGATTGTCACGTTAGTAATAGTGATCATTTTCATTGCACTCAATCCAAGAAGTCTCATGATTTAGAATCATATTTGTCGTTACATACATTAAGATGAATGTGGTATACGTTGGTACGATTTCGTCCTGTTGGACCTGATTTGACTATGTATTCTTATAGCTTTAAAACGTTCAATACCAAAATAAAGAAAGACCATTAACTACTAGAGCACACTTCATAAAGGTTGTCCTATTTATGCTATCGAAATCCTATAAAATCCCTAGCCAAATTAGATTTATTTTCTATGGGATGTATAAACGAACTTAAAGCGAGGAATTTTGCTATTTATTTATACAAAGCATTCAAAAGAAGAGAGCTGGTTCTATTTCAATCATTTTTGTAGAGTTACCGTTCCTTTCAAGGTAAACAGCTGATGGTTTTGTATGACTGTTTTAAACATTGGTCTGAACGCCGTCTACTGTTAAACGACGAAGTCAGTAAGCTTCACATGTTGGGGCAAACTGTTAATACAGTAAACCAGTCGTAGGGTATGATATGAGAGAGAGAGAGAGAGAGAGAGAGAGAGAGAGAGAGAGAGAGAGAGAGAGAGAGAGAGAGAGAGGAGGGCGGGGACAGGGGAGGGAGGGAAAGGGAGAGACAGAGAGGGTAAAGAGAGAATGAGAGAAAGAGAGAGAGAGAGAGAGAGAGAGAGAGAGAGAGAGAGAGAAGAGAGAGAGACGAGAGTGAGTGAATATATATATATATATATATATATATCCTATGGAGTTTGTTGTGTGTATATA
>JADBJO010000008.1:975000-982500 GCA_016801955.1 Conus betulinus
GTGTAAAATGTATTGTATGCTGTTCATTTGTATAGTGTTCTTTTATACTATGTTGCGTTGTACTATACATTGTTTATGATGAGGTATATTGCACTAAACTGTATTATGTTGTGGTTATCGTATATTGTTCATTGTGTGGTACTATATTGGTTATATCATAATGTACATTGTTTATTGTAAGGTGTTTACTGTATAGTATTCATTGTGTGGTATGCCGCTTTTTTTTTCACACGAGAATGTTTTGCATTATATGGTGTTGCGCTAACTTTATCTATTTCATTGCGCAGTGTTGTATTGTATACTGTTTATTGTATGGCATTGTACTGTTTTACATTGTGTCATACTGTATATTGTTCATTGTAAGGTACTGTATTGCATTTTCAGTGTGTTGTAATGTATACTATTGTTTTGTATTGAATTGTGTTGTGTTGTATTGTATGCTGTTTATTGTTGGTATTTTGTGTAGTATATCATATTCTATGGAATTGAATTATTACATCGAATGGTAGCGTATTGTATGCTGTTCATTGTATACAATAGCATCGCATTATGTTGTTATAATCAATAATGTACCAAGCTGCAGTTGATTGTATTGTTGACTGACTGTTATGTTATGTTTGTATGTTATGTTATGTTATGTTATGTTATGTTATGTTATGTTATGTTATGCTCTGATCTGTTCTATTAAGTCATGTCGTTATGTTGTGTTATATTACATTACATTAAATTATGTTATTGTACATTATATTAAATTCTATTCTATTCTGTTCTATTAAATATAATATAATATATAATATAATATAATATAATATAATATAATATAATATAATATAATATAATATAATATAATATAATATAATATAATATATATATATGATATATGACATAATGTAATTAATGTAATGTAATATTATATTATATTATATTGTATTATATTTATTATATTATATTGTATTATATCCTATCCTATCGTATCGTATCGTATTGTATTGTATTGTATTCCATTCCATATTCCATTGCATTCCATTACGTTATATTATATGATATATTTATATATATATTATATTATATACATTATATTATATTATATTATATTATATTATATTATATTATTATACTATATCATACTATATTATGTTATATCATATCACATGATACCACATTCTATTATATATATCATATATATACTATATTACATTGTATTATATATATACATTATCATATCATATCGTATATTATATTTATTATATTATATCATATCATATCATATCATATATCATTATATTGTATCGTATCATATTATATTATATTATATTATATTATGTTATATTACGTTATATTATATTATATTATATTATATTATATTATATTATATATCATATCATATTATGGTATGATATTGTGTTGTGTGATATTCTATTCTGCTTCATTATTCAATACAGGTTATATTATGTACTACAGTATATATGATATTAAATCATATTATATCACATCGTATTATATCATATCATGTCATATCATATGATATCGTATCGTATCGTATCGTATTGTATCGTATCGTGAATATGATATCATATATCATTGTATTTTTTGTTCTGGTCTATTCTATCATATAACGTTCTGTTTTTTTTGTATACTGTAATCTTATATAATCCTATATCATATTATATAATATCATATTACGTTATATTATTTTATATCACATCAAATCATATTATTATATTATATTATATATTATATTATATATATTATATCATATCATATCATATCATATCATATCATATCAGATCAGATCAGATCACAGATCAGATCAACATCACATGATATTATATTACATTATATTATTATATATATATTATATTATATTATATTATATTATATTATATTATATTATATTATATTATATTATATATATATATATATTATATTATATTATATTATATTATATTATGTTATATTATATTATATTATTTTGTTATATCATATTACATTAGATAGTGTTGTGCTTCGTTGTATTGTGCAACTATGTGTTGCCCTGCATTTTTGTTGTATTTCGTTTCATTGATTTGCTTTGTGCTATATATTTGCTGACGGACTAGGTGGTGCTTAACGAGAACCACTCGCTTGTGTTGTATGGTATGGCATGGCATGGCATGGCATGGTATGGTATGGTATGGTATGGTATGGTATGGTATGGTATGGTATGGTATGGTATGGTATGGTATGGTATGGTATGGTATGGTATGGTATGGTATGGTATGGTGTTGCGTTGCATTGCATTGCATTATATTATACTGTATCATTGTGTTTCACCTTTTGGTAACAACAGATATCTCTGTATGATGACACTTTCCCCACAGAAAATTTGTCGCCATTGCCTAGCGCTGCTGTCCTTTTCTGTGTACAGTTTTGTTGAGCGGTCGGGGTGACTGTTGCAGCAGAATGGTGCCAGAAATATCCGGTTGCCACGGGTTTTTTCACTTGCGCTCGGAAGAAAGAAAAAAAGATACATCAGTAAGTCACAATGGCACCTCCCGGGTATATGTTTCTTTCTTCCAAGTGCGTTCAGCTCAAGCTGTAGACTGGAGCACCATTTATCCTCTGGCATCGAGTAGTCCAGACTTACACCACAGAGACAAGTGGTCATGAGTCACAGAGCTTTGTTATAGTGCTTTATCACATTGACCCATTTGGACGTTTGCCTGTAGGTGTCCTGTAAGTAGATGGAATAGCTAGCTTGTAGTCAGTGGCCTTTGTGAAGAAAACAGGGCAATGGGAGTGTGAGTGTGTGGTGCGTGATTAGGGACTGAATGATAAAGGGGCAGGATTCCAGACAATGCCTGTCAGAGGAAATGTGTGTGTGTGTGTGTGTGTGTGTGTGTGTGTGTGTGTGTGTGTGTGTGTGTGGTGTGTGTGTGTGTGTGCGTGTGCGCGCGTTGTGCGCGTGTGTGTACGTGCGTGTGTGTGTGTGTGTGTGTGTGTGTGTGTGTGTGTGTGTGTGTGTGTGTGTGTGTGTGTGTGTACAACCTTGAGTTAATCTGACAATAAATTGGTTTCAGTCAGTCAGTGTGTGTGTGTGTGTGTGTGTGTGTGTGTGTGTGTGTGTGTGTGTGTGTGTGTGTGTGTGTGCGCGCTCGCGCGCGCGCGCGCGCGTGTGTGTGTGTGTGTGGTGTGTGTGTGTGTGTGTGTGTGTGTGTGTGTGTGTGTGTGTGTGTGTGTACAAACTTGTGTGTGTTTTCCGTCATTTGCCCAACGGAAAAAAGAAACGCGCTATGTTGGTGATGCTTGCAACTTTCACTCGCTATGATACTTGCTTGCAACTTTCTCTCTCTCTCTCTCTCTCTCTCTCTCTCTCTCTCTCTCTCTCTCTCTCTCTCTCTCGTTCTGTGCACGTGCACACACGTGTGTGCATGAATTTCAAACACACGCGCTCACACTCACACACACACACACACACACACACACACACTCACACACACACACACACACACACACACACACACACACAGAGAGATAGACAGAGAGACACAGAGAGAGAGAAAGAGAGGGAGACAAAGAGAGAGAGAGAGAGAGCAGAGACAGAGACAGAGACAGAGAGAGGTGTACATCACTGGAAGAACAAAGATAGTAATTTTTCCAATGTAGATGCTTCAAAGCAAACACTTTTGTGTACATCTTCTTCGATTTTAAGCTAGAGGACATTGCTTCGGCTGTCTGAGTTTGGCCGATCTTCAAAGTTCGGTGGAATTTTAGTAAAGGAAGTGAGTAGTTCTTGTTGCTAAATGGAAAAAAAAAAAAAAAAAGAAAAAAAAGAAAGAAGGAAAGACAGAAAAACTGTAACATTTGTCAAGTCACTATAAGCAGCGACCCACCAAAAAGAAGACTGGCTTTCCGTTGACTTACGTCGATAGCTTCCAGCTGTGTGTCTTCCATTTTGATGCGCGCATGACAACCACCGACCAGTCCACCACTGAGAACAACTCTAGTCTGGTGGAGGAGTCAGGCACAGTGAAGTGTCCCTCCAGAAAAAAAATGAACCCGTCATGGCTTCCTTCCAACAAGGACGTCTACGAATCACTGGACACCGTGGAGGAGGGGGTGGGTTGAGGGTGGGGGTGGGGGTGCGATGGGTGTTGATGTGAACTTACCGCAGACGTAAACATGTCCGTCGGGATTTATCAACATTACTTGCATTTTGCTTTCTTCTTTCTTTATTTCTCCCTTTAAAAAAATTGTAATGATACATAACACCGCGCTGTGATTCTGTGTATTGTTAGTAAACAGTTATTAATAATGAATACATGTTGTACTCAGACTGGATTGTGGAAGTGAATGTTTTTCTTGTTTATATTGTAAATGTATTAAAGTAGCATGTTTTCACACTTTCATTGAAAATAGAACCATCAATACAACATACAGACAGAGACAGACAGACAGACAGACAAAGAGACAGACAGACAGAGAGACAGACAGACACAGAGACAGAGAGACAGAGAGACAGAGAGAGAGAGAGAGAGAGAGTGAGAGAGTGTTGCCCATAGCCCAGCCGACCACAAAGGGCCATATCAAGGCTGTAACCACGTTGAGTTGAGTTGACTGATGAGAAGGATTATTATGATGACAATGTGGGCATCCTTTTTCGTAGTTTGAGACTTTCTCTCGAACGCTCGTTTTTTTTTTTTTTTTTTTCCTTTTTCTTTTCTTCTTTTTTTTTTTACTCCACGATTTCTATCACAGAAAATACCCAATTCCAGCCAGTCCGAAGACATGCAGACAGCCGATGTTCTGCGCAGAAAATATGACCAGGACTCTTTAAGACATCTCAGTGGAGAGGGTGGGACTGGACGGTTTGGTTCCGTTAGTATCATTTCGGCCCATCTCCCTTTCGACCCTAGGTGTGAACTCATCGGTGTCCGTAGCATACTGACCTCTGCAGCTCCCGGCTAGGGGCCGGCCAGGGCCGACCTATCGTACAATGATGTGTCTATGATGGGATTTGAACCCAGATATCTTGTCGTGGGACGTGAACTCCGACAGCTGAACTTGAGAGAGAAGGATTCTGGCATTAGAGATGAGATACCTCCGAAGGATCGTTGGCATCTCATGTAAAGCCCGCATTACCAACTTGGAGGCCCAGATCAGAGTAAGGCAAGTCATTGGAGCTGTTATCCACAGTGAAAAGAAGGAAAATGAGATGGTATGGTCAGGTATCAAGATCAACAGGACTCGCCAAAACCGTTCTACAAGGAACAGTGCAAGAAGGCAGAATGAGAGAGGAAGAGAGAAAGAGATGGGAGGACAACATCAGTGAATAGACTGGCGTCTGAGAACCGGGAGGAGTGGAGGAAGCTGGGGTTGCAAGTCTTCTGTGGCGCCCTAACGGCCTTCAAGACTTCGGGAGAGGTGATGGGTGATAGGTGATCTTGTCGTGACTCTAAGCACAGTCCATCCCTTTCCGGTGTCATATTTAGCTCCTTTACTTCAATCAAAACAACGCAACACATCTCCTTCCGTGTCATTGATTTCTTCTTCTTTGCTCTCACTACAATCCAACATAATCTTCCCGTGTCACTGCTAGCTTCTTTGCTCTAATCAGTACAACCTTAGATCTCTCTGACAACGTTCACTCCTTTGCTCCGATCAGTAGAACCAAATTTCTCTTTCTGCGTCATTATTAGCACAACTCAATGTCTGTATGTCATTGTTGGTGTCCTTTGGTTTAATCAGAACAACCAAACATCTTTTTCTGTGCAATCTTTGGCTCCTTCGCTTCAAACACTACAACCCAACAATTCTTTCTATGTCTTTGGCTCCTTCGCTTCAAACACTACAACCCAACAATTCTTTCTATGTCATTGTTAGTTCCTTTGATCTCATCAGTACAACCAAACAACTCTTTCGGTGTCACCACTAGCCCCTTTGCTCTAATAAGTACAACCAAAGAACTCTTTCTGTGTCATAGTTAGCTCCTTTAGAATAATCAGTGCAACGCAATGTCTCTTTCTGTGTCATCGTTAGCTCCTGTCGTACAATCACAGCAACGCAATATGTTTCTGTGTCATCGTTAGCTCCTGTCGTACAATCACAGTAGCGCAATATCTTTCTATGTCATCGTTAGCTCTTTCGCTTGCTTAGGCCGCTTATTATTGAGTTCAAACCCGCCACGTAGGACATAAAATTCGGATTGGAACCATTTCGCCAATCTCCAAGAGCATGCCTCTGTTCTAGGTCCACTACAACCACGACGAGTACTCCGCTGATTAAATTCTTAGTGTCATCTAGCCCTGGCTTTCCAGGCTGGTCGCCCACCCCCTCTCTCTAATGTCGTCTATGGTTTCAGTCCTCCGCACAAGCGTTAAATAAATCATGTTCCCTTACAAAAGGGCCATCCCTGCTCGCTGATGAGCTGCCGGTGCCACGTTTATTTGAACTCGGACGGCGACCGACCACGAACAAAGCTAGCGTGACGCCACACCGGCCGTTGCTGGTTCTGCCCCAGTGAGTTTTAATTCGCGCGGTTTACGAGGCATCAGCACGGTTCGGGCTCACTTGTCTGTCTGTCTGCCCCTGATTTCCAGCCCTGATGGGCTCTGGTGACAGTGAGGGCGCCACGTCTGGGGATATGTATTGACGTGGCACCGACTGTCACATCGGTGGTGTTTACTGACATGACGTTGATCGTCAGACTGGGGATGTTTAATGACGTGACGTTGACTTTCTTTGACACTGGTGATATTTACTGCCATGCCGTTGACTGTGGCACCCATGATGTGTTTTGACATGACATTGATGGTCATATGGCGATGTTTACTGACATGACGTCGATGTCACATAGGTGATGTTTCTTGACGTAATGTTGGTCGTCACTCTGAGGTTGATTTTCTGTGACACTGGTGATGTCTATTGGCGTAACGTTCACTGTGACACTGGAGATATTTTTTGCCATCACATTGACTGTGACACTGGTGATGATTATTGACATTGCGTTGACTGTCATACTGATTATGCCTTTCACAAAAAATTCTCTATATCTCCTTTGATCAAATCCATCCATGGTTTGTTCATGGTACCACGGAATAAGTGTTTTCCCTTCTCAGTCAGATACTTTTACTTTGAAATATTTTGCAAGGATTTAATACTACGGCAGCAAAAACAACGACCAAGATTATTTTCTTCAATGACAGCCGGAGGGCTGGACACTTCTCGCAAGTCTGAAGAGAAGCTGACGTGGTGATGTTCCACTGAAAAGACAAAGAAGGAACAACATTGAACAGTTAAAGGCCCGTCATCTGCACGAGAAGGGTGAGCAAACTGCGAAACTGTTGATCAGCTCTGGGCTCGGTGGTGTCAGGAGAAAAGCAACATTATTCTTAACAAACAGGCAGGCTTCAGACACACGCCCTTCAACTAAGCACCAAACGGCATACATCGCCCAGAAGATCGAGGATGGCTTCCAAGATAAGAAACACGCATAGGAGTGACTGACGTGGACAGAGCCTT
>JADBJO010000008.1:987500-992500 GCA_016801955.1 Conus betulinus
TTTCCTCATGTTTGGACCGACAACAATTGAAGCAGTGCTTTTCTTCTTCTTCTTCTTCTTCGTCGTCGTCGTCATCGTCGTCGTCGTCGTCATCCCCTGTCTTCCTCGCTCCCCCCCCCCCCCCCCCCCCCCACACACACACACCCCGCCCACTCACTCACCCACCCTGTCATTAATAAAAGCTGCGTAAGCATCTTAAACGAGGCACTAGAAAGAATATAGCCAACATGGGGGGTAACTCTTGCTCTCAGGATGTGTAAATTACTCGCCTACAAGTGCAAACGAACGTTGCTATGGAAGCAATTCACCTTGAGTCATAATTTCAGTTGAAACAGTAGTTATAGGTCAGTTTATCCCCCCTCACTCTACCCCGTCTCTCCCTGTCATAAATGCGTTATCTCTTTTCTCTGTGCGATAACATTAAAAGAAAATTCTGTTCAGCTTCTCCTACTCTTCCTTTTTCATATATTATATTTCAGCGTGTTGTAATCCACTCTGTCATCCATACACTATGATCCTTCAATTGAAATATAATTGCGATGAATTATTTATCCCTCAAATGCTCTGTTGTCCTCTCCAATATGTGTATTGATGGAAAAATATTCTTCAAGTTGCACTTCGGTCATGTTCACATTTTGCAATGATAACAATGTTAACATATGATAACGACTATATCATAATCTTCATTATATTGATTAGTGAAATTAGATAACAATAGTAACAATAACAACGACGACATCATAATCTTTAAGGTAGTTATTAGTGAATTAAGATAACAATTGTAACAATAACAACGACGACATCATAATCTTTATGATTTTTATCAGCGAAATTACGTCCCCTGTTTTTGACCATGACAGAACAAACCAACGGCATCCTGTTAGCCCTACCAGCCATGCCTCAGTGAAGCCGTGACATCAGTAGCCCATCCCACGGCCATGTCGGGGCCCATCAAGAACCTGCCGCATCACGCCAGTTAATGGGCCACAGCCCAGGCGTCGACGATACAATGACCCGATTCAGCCGCCGTTAATCGCGGCACTTAGTCCCCCCTCCCCCCAATTACGGAACAAAAGCCGGCAAAGTTTTCCATTTTTATTCAATTTCTCTCCCAGCAAGTCAGCATCTTGAGCAAACATGAAATCACCCACCGTCTATCAAGCCTTCACAACCTTGCGCTCTCTCGCAAGACAGGGGGCCAGGGAGGGTAAAGGTGCTGGCCCACAGACTGGGGGAGCCCCCACAAAGGGTGGGAGGAACATTCTACACATTTGTCCAGCCCGTCTTGATGCTGGCTAGTGCCAGCGATTCGCGGTGCCAGGGGGGAAGTTTACGGTACTCTGTGGCGACTTTGATGAAGTCGCTTCCAACGACTCCTCGTCCATTAGCTCCAAACAGAATGAAGGGGAGGGGAGACAGAAACGGGAGAAGAAAAAGAAAAAGAGGGGTGACGATAGAAACAGTGGGAGGATGTGGGTAAGCGAGATATGGGGTGGGTAACGGAACGGGGGGGGGGGGGGGGGGGGGGGTTGGTGGTGTGGAAGTCTGAGGAGAGAAGCGTGGTAAAGAGATGGAGGAGGAAGGAGACAGGGGAAGAAGAGGAGAGGTGGAATGGGAAGGATGGGGGGTTGTGGGATGTGGGGAGTGGGGGGGGTGGGATGGGGGGGGGGGGGGGGGGGGGGGGGAGACTGAAGTCAGGAATTGATGACCACAATTTGGGGAGAGGTATCCTCCATTACATGACCTCTAATTTATTTCAGCAGTCAGGGCGAAACATAATCCCTTTATTACTTGGCCAGGGCCACGAGAGAGGCATTGGGCCCTCATTTACCAAATTGTCCCTCTGTCCGAACCCTTCTGATGGGCTTTCCCTGGGGCGGCCCCTCTCTCTCCCGTTATTGGCCTATAATGTTTGCCTTCGATTTGGCCCCGATCAAGAAATTCTCTCTTTCGTTCGTGGCCGTGCAAGTGAAAATAACCCAGAGGAGTCGGGGCGAGAGAATTAGAGAATTAGCGTAGGTCCTGTGGGTGCCCCTGCTGGCGGTTGTAGTGCCGTGCTGTTTGGGGAGGAGCGCTGCAGCGGCGGTGTGATGATGAATAGAAAAGCAGTGTGTTCGTGCACACACACACACACACACACACACACACACACACGCACGTGCACACACGCACACACACACACACACACACACACACACACACACACACACACACACACACAGAGTCCACCTTCCATGCGTTCCCCCAAGTCCTCTCCGGGGGATCTATCAGGGTTCAGGTTTGTTTTCCTTTTTGGACGGAATCTTTCACGTTTCTTTCTTTTCTTTTCTATGTGTTTTTCTTTGATAGAGATTCAAGGAAGAGATTTAAAGGCTGACGAAAATTTCAGATTCATTTGAAATATTTCACTGAATGGGGACAAGAAGGAAGTTTAGTGTTTGTCTTTCTTCTCTATCTTTAACTTTTCCTGGTGGTGGAACGGATTATTAATAATGTGATCAGTTAGCATTTCAGCTGACTACACAAATAGGCAAATATAAGAACACTATTTCAGACCGCACTGAGTTTTCAGGCTTATGTTATGAATTCTATGTTTCTTCAAACAATCTTATCTTCACACCTTTCTCAAAAATAAAGCAACTTACCAGCAAAACTGAAAACAAGGATAATCGTTCGCATGAGAGAGAGAGAGAGAGAGAGAGAGAGAGAGAGAGAGAGAGAGAGAGAGAGAGAGAAGAGAGAGAGAGAGAGAGAGACTAAACAGCTGAAATAAAAAAAAAATAAAAAAACAAATAATCGTAACGAAAAAGAAAAAGAAAAGGAAGGAAGAATGACATTTCGGACTTCGTATTCATGTCTTCATACCAGGGGCGGATCTCTCTGTGTGAAGGTGTGAAGGGCCGTTTCTCTTCCAACCCTAGGCAGACGGAAGTAAATTCGCCCCACAAACACTTCCAATTATATATGGGCACTGAGCGAAGAGGGACTTATGAAGCGGGAGAAGGGGGATAATGTTTTTTTTTTTTTTTTTTTTTTTTTTTTTAACAATGTGAAATTTTGTCTTGCAAACTTTTTCCATGTTTGATCGAATCTGTACACAAATACAGATTACCAAACACTCGCGCGTATTACGTAACGGTCGGGGTTACTTTCTGTTTAAATTTAGGTGTGTGGATATAGGTAGTCTGGGTGGATCCATGGGAAAATACTAATATAATCCTAACAATATTAATGAATATTTGAAACATAGCACCATATCCTGAAATAATGGTCATGGCATCCTACAATCACACAGAGTGACAATGGACCAAAAGCCAGAATAAATACATGCGAGTGAAGCTAAGCGTAAAGGTAGCCGAGTTGGAATTTATACACAAACATCAGCATGTATGCAAATAACACGTGCTCGGCAAAGCACCCCAGTAATGCCTGGTCACGACGATTTCAAACACAAGCAGACACGCACACACTGTGGATAGGACAGTCAAGCCGGTCTTGAAAATCCCAGAATGGCTGGATATTAGAACTGAATTCATACTTTAAAATGTTTCAGGACTCCGTTTTTATGCAGAAAAAAAAAACTTCTGTGCTCCAGTGAAAGCGGCCAGCAGACAAAAAAAGTAGAACAAAATCGACAAAAAAGTTGAACAACTTGAAAAGTATGATGATGATAACTGCTGTAGCGCTACAGAAGAGATACATGCCAGCGAGATGTCAACACTGTCTACAGAAACTTGCACACATGCACTTAGGACAGTAAATAAATAAATAAGTAAATAAATTAATAAATTCATAAATAAGTGAATAAGTTAACAAATGAATACATGAAATTACACATGCGCGAGTGGCGCGCACATACACACATACACGCGCGCACGAACATACATACGCCTTTTCGTGAATTCGATTCTGTCTACGATACAGAGATAGATAGAAAACAAATGAATTTATGAATGAATGGATATATAGTAAAATGAATAAATGACCAAATGAATCAATAGATAAAAGGCCTACATTGGAAACCTCCTCTCAATCGGAAAGACACACCATCCCTACCCTCTCAAACTACAAATAAATAAATGAAGTCAGCAGATCAAGGGGAGAAAACGACAAATTCCACTCCTCTTCTTTCTGTCTTTACGACCATTTTCCCAGGAACTATACCCCACTGCCTTTCATTGTCATTTCAGTCACCAGTCTTTAAACGTCTGGCGCCAAGTCAGACAGAAATTTCCACTTGGTTGTCTCCCAAATCAGACACCCAGAGGTCAGGCGGCTGAGAGATCAATAAGACAATAAGAGACCATAGTGGGAGACACTGTATACCCCGCCTCCACCGCCGGTTTCTTCTCCCTTAGTCATCATATAGTTCGCTGTGTGCATAATTATGAGAGAGAGAGAGAGAGAGAGAGAGAGAGAGAGAGAGAGAGAGAGAGAGAGAGAGAGAGAGAGAGTCTGTCTCTTGGCATGGGGAAAAAGTCAACTGAACTTACACACAGTCTTTACACCAGTTTACAATATGTTTTTTTTTTTTTCAAGCATATCAAAACCAGTTCAGTGCAACAGTGAGGACAAACATAAGAGAAATATTATCAGCAAACAGTACTGCAGATTGGAACGTTAGTATCCATCCCGTTGTTTAAACTTTCACGCCCTTGGTGTCACATTACGACTACCTCCCCTCCCCGCCCCCACACTCTCAACGTATCATAAATTTGTAGCAAGAGGAAAACAAAAGTACTAAACATTCCAGAACAAAGATAGATGAACTGGCCACACATATAAAACAATAATAAGAACAAAAAACAACAAAACTAGATATTAGAGAGAGAGAGAGAGAGAGAGAGAGAGAGAGAGAGAGAGAGAAGAGAGAGAGAGAGAGAGAGAGAGAGGAAAAAAGCACAAAACGCCCAGAAATTTCAGGAATCACGCCCAGAAATGCAAGAAAGTCATGCAAGAAGAAGAAGAAGAAGAAGAAGAAGAGGAGGAGGAGGAGGAGG
>JADBJO010000008.1:997500-1007500 GCA_016801955.1 Conus betulinus
CAGAAAACTTCCTTAGCACACACTTCAGACAAGAGAAACTTAAAACAAACCAGAAAACTTCCATACCGCAAATTACAGACAAGAGGTACTTGTAACAAACAAGGACCCTCCTTTACCCCGCATTATAGACAAGAGGCACTCAAAACTAAGAAGAAAACGTTCTTAGCACACAATTACAGACAAAAGGCACTCAAAAACAAAAGAAGAAAACTCATTTCCACGCATTACAAACAGACGTTCTGAAAACAACCAAGAAAACTTCTTGAACACATATTAAAAACAAGGGGCATTAAAAACAACCAAGGAAATTTTCGTAACACACAATATAGACAAGCGGCACTCCGAACGAAGAGGAAAATGTTCTCAGCGCACATTACAAACCAAAAACATTCCAAACAAACAAGAAAACTCTTTACATAATGATACGAGGTGTCCTGAGAACAAACCAGAAAACTGCCCTAGCAGATATTAGAGACAAGAGAGACTCAGAAGAAACCAGAAAACTTTCTCACCACACAATGAAAACAAGAAGCACTCAGACCAACTAAAGAAGCTTCCCTAACACACAATGCAGACAATGGGTATTCAGAACGAAGGAGAACATGTCCTTAGCACATACTACATACAGAGGTAATGAGAACAAATCAGAAATTTCCTAAGCAGACATTACTGAGAAGACCCATTCACACAATAAAGCAGAAAACTTCCATAACACATTACTGACAAGATGCACACGAAACAAACAATGAAATTTTTTTTTCCTTGCACACATTTAAGACATGAACTGCCAAAGGGAAACGGGGAAAAGGGTTGTTTGTAGAGCCGTTGTCTAGAGGTGATTGATCAGTGAATCTTTATGTTCAAATACTGACAAAATGCTTCAAGAACAAAACTGTCCTATGCTCTTTTTATCAATCCTGGCTACCCAACCCATCACATCCACGAGAGAGAGAGAGAGAGAGAGAGAGGGGGGGGGGAAGAGATGGACATTTTGTTTAGGGAAAAATGAATGCGTAAATAAAGCGCTCAAAAAAATATATCTTCGATTGCAGCATTTCATTTCATTTTCATTGCCACTCGTTCATAATTAAGAAGAAGAACCCCCTTTTTCGACGTTGTTCCCATTTTTTGAGTTGTCTCTGTTGTTATGTATTCCCGGTGTTGGATTTGAGCGGATTGGGTGATGAGATAATGAGCTCACTTTGTAGAGATGATCCCCCCGCGGGTAATCTGTCAGACGCTTTGTTTTGGCTGGTGTTTGCGATCCTTTACGAATATTGGATTTATTTTTGGGACCTGACCGGCAGTTTTAGCACCCGTGGAGCTCTAGATGAGTCCCGGACCTTGATTTGTGACCGAGAGTACCCCACCGTGAGTGCAACGAAAGAGGGATGGTTGTTAGCAGAGAGGAGAGGGAGAGAGAGAGAGCGGGAGTAAGAGGACTGGGAGAAGAGGAGGGGAAGTGGAGCGAGAGAGGGCGGGGATGAGGAGAAGTTTCCGCCAGTCCCCTTTTTTTTGAGGTCGTAGATGAGCGCGTCATGCCTCCCCAGTCAAGTCCACGCCCCAAGAGTAGAGTAGTCTTTGAGGACGAAGACTGACGTCATATATTGTTTTTGATGATTTTTCTCGACGGCCGATGAGTATCCGTTCTTACCTAGTTTTTTTGTGTCTTTTGGGGGCGATTTGACACATCTTTTTCCTTGCTCTCTTCCGTTTCTGCTTCCCTTCGATTCTTCCTTAGTTCCCCTGAGCGTTGTATTTTCTTCGGTTTTGCTTCTTTTCTTTTTTCCCTCCTTCTGTTTTTTTTTTTCTGTTCTCACTTGTTCCGAGAGAGTGTGTTTGTAGATGCCGCACCTTGTGGATGCCCGGGGATGGACACTCCGTCGACACGTTTTGACAGAGCATGATGATCGAGGAGAGTGAGGTGGTAGTTGACCGAGAGAGGAATGGATGAAATTACATATAGCAGGACGGCGCTCAAGAGTGCGCATTGAGTCTCCGAACTGACCTTCTCTTTTTGCACTCATAGTCAAGACAGATTTTTGGGACCCAGAAGACAGACCTGAGAGAAAAACAAAAACACGGCACCCATGGCAAGATCCCTTCTCAATCAAATAAAGAACCGAATGGGAAAAAAAACGAAAAGGGAAAATGAAGAAAAAGGAAGAAAAAGAAAAAAAAAGAAAGTTAAAGAAAGAAAAAACAAAAAAGAAAAGATCGGATAGCATGTGTCAGGCCATGCCAGACCCCTTCCCAAGGCCCCCAAGCTGCTTATTTGGCGGAGCAGCCGAGAAATAACTATATTTAGCTTTCATTCAGACCATCGCCAACATTCAAGCATCCAGTCGCCCACCCTCCAGGCGGGACACCAGACTTTCCATGCCACTTACAACACACACCTTCTCTGTAACACTCATCCTCTCGTGCGCAGTGATTATTCATTTTTTTGTCTTTTTCCTGCTGCTTCTGGGCGGAGCGATATATGGGACCCCCCCTGATAGTCAGATCCCTGTGTGCACGGAGAGGGCTCCGGATCTACCATGGGTGTGATCTCGGCCTCTGACGGACGTCTTCGCTCCACCTCCCCTGGACAGGCAATGTATCCCCTTCGTTACGCGAGAGCAAAGAGATTTAAGTCATACAGCTGAGTTGTCTTTTATTGATCTATCCGTTTTACCCAGTGACGGAACCGACCTCGGGGAGAACCACCCACACATACAGAGACCACACGGATACAGGACCACAGAGGACCAGACACAGACACAGACCAACAGGACGCACGTACACACACACACACAACACACACACACACACACACACACACACACACACGCACCACATAGCACGCACGCACGCACCGCACGCACGCACGCACGCACGACACGCACACACACACAGCACAAAGCACATCACATACACGCACACCACCACACACACACATTCACACACACACACACACACACAACACACACACACCACACACAACACACACACACACCCACGTTGTCTCTTTCCTACCCAACATTTCATCTCTTCTTGCCACACCCTCACCCTCAGTATTTGTCCGCTGTCCAATTCACTACCCACTATCAAACTGGCCGCAAAAAGAGGAGAACGGGGGAAGGAGAGATGGGGATGGGGAAGGGAGATGTCATTAAAGCATGAGAAGTTTAAAGTCTTTCGCTGACGCTTTGATTCTGATGATCGGCCATACGTCAGTTCTGGAAGATCATGTCATCATTAAAGCCATTGAGCCAAAAGTGTCTGGATAGGTGAAGATGAAACGATATTGAATCAATGCACATTTGAATGATGCTGACAAATATTTCTGACTGCTTCGGCTGGAGAAGGCAAAAGAATGGATTATTTTGATTTTGTATCTATAAACTTAGTAGGCCTGTATTAGGCATGCAAACCAAATACAGACATTAAAAATAACCCTTGCGCCCGTGTGCACACATGTACAAAACACACACACACGCCGGTGCCCGCTCGCGCGCGCGCACGCGCACGCACGCACACACACACACACACACACACACGCGCGCGCGCGCGCGCATACACACACAGTCGCGCACGCGCACGCTCGCACACACACACACACACACACACACACACACACACACACACACACACACACACACACACATGATTAATCGGTCCAGAATCATTCTGGTGAAAGTTTCATCACTTTTACTGGTCGGCAATGCACAGATTACTGCGCGAAGTAAACCAGTTTCAGCGACACACGAACAAATCCAACAGATCGACCGAACAGCATTCAACACAGTATGAATTATAAACAACACCCCCAGGACAGAATACGTAACCGCATCAGTGCGTTGGTATGTGTGTTTGTTGTTAAACTGACAAGTTAGCGCAGAGAAAAAGAGAGGGAGAGAGAGAGAGAGAGAGAGAGGAGAGAGAGAGAGAGAGAGAGAGGGGGGGGGGGGGGGGGGGCACAGTATCCTCTGAAGGAGATATGACATTATAAGGAAATGAGTCAGTTAATGATAACCTTTTCTTTCCTTTTTTTTTAAACTGAGAGGAATAGTACCCTATTTGAATACTCTGTGCAAAAAACAAATATTTCTCAACGTTCATTGAAATATGCCATCAGCACAGCAGTAGGCTAAAAACTAAACATGCATTTCCATAGAGAAAATCTCGAAAATCAGGCCTAAAAAAGAGAATGTGATCTTTATATTCTATTACATTCTTACATAACGGACAAACCATGTTGACCGTGCTATAACATTTAGCATGTTGATATGGTTGTACTGTGATGCATGCTAGTCCAAATCTAAGTCTGTTATACATATTGTATGTCTGTCCATGTCGAGAAAAAGAAAAGAAGTAGAAAGACAAAACCACTTTCATGATAAACACAGGCACTTACATTTCTATCGCCAGATATAAGACAGATAACCCAATATAATAAACAACTCAATATTTGCAGCTACCAAACCAATCTGATTCTACTAGTGCGTAAATGGAAGGTTTTAAAATCACAGAACGAATGGAGGCCGCCATGTTGTGATGTGATGTGACGTCAGTAACACGTTACCGACAGCGCCATGTCAACACGATGCTCAGCCTCAGTGACAACATCAGGAACGTTCACTCAGTCCCATACGTTTGCCACACATCGACAAATTCCAGACAGAATTTGGTACTGCTCCGAACAGCTTTGAACCTAGAGTTACTCTGAAGAGCTCCTATGAAGTTCAGAGGAAGAACATATCCCTATGTCGACCAAACATGATTTAGATTTGTCTGCCTCCAAAGGTTTCAAGTGTGAAAAATGTCTACCGTGGTTGTGACGTCACATTCAGGGGGAATTACTCTAAAACGCCATAAAAACTGGCACAGCTTGGTAGACCCCGTGCTGTAAAAGTTCAGCCAGTAACGTAGACTTATTCATAATAGAATGGCCGTTCAGAATTCTCTCTCTCTCTCTCTCTCTCTCTCTCTCTCTCTCGTAGACTCTATTCATAATAGAATGGCTCGTTTTCTCTCTCTCTCTCATTATCCATCCATAAATCCATCCATCTTCAAACCATCTCTGTCTATCTCTCTCTATCTATCTATCTATCTCTCTCTCTCTCTCTATCTATCTATCTAACAGTAAAAGCAACAGTCTTTTCATGTCTTCAGACGTAAATTTAGTTTCACAAATTTTCATTGATGTACAGCTTCTTCAAGCAGGGTACAATGACAGAAACGTCAAATCAGGTACAATGGCACATCATATAGGGTGAGTTTCTAGTCAGGAAAATCAGGTAAAAAACGTCACGTTGACAACTGCTGTGTGCAAGGCAGAGTACACGCACCCATGGACACACCCACACACACACACACACACACACACACACACACACACACACACACACACACACCACACAGAGAGAGAGAGAGAGAGAGAGAGAGAGAGAGAGAGAGAGAGAGAGAGAGAGAGAGAGAGAGAGAGAGAGAGAGAGAGACAGAGAGAGAGAGAGAGAGATGCGTGTTTTACTGGTTGACGATTAGGAAGTTTCTGCCCCTCTTGCTGTCCAGGGGCTGATTAGAATGAAATAAGAGAGAGATAGAGAAGGGAAGACATGGAACGATGTGTAGGGGGTGTGACGATGGAGGACTGCAATCATTTGTAAAGAGGGACAGGCGAGGGGGGGGGGGGGGAGGGGGGCTGCTGATGGACTGCAATCATCGTAATGTGCTTGTCCCCCAATTCAGCAGCAGACAACAGTCTCCCTGCACCCTGGATCCGCTTCAGGCTATTTCCCACACGGCCCACGTGGCACACGCCCCTCTGATAGGCATCGGCGCAGGCCACCGAGGGTTCACATCTGGGATCACTCAGGTCCTGAACAGACTAGGAAGACCGCTCACAAACCAGGCGATGTTCTCGATATTCGCGATGGATTAAACCCGTCAGTTCACCAAACTGCCCTTTTTTGGCACTTAGACGGCAATTGTCTGAAAGATCTGAACCACACCGACCTCCGCTTCCTCCCCCACTCCCCTGCTCCAGCACACCACTCCCCTCCCTGCGCCAACCTCCTCCTTAACCCCTCTCCCTTACTACAGTTGTTTGTTTCCATTCCATGCTCGACCAGAAATATTATGAAGTCGGGATAATGATAAACAGGGCGTGTTTAAATGGGAAATGGGGAGGGGGAGGGCAGAGTGGGGAGCAGCGAGTGTGACAGGAGATACAGAGACGGTCAGGTTAGGGTTCTCTTATCACCCTGAAGCTTTTAGCACGAGAGCGTCCCAAAAGAAATCCGTAGAGTTGTAGGATACCTGAGAATGGCCTATCAGTGATTTTGTTTAAAGATGGAAATCTGATTGTAATGAGTTCAGCCTATGGACGACTGGCCTCTGTTCTGACCGGAGCTGGTCCACAGTGTGTAGACTTCAGGACAGACAATCATGCGGGTATGTTACAGACGTAAAACAACTTTTTTTTTTTTCCAAACTGATGCTGAAACATTTTGGCAGTTTCATTTGTGTGTGTGTGTGTGTGTGTGTGTGTGTGTGTGTGTGTGTGTGTGTGTGCGTGCGTGCGTGCGTGCGTGCGTGCGTGTGTGTGTGTGTGTGTGTGTGTGTGTGTGTATGCATGTGTGTGTGTGTGTGTGTGTGTGTGTGTGTGTGTGTGTGTGTGTGTGTGGTGTATGTGTGTGTGTGTGTGTGTGTGTGTGTGTGTGTGTGTGTGTGTGTGTGTGTGTGTGTGTGTTGTGTGTGTGTGTGTGTGTGTGTGTGTGTGTGTGTGTGTGTGTGTGTGTGTGTGTGTGTGTGAATGCGAGTGCGTGCGTGGGTTTAGCTAAGTGATTCATAGATTTTTTTTAATTCCTTACGATTGATAGAGGGAAATCTGGAAATCCTGTGGTGATCGTTCTGTATATGCTGGTGCATAGTTGTTTTTTCTCGCTTCCACGGTCCACCGTAGACTTAGTCACCGTTTTTACGGAACTTTTTACATAGCCTACGTATGTAACTGCTTGTGCACCTTTATGAATACGCACAAAAGTGGGTCATACATGAATAGTTTAGTGCACAATGTTATCGTTAGACACTGTTAACATACCTCTCCGCCTCTTACACTCCAGGAACTGCAAAATCGAACCCGACATTCACAAACTGACAGTCTAGCCCTGTTGCTAATCTACTAATCAGAAGAGACTGAGCTGACTGGCACCAAGGCTTTCTTTTACACGCCGGAGATACGCTTGTAACATTATTCATCCGGTCTTTCAGAGTGAAATCGGTCGTTGTTATTGTTGTTGTCGTTTCCCTAAGTGCACTCTCCAGTTTCCAGAGTTTGAATTAAGATAGTAGTGGTAAACCCAGTGCCACAAAAGCAGAATGTGTGTGTGTGTGGAGGGAGTTGGGGTCGGAGTGGGTGGGAGGTAGGATGGAATCCAGTGCCAAAAGGGCACTAGGCATGCGTTTTGGGCCAATGGCACAGGGACATCAGGTATGTGTTCTTGGTCAGTGCCCGATGCCTCAAGGACACGAAAAGTGATTTGGGCTGATGTCCTGTACCATGAGACCCACAAAACTTATAGTGTACACAGTGGGGGTGTGAGGTAGAGGGAACACAAGGCCAACAGTGTATAGACACTGCGGAATGTAAGGTGAGAGGAAAACAAAGTCTGCGGTGTACAGCCACAGTGGGGTATGAGATGAGGAGAACACAAAGCCCACGGTGCTGGGATGTAAGGTGAGGGAAAAGCCCACAGTGTACACATTCGAGTGTAAGGTGAGAGAAACACAAAGCCCACAGTATACACAATGGAATGTAAGGTGAAGGGAACACAAAAAGCCCACAGTGTACACAGTGGAATGTAAGGTAAAGGGAACACAAAGCACACATTGAGAGGTAAGGTGAGAGAAACACAAAGCCCACAGTGTACACATTGAGAGGTAAGGTGAGAGAAACACAAACCCACAGTGTACACATTGAGAGGTAAGGTGAGAGAAACACAAAGCCCACAGTGTACACATTGGGATGTAAGCTGAGAGAAACACAAAGCCCACAGTGTACACATTGAGAGGTAAGGTGAGAGAAACACAAAGCCCACAGTGTACACAGTGAAATGTAAGGTGAAGGGAACACAGAGCCCACAGTGTACACAGTGGAATGTAAGGTGAAGGGAACACAGAGCCCACAGTGCACACAGTGAAATGTAAGGTGAAGGGAACACAGAGCCCACAGTGCACACAGTGAAATGTAAGTTGATGGGAACACAGAGCCCACAGTGCACACAGTGAAATGTAAGGTGAAGGGGAACACAGAGCCCACAGTGCACACAGTGGAATGTAAGGGGATGGGAACACAAACCCTCAGTGTACACATTGGAATATAAGGTGAGGGGAACACAAAGCCTACAGTTACACATTGGAATGTAAGGTGAGAGAAACACAAAGCCCACTGTGTACACAGTGGGATGTAAGATGAAGGAACACACAAAGTTCACAGTTTACACATTGGAATGTAAGGTGAGGGGCACACAAAGCCCACAGCGTGCACAGTGGAATGTAAGGTGAAGGAAAAATACAAAGCGTATGTTGTACAGACACAGTGAGATGTACTGTGAGGGAAAAAAAACACAAAGCTTACAGTGTACAGGCACAGTGAGATATGAGGGAAAACGCAAAGCTCACAGTGTACACCACAGTGAACTGTGAGGGGGAAAAAACACAAAGCTTACAGTGCACAGGCACAGTGCGATATAATGTGAAAGGGAAACTCAAAGCTTACAGTGTAAGACACAGTGAGATGTGAGGGAAAAAACGCAAAGCTTACAGTGTACAGGCACAGTGAGATGCGAAGACAAAACACAGAGCTTACATACAGTCTACAGGCACAACGTGAGGGGAAAACACAAAGCTTGCAGTGCACAGGCACGGTGAGATGTGTGGGGAAAACACAAAGCTTACAATGTACAGGCACAGTGAGATTGAGGGGAAAATACAAAGCTTACACTGCACAGCCACAGTGAGATTAATTTTAGGGAATAACACAAAGCTTACAGTGTACAGACACAGTGAGATTTAATGTGAGTGAAAAAAACACAAAGCGTATGGTGTACAGACACAATCAGATGTGAGGGAAAAATGTGAATAAACATAAAGCTTACAGTGTACATACACAGTGAGATGTGAGGGGAAAACATAAAGCTTACAGTGTACATCCACAGTGAGATGTGAGAGTGTGAGGGGAAAAACATAAAGCTTACAGTGTATATCCACAGCGAGACGTGAGGGGACGTGAGGGGGAAAACATAAGTGTACAGTGTACATCCACAGTGAGATGTGAGGGGAAAACATAAAGCTTACAGTGTACATCCACAGCGAGACGTGAGGGGAAAACATAAAGCTTACAGTGCACAGTGTGAGACGTGAGGGGACTCCACAGCGAGACGTGAGGGGAAAACATAAAGCTTACAGTGCACAGCCACAGTGAGACGTGAGGGAAAAAAAACACAAAGCTCACAGCGCACAGACACAGCAAGATGTAATGTGAGGGGAAAACACAAAGCTTACAGTGCACAGCCTCAGTGAGACGTGAGGGAAAAACACAAAGCTCACAGCGCACAGGCACAGCAAGAGTAATGCGAGGGGAAAACACAAAGCTAACAGTGCACAGCCTCAGTGAGACATGAGGGAAAAACACAAAGCGTAAACACAACAGTGCTACAGTGCACAGCTACAGTGAGACGTGAGGGAAAAAACACAAAGCGTACAGTGCACAGCTACAATGAGACGTGAGGGGAAAATACAAAGCTTACACTGCACAGCCACAGTGAGATTTAATTTTAGGGAAAAACACAAAGCTTACAGTGTACAGACACAGTGAGATTTAATGTGAGGAAAAAACACAAAGCTTGTGAGTGAAAAGACACAAAGCTTATGGTGTACAGACACAGACAGTGAGAGATGTGAGGGAAAAACACAAAGTTTTACAGTGTACAGCGACAGTGAGATTTTAATGTGA
>JADBJO010000008.1:1012500-1015000 GCA_016801955.1 Conus betulinus
TCTGGTCAGTCAGCTCTCTCTCTCTGTGCCCGGTTCACGTTCGTGAAGGTTTTTTTTTTCCCCATTCTATCAACTGTCCCGTCAGAACTCTCCACTTAACTAAAAACGGTCAGTGTCCTGTATGTCACTTGTTTTGCAACTAAAATTGCTTTGATTAGATTCTGCAGAAAAGTAATGTAGTCCCCACAGGAACACACTGCTTTTCTCTCTCTCTGTCCCTCAGTCCCCCTCTCTCTCTGTGTCTGTCTCTGTCTGTCTGTCTGTCTGTCTGTCTGTCTGTCTCTCTCTCTCTCTCTCTCTCTCTCTCTCTCTCTTGAATTGTCAGTATGAATGATATATGTTGAAATAATGTACGCATGACAAGGACAGATTGTAAGACTAGGCTTTGGCCTAAAATCTTCATCCTTGTGTACTAAAGATCAATCAGTCAATCAATCAATCTCTCTCAGCTGAGTGCGTGAGTGTGTATGTGCATGTGCGTGCGTGCGTGCGTGCGTGCGCACGCGCGTGTGTGTGCGTGTGTGTGTGCGTGCGTGCATGTGTGTGTGTGTGTGTGTGTGTGTGTATGTGTGTGTGTGTGTGTGTGTGTGTGTGTGTGTGTGTGTGTGAAACTTGTTTTACACACATACATTGACAACATAAAGAACTGGACAGGCTAAAATATCACCTATACCTTCTGACGTGCAAGTGGTATTTTGGTCTTTAATCTTTTTCATGTTGTTTGGGATTTAAACTTCAGATTTTAGTGTAAATATAATTACCAGTGGGAGAAGGGTTGGGAGGAGTGGGAAGTGGAAGGCGCGAGGGATTCGTGGAATCGAAGAACACTTTGCAAGAGCGATCCCTTAGCATGTTCATGCCTAATATAGACTATATAACTGCTGGTAGTGGTCGAAGACCAAGTGCTGAGAGACCCGAGGTTTGATGATGCTGATACATAATGGTCAGCAAGACTCTCTTTTGCTTCTGTCTGGACTGCGGACAGGTATTCTATTGCCACTGGACAACTCTGTAAGTCATCTGGGACTCACTAAACGAATGGATAAAACAAGATCTTATGGGTACAAACACACTGATAGGGTGACCCTGGTCTGTCGCTAGCACTACAGAAACACCCCCTGTGGGGTATGGCTAAGTCGGGCTGCTCCATTCTTGTCTGTTCAGTTTGAAAGTCAGAAGTTGCTTCCATGCCCGCCTCTGTTGATTTCCCTGACGGCTAAAATGCCAGCTAACCCAAGACATTCAGATGAACTTTGTGGACGTCAGAACCCTGGAAGTGTAAGTCTGACTCTGCCACTTTAGCTATGGGACGCCTTTCAATTTGTGCAGTCTGGATCCTTTTTTTTTTAAGCATTCATGTTTAACGTCGACCTCTATGTGGTCAAGGGGCATAACGATTTCAGAAGAGTAGAAGGAAATGATATATCAAATATTACACTGTCACCACCAGAACGACAACACTTTAAAAATGCAACGTCTGATTGATGACGAAGAATTGCTGAAGAGTCTTGAGGACTGGCATAAAACTTATATAAACAGGCATTTACGTTACTGTTCTGTTAAATCAACTGTTGATGCATCCGAGTTCCGCTGCGCTTCCGAGAAAGCAACAACTGTTGATCAGATTTGTTCTTCCGTCACTTATCGATTGCTGGCATGAATTGGGGGGGGGGGGGGGGGGGTGGGGGGGGGGGGGGAAGGGGGGAGTGAGGTCTGTGATAGTATATTGTGCTTGTGGGTAAGGTCGTTGAGAGTTAAATCCACGATCTGTGACGTATTGTTGTGATCGTAGATATGGTCAATGCGAAATGAAATCGATGGATCAGTGATGTAATAATGTGATCGTGGATATGGTAGATGCTAAAGGGAATCCAAGTATCAGTGATGTAACAATGTGATCGTGGATATGGCAGACAGTAAAGGGAATGTAGGAATCAATTCTGTAACAATGTCATCGTGGATGTGGTCGACACTTAAGAGAATGCAAGAATCAATGATGTAATAGCATGATCATGGATATGGTAAACGCTAAAAGAAATCCAGGAGTCTTTGATGACGTATTGGATCTCAGCTTGCGAGAGAACGAGCTTAGGGCTGGCTGTTCCAATGAAGACAGGAATGTGTGACGCGAAAGAAATACGTGTGCGAAGGCGTTGCAGACAGACCCGTCTAGATATGAAACGAAAGAAAACATTCTGAAATGTACACCCACGAGACAATACTCACAGAAAGCCATATTTTTCCCCTTTTATGACTGCAGTAATAACGTTTTTCTTCTGATCCCGAAAACCCTGTTCAGGGATAAATTGTTACAAGATTCAAAGCATATAAACATACTCCCAGTTTTCTTGTGTGCCATTTGAGTGTGATAACCTTTCCAATGTACCAAATTTTATTAGAACCCACCAATATGATAAGAAATAACGGCAAATAACGGTTTTTAACGGTTATTTAACCGAGGTACACTTTTGAAACTGGTATTTCAGTCCTCACTAGGCTA
>JADBJO010000008.1:1020000-1022500 GCA_016801955.1 Conus betulinus
GAGGGAGAGCGAACAGGGGAAGGAAGACAACAGACTTCATTGATCTTCTCAAAGGGACACTGGCCTCGAAAACATCGATGAGATCAACGCAGATATGTTGGACTGGAGCAAGTGGAAGGAGTACGTCACAGAGGCTCGATCGGGAGATCGGCCTAAGTAACTAATTAACTTTGACTTAACAGCAGCTAGAAGAGCATTCAGCTTAGTGTGGTACAACAGTCTCTTCTTTTATCACACTGGGAAGCTTCCATGCAATTTGTTACTTTCTAGGTGCTGTTGGCCAACTCATGCCTGGAACGAGACTAGCTGAAAACCGCCATTCAGTCTGCCATCTGTGCAAACAGGTCGGTTGAGCACGTTTGCTGGCAAGCATAACAGCTTGCTCTTTGTCTACGCAAACTGGTCCCAGAAATACTAAAAGGCAACGGCTCATCAGATTTCTGGCCAGAGATGAAGTTGAAGAACTCCACTTAGAAGTGCGTAGTGCAGCAGCCATGTTGGCAAACCTCGGTAAGAAAAGGCTGTAGCTTATTGTGAGAGAACATTTAGCATGCCGACAACTCTAACAACATCATTCTCTCCGCAAGGGTCGAGTGAGTGATGGGCCTCTCGGTAAAACAGCTCTCAGTTGTGGCTTTACTACACAGACATAATCTATCTTGTTTTCATGTTCCCGAGGGCAAGAAAAGAAAACGATCTGAATCTACATCTTACCTGCCAACAAGAAATGCCTCTGCTGTTGATGGCGTGAGTTCACTTGAACTATGCAAAGAATCTGAAAATCTGTTTCATCGCTCTCCTGAACATGAAACACACCCATCCAAAATCTAACAAACCCTTCGAGTCCGGATTACTCAGTTTGTCATGGTCTGACGTTTGCTACTTTTCCCACTGCCGTGAGTCCGATGTTTGAACAAAAGATCGACGGACACGCAAAGTTCCACGGTGGCATCATTGGATTCTGCAACAATATTGCCTCCTGCAAAAGACGGTCTTTGACAGAACACATACGAGGTAGGCTCCTTGCGGCAGATATGGAGGTGGCAGGAATGACAGATGAGGAGGAAGTAACTATCAAAGACATGTCCTCTGAAATTAAAAAAAAAAAATGGAACAAGATGTACAAAAGGTGATAGAATCATTCCAGAATTTCTCCAGACCATTTGACACTGAAGTTGGGTAGGCTTTGTTCTGTGCGTCATCTGGCAAGCCAGCTTAGCCTGAAGTCAAACGGATCTCAAGCCGAACAACGCGAAGAGTAAGCTTTCGCTGATATCTTCAGCAGACGCAAGAGGACAAGTCAACAAAATTCCAGTGATCAATGTAGAAACTGTCACTGAAGACTGTCCACACTCATACGTGAAGACAAATTCTTCAAAGAACAAGACTATCCAAACTGCAGCTCAAAGAAACCTCTTAGAACAGCCACTAGCATTGGCACGAGAACATGACATCAGCCTGTAAGAAGTTCTCACTTAAACCATGAATACCTTTTCAGGGCCACATACCTCTCCAGACCGATTCTCTGTCAAAAACAGACAAAGCCATATCCATGAATATGCTTGAAAACCAGGTAGACTTTGAGTATTCACAAAGCGAACTATGCTCATTGGTCACTTTGCTTCAATCTTTAGTTTGGACCACCTTGATCGCTCTCTCTCTCTCTCTCTCTCTCTCTCTCTCTCTCTCTCTCTCTCTCTCTCTCTCTCTCTCTCTCTCTCTCTCTCTCCTTTTTTTCGAACTGGCACAGGTTTTTCTTTCTCCTGCTAGAAATGGTCGATTTTGTCGCGGATACTTATCGAAAGAAAGCTATTCTTGTCTTCACTGAGAGCGTAACGGTAGATGTCCCATCGATCCAGAAATAGTACTTATCAACGCTACACGTGTCCCTGTCTGTCACGAGCACGGCTCACGCCATGACTCCCTGTTCCACACCATCCTACAGGAGACAGAGGAGAGTGGTCGTTGCGGAGACAAAGGGAAGTAATCCTGGATGGACGATGTGACGGATTGGATTAGGTGCAGCTCCTTTTCCCCGGTGCGTATGGCTAGGGCCAGAAAATCCTGGACCGCCCAAGGGTCTGTCACACCACCCCCAGTACCTACAGGATGAGGTATGGGTGAAGTCAGCAGCAGATCAGGGTTTCCTCTTGAAGGTGACCTGACGTCGGAGACTTCCGTGCACCACTGGTGCTGACATGGTGATAGAACCAGACTTGGGGCAGCTGTGTCTGAGAGAGCTGGAATAAACAGAGTGGCTGGAATGCTACTGAGACAACATGGAGGGTGAAGTAGTTCAAAAAAAAAAAAAAAAAAATCATAGACCCGAGAAAAGCAATGATTTTTGTTGACAGCACACACGCGCGCGCTGTCGCGCGCGCGTGCGCGCGCGTGTGTGCATACACACATTCACGCACGCACGCACCACGCACGCACGAACACACGCACTAACAGAGAGAGAGGGAAAAAAGAGAGAGGAAAGACGGACAGACAACTAGCA
>JADBJO010000008.1:1030000-1040000 GCA_016801955.1 Conus betulinus
CGTTTTCACTCATGTTGATGGTGGGAGGTCGAGGGGATCAGATGCAAATGTTAATAAAGACTGAATCAGCCTGGACATGTTGCCGTGACTTCTGACTCGGCGTGACACGAGGGATGAAGATAAATGAAGCGCTATGGAAAGGGGAAACGACCACCAGGGGGTTTAGTGCTTGTTTTCCCCCACCTCTCCGCGCTGTGGTCCAGCAGATACGGGGGACCCCCCGTTTGTTTATGCAAAATAAATAGACATTTACCGACCAAACGTGATGGCTCAACAAACTCTGCAGAGTGTTTCAGAAATTGTGTCATAATTCGTTCTCAAAGCCCTGCGCCTGCCCCGAATCCCGCCTCTCTCTCTCTCTCTCTCTCTCTCTCTCTCTCTCTCTCTCTCTCTCTCTCTCTCTCTCTCTCTGCTTTCGTGCTTAATGTAATTACAAATGATGAGAGCTGGAAAAAAAGAGAAAAGTTTATTTTGAACCCATCTCAAGAGGCATGGTCACTGCAATTGATACTGTGCGGTTTGCCATAGAACCGCTTTTGAAATGGGACATCTCTCGGCTCCCCGGCGAACTCGAAACAGTACACCAAGTCTCGTTCTAGATAAAAGAAAGCAAGATCACTTTAACAATACTGCTAGAATGTCACTGGCTGCCTATGACACTTCGTTGTCATTACAAGGTGGCGTCTATTGTTCTCCGTTTCTTTGATGGCTCTAATCCTCCATTTTTGTCCACTTCTCTCGACGCATCTCCGCCAGGCGCATTGATGTCTTGCTGTCAAAACATACTGAAGATCCTCGGACAAATCGTTTGGTGAGCGTTCCTTCGCTTTGCTGCACTAATTGTCTACATAATCAGTTACCACTTCTGCTGCGGCGGCTACTATTGCTGCTGCTGTTGCTACAAATACTACTACTACAACTACTACCACTTTTACTACTACTACTAATGCTGCTCTTTGTTTTTAGTTCTGCTGTTGCTGCTACTGCTGCTGCTGCTGCTGCTGTTACTACTTCTCTTGCTATCACTACTACTTCTACTACTTTTGTTCTTCCGATGCACACCACCTGAACTATGATCTAAGTGGTATGCAGGCATTCACACACATGGATTCATGCTACTACATTTGTCAATTTTATCGACAAATCTACAGCATGACGTGCATACGAACATAATTGTATACATGCATACATACAAACATACATACATACACACGTGATAACATAAGCATCTATAGATTTTACATAGCATACAGACACTCATGTATGATAATCTCACATTTAGTCGATATAATTGGATGAAACTCAAAATTATAAAGATCAGGATCATTTTTCATCTTTTTTCCAAATGCGCAGGAACGCTTGATAATGACAGCAACAAGCTGTATAAATTGAATAATTGTCATACACTTTATATGATTTAGAGATCTTTGACCTTTAAGCAGAACACGTACCTAAGTAAATGAAAAATGTCACTATCTTTGTTTGTTCGATACTAGAAATAATGATGATTGTAATAATATAGTTAGAATTATGATAAGGTCAATTTGTACAGCATGTGTCTTATTTTTACAAATCCTCCCTTCCGTCCAACTCTCTCTCTCTCTCTCTCTCTCTCTCTCTCTCTCTCTCTCTCTCTCTCTCTCTCTCTCTCTCTCTGTGATCACTACCATAACTAATACATCGTACCATTAAACAATGGTTACAAAACAAACAAACTACTTTTTACTACCCCCACCCCTTTATCTCCCCTTCTGTGCTTAGCCACTATTAACACTACAACACAAACAGATCTCTCTCTCTCTCTCTCTGTCTCTGTCTGTCTGTCTATATATATATCTGTTTCTCTCTCTCTCTTTCTCTCTCATCTATACAATATCTTTATAATATTACTATAATGATGGAAGAATTTTTTTTTTTTTTCTCATTTTTCAAATCTTTGCCAAGTCATTACTATAATGATGGAAGAATTGTTAACTTGCACTTGTTTTCCCCCCCACTATTATATTGTTCATATTATATATATATATATATATTCACAAGTAGAATTTTCCGTTGCGGCACCGCACCACATATATGTATGTATGTATGTATGTATATATATATATATATGTATATATGTATGTATATATATATATATATATATATATATATATATATATATATGAGATTAATAGTATTCCTCCTCTTATTATTTACGTTTTCATCACCGCCACCATTATCACTGTCATTGCTATTGTTACCATTATCATTAATGGTATCATTATTATTTCAACTCCCACGATCACCTTCTTAACGACCTCGTTTTCACCCAACAGCCATTTTGCGCCGAATATGAGAAGATAGTGGTTGTTCATTCTTCGTTTCACTGCCCTACATGTTGCTGGATTTTTGCCTGAAGAAGACCCAAGAGGTCGAAATGCATTGTGTTTTGTCCTGTAATCTGTTTGTCTGTTTCGTATGGCGGACCTAGTACCGTTTCTTTTTAAAATTTGCCTCATTTCCCGCCCTCAGTCACCTCGTTTTGCAACTTAAGATAGACATGCCTTTAAATCAGAATTTAGTAGTATAAAGACTTGAATACGGAAATCTTTCTTTTTCTCTCTTTCTGCTACTACAACTATTGTCACTACTACTACTGGTGTTTTCTATTACCACCACTACTACTACGACTACTACTACTAATGCTGCTGCTGCTGTTCTACTACTAGGCCTACTACGACGACAGCAACTACCAATACTATTACTACTACTACTTCTACCACCTCCACCCCAACAACTACCTCTGCTACTTATGAAACCCCGTGTGTATGCTTCAGACTTGATGATTTGACACTTTCACCTGTAAAGTGTAGTGAACAGAAAGAAAACCATGAACAGGAAACAGGCACAGAGAGCGGATCAGACCAACAGGAAGAGGTTAATGCCTTCAGTATGCTCCACGGAACTGCAACCAATGTAAGACGAAAATACTCCTCCTCCTGTCCTCTCTACGTCCACGTCTTTGTTAGCAGTTGGCTGGGCGGCACCCTTGGCTGCAAGCTCGGTAGAAAATGCTGGGATGCCCCACGCTACACGCTATTGTAGCAGACTGGGCACCAGCGTGCGGCTAGCTTTCTTTCACACTGCTGGTCGCTTATTCATTTTTTTAAGTGTTTTATTTATTTATTTGTTTATTTGTTATCTATCTAATTGCATATGTATCTGTTTATTTATGTATTTATTTATCAATTTATTCTGTTATTTACTTGTTTATTTTTTATTTTGTGTAATTTTATCTCATTTCCTTTCGTTCGATTTTCTTTAACAGGTCCTGTTGCGACTATTGGCAAATAGGTAGTTTGTCCCTCGAGAGCTGTTCAGTCTCTATGGCAGGCAGATCTTTTTGATATGAGAGAGAGAGAGAGAGAGAGAGAGAGAGAGAGAGAGAGAGAGAGAGAGAGAGAGAGTATTGGGTCCATTCCAGTAGTACGCATGGAAGTGTGTTTGAGAAAATTATCATTGGATGCCGGACTTCAAATAGGCTTAAAAAGTCGCCCTTTGTCAGGTTTCTTCCAAACACTTTGTTGATACTTCTGGACATTGTTCGTCCTGAACTTACCAAGCAAGAATCTGACGGCAGGCAGCCAGTGCCAACAACAGATGCTTTGCATATTGCATCATTCTCAAAATATACGAGCGGCTTTGTTTTAGTTAATATCCCGTATGTAGTCTGTCTTGATCGGTGATATTTTCTACCTGCTGCAGAACTTTTATCCTGCGGCGTACCTCCAGACGCAGCACTGGGTCCTGTCCTGTTTATTACGTACGCGAAGCCTCTGCATGCACTGATAGAACATCACCCCATCTTCAGCCTGCCTTTTGCTGAGACACTCAACTTTGTAGCTCTTGCAACCAGTCAAAATAGAACGCACTATACAAAACATGCATAACTGCATTGGTCGAGTAAAATCTTTAATGGATGAGTATAAATGGAAACTGAATAATGACTAAACTGAGGCCCTCCTCACTGCTCTCAAACAGATTTTTTTTTAAAATGCCCCAAACCATGTGTGTTGGAAATGTTGACATTGCATTTTCACCCGCTGCAGACCACTTATGTTTCATTATCTGTTTACGACTTTTCATTCGATAAGTACACAACTTACATCTGCAAATCTGTTTATGCAGTTCTCCGCCAGGCAAGTTCCATTTTGTCACTACTCACATCTAGAGGAACAAAATCTCTATTCTGTGCATTTGACCTGTCTTCACTAGACTGCGACAATGCTCTTCTGGCTGGATGTCCTAGGGGGGATGCATAGACAAACAACAAACTATGCGAAATTAGCTGTGAGGCTTGTCTTCAAGGAAGAAAACTAACAAATCAACAAAGAACAGAACAGAAAAGATATTGAGACTACATCATACCTCTACTGCAAACCCTACACTGGTCACCTATTGAAGCACGCTTTCAACACAAGCTCTCTCTCTCTCTCTCTCTCTCTCTCTCTCTCTCTCTCTCTCTCTCTCTCTCTCTGTTTTGCAGTCGTTTCTTTTTGTCTACTTACCATCTCCACCTCTCCATTCATCCACAAATCACCTCATTTTGTGCATTCCAAAGACCCGCTCAAAGACATTCGAGGACCGTGCTTTTTCGTTCACTGTCTCAAGACGATAGCACAAATTGCCTGTAACTGTTCGCCACATCAAATCAAAAGCTTTCTGAAAGAAAGCATTGATAACATATCTATTTCAGTACAACACGAACAAAAACCACTCACTACTTTCACTACAGTTCTTTAAAACGTATGTCCATACGTAAGTTTTCATGCACATTCATATAGCATCCTAACTGTCTAACCAGTTTTGAATGTGTGCTTTAGTCGTAATCTCTAAATGCATTTTGAGCTGATTACTTTGTATAGTGATGCATCATTTTGTCTGAGACTGTTAGTGCTATGTGTGTGTAATGTACAATTTTTGTGTTGTTAAGCATTTCTTTTTTTTTGGTTGTCTGCTTTTTATATCCTGATAGTGCTAAAACTGCATTTTTTTTTTTTTAGAAAGAGCGTATATGCACGTGTCTGTTATGTGCCACTAATCTCATCTACTTCTTTTCAATTTTTACATGACAGTGATAAACCACGGTGATCCTGCCCTTATAGTGGGGGTGCTATATACGTCTTCACATCAACGTAATTGCTTTTATTCTATTCATTATTGATGTTGATGTTGTTGTTTGATAATGATTATGGTTATTATATCATCATCATCATCATCATCATCATCATTATCATCGTTATTATTTTTTGTTGTTGTTGTTGTTGTTGTTGTTGTTGCCGTTGCTGTTGCTTTTTGCTGCTGTTGTCGTGTTGTCGTTGCTTCTAGAAAACACGACTCGATCACTGTCTCTCGCCGCTAGCACCACGGTCGCAGCTTTCGCACACAGTGAGGCCGTCTCCATAGTAGACGACGTCAACCCTCTCACGACGCTTCTTCAGCGCAGCTCACGGCGCACTCACAGCTCGCAGTTTGACCGCTACAACACGAGAACTGTCAGCTGCGCTGAGAGCTGCGCTGTAACTGCGTTGCGGCTGCGCGATCAGAAGGATGACGCGGATAAAAAGTCAGCGAGCTAGGCCATAAGCGACAGCCGTGCTGATGGTGCTAGAAGCGAGGGACAGTTAAGGCAATGCAACATAAGAGGCATATCAAGAAACACGTGATATGCTTATGGGCTGCATAGAACAGATTAGAAGTCAACAACCTCACGAGAATCTTCTTGCCCAGGTCTGAAGAATTGGAGCAGGGACGCAACAGCTAAAGAGTGGGAGAATGAGGATTACAGTGACGAAGAAATTATTTAAGTCAAAGTAATAATAAGAAATCGGCGATTTTCATCACGGCAGCAATTTTTTTTTTTTTTAACACAAACCCAAATTACTAGCTATCTTAACGTATTTTGAACTCAGTTCATTTTTATTGTAAACAATTCAATTTTCAGTGATTAACTTTCAAAGTATTTAAAAGTAGGAAACTCGATTGCGATTGTTTATCGACATCAAATTAAATGAGTGGGAAGTGGGCACTTGTGACATCATCAGAAGACCGTTTAGGCAATTCTGGAGTGTAGGTGTACCCTAATTCAAATCCCTCAAGTTAAACTTCACTTTGAAAGAGAGCTGCTTCCATCAATTTGTAGGCTTCATTAGTTTAAATATGCAAACAAGTGTGCTTATTATGCGTTTAAAAGAACTCTAGGATGTTTGCTAATCATTTGACTTTGATCTGGGGTGGAGAGAAAACGCTACAGACAAATCGTATTTAAAGTCGGATGAACATTGAACGTAGGGAGAAGGGTAAGAAGGAGTGGGGTGCAGGAAGGGGTGAAGTGTGTGTGTGTGTGTGTGTGTGTGTGTGTGTGTGTGTGTGTGTGTGCAAAACTCCTTTCATCTAAAGACAACGCAGTCAGAATTTCATGTCACAGAGTGTTTTTCTCTTTGATCATTCTCAGTCCCGGCAGAGTGTTCCTTTTTTTCTGCTGTTTTGCACCAAGCTCTTCAACATGTCACCTTTTCTGAAGATTCCCATGTTTTTTCAAGTTATTTTTGCTACCAGACAAACGTTTTGTTTCGTTTTGTTCACAATCAAGCCGACCGCAGTGGGCCACATCGGGGCAGTTCCAAAGTCAAAACCGATTCTAATTTCGCATGTATACTGTTGATTCCAAACAGAGCTGGTACCGGCTTAAAACGGGACCTATTTACCACGAAATTTAAAACGAACGAACATGTATCACTTTTAACGACTTAGAACACACACACACACACACACACACACACACACACACACACCTCTGGTGGACGGGACTCTCTGACTGGTTCTTCACGAAGTCTGATACAAAAATGCTTCTGTCCGATATCACGCAAAGAAATCCCAACACTGTATAACGAACATGTTTCTCAGTGGCAAACCAACCAACACATAGACAGGACCGAATTGAATACGCTCACTGTGGTCCGTAGCTTGGAGTCTGCAATGCAAGGGTATGGGGTGGGGGGGAAAACAAAAGAAAGAAAAAAAAGAAAAAGGAGGGGGAAAAGGTAAAAGGTAAGAGACAAACCAACCAACTGAACTGAACAGGTTTCCTGTGGTCCATAGCTCAGAACCTGCATGCAAAATTAGGGGGGGGGGGGGGGGGGGGGGGGGGGGGGGGGGGGGGGGGGGGGGGGAAGAGGAGGGGGCGGCAGAAAGAAAGAAAAAAAGAGGGGTGAAAAGGTAAACGTCCATGACAAACCTCTGTTGCCCTTCATGAATGACGCTATTAGTCGAGACCCCGAGTCCAAACAGGGAACAGGAAGACATGGCGAAGAGCCAGCCAAGCGGACACTGCCCCCCTCTCTCTCTCTCTTTTTCCCCCCTGCTCTTTCTCTGCCCGTCTCCCCCAGGGGGACAGGGGCCACGCTCCATGCCCGGGGGTTCGAGCCCGAGAGGGCGCTAGTGTTCATGGCGGCATGAAGGTTCCACAGAGCCACCGGGGACCCGCCCTTTACCGGAGTGCGCTCCCCTCATCTCCGAAACAATCCTCACCTCGTGATCTTCCAGTTGTCCCGAGAGAGTAGCGTCCCTTTGGTAAGCGTTGGGGCTTGTCGGGAAGGAGTCCAAAACGGGAGGGAAAGAGGTAAGAGGGCAAGAGGGAGGAAGGGGGGAGGAAGGAGAGTTGCTTGGTGGGTTTCTGGTGCGGGGGATGAGTTGTGTTCTCTCTCTCTCTCTCTCTCTCTCTCTCTCTCT
Organism: Conus betulinus; assembly: GCA_016801955.1. Classification (NCBI taxonomy): domain Eukaryota; kingdom Metazoa; phylum Mollusca; class Gastropoda; order Neogastropoda; family Conidae; genus Conus; species Conus betulinus. Next base: position 1,037,771 of record JADBJO010000008.1, read on the forward strand.
CTCTCTCTCTCTCTCTCTCTCTCTCTCTCTCATGTTTTTAACGTGTTGTGTCCCTTTTTTTTATTTCTCAATCTACGCATCACAAGCCAACCCTCATCCTCACCCTTTCCCCCTCCCCTCTCAGTCTCTCAGTCTCTGTCTCTGTGTCTCTCTGCCCCCCCTCTCTCTCTCTCTCTCTTATGTTTTAAACTGTTAATGAATAAGGTTCTTTTTATATCTTATTGTACGCGCGCGAGTGTGTGTGTGTGTGTGTGTGTGTGTGTGTGTGTGTGTGTGTGTGTGTGTGTGTGTGTGTGTGTGTGTGTGTGTGTGATGGCGCGCTCGACCGTGCATGCGTTCAAAAATGCACGTTTTATTTTTTCGATATTAACACCAGTAATACCGATCCGTGCTTACCGCATTTTTTTTTTTCAAAACAAGCGTTGCATATTCATTGTTATTTCAGAGGGATGGAGTGTATGAGGCAAGAATGTTCAAGCGCACTCATCGATACCCCTGATGAACGCTTCCCGCGGAAAACGAGACAAGAAGAAAAGAATGGGGAACTGTCACATAAGTCCTCGGAGAGAGGGGGGAAGAATAAAGACTGATTAAATGATCACCAGCGGTGTGGTGAAGGTTTTTGGGGGGCAGAAAGCATAAATCATAGCGTTTTATGATGGCTTCTTACCCAGTGAAGCCACTGAGCAGGAGGTGAATGTCTCCAGTCTCTTCACACGGACACAAAGGCCTGCTTGTTTTTCTTAGACGCTTCCCCTGACAAACTCGCTCTGGCTCTGCAACAACATGAAATCCCCGGCAAGACCAATATTATTCCGGGCCAGACTCCATTGTTACTTCATTATGTGGAAACCTCTTCACTGGCTCCACCCCTCAGGTCTCTAGGGCGCCTGGCCCCCGACAGTCGGAGAAAAGCTGCCTTTCGCTGGATGCGTGCGTGCAGACTTTCTCACCATGGAGACGGTAATTGTTCGGGAGAGTCCGTCTTGCGGTCGTCCTTTTCCGGTGCCCCTACGGGATTAGCCGGACATTCCCGAGTTGCCGAAAACAGGTGGAATGGAGTCTGGTGGAAGATCGAGAACAGACGATTCCTTGACAAGAAAGCAGACAGAGATAAGTGCTTTTGTTTGATTGTTACCGGATCGGTTTCTTGTCAGGATCTTGTTTGGGATCTGCCGGAGAGATCGCTTTTGTCGGGACGGGGGACAACCGCATTGTGCTCTGTTACAAAGATGGTAGTGATCAGCCTTTGCTTTTCAAGTTGGTGTTACAATCCTGTGCTCCTATCCTACTTTACCGGATGACACTGGCCTGGCGTTTGTAAGTCGTTTTTATTGTTTATTTCTCTGTTAGTTTTGTTACTCATTTTTATGTATTATTTATCACTTATTTGTTGACCGTACAATACAACACATGGACCTTGTAAATGTGGAATAGTTGTGATTATTTTGTTTCTTTATTTAGGTGTTTTATACATTCGTGCATTTAGGTGTTTTTAATCCATTTATCATGTTATTACTTGTAACTGTGCCTTCTTTACAACACTGCTTTAGAATTTGTTGATTTGGGGCGTCGGTCTTGTTTTTATTTGTATCTTGGGTGTATCATTTCTTCTACATTTTTTCTCTTCACACTTTTTTCACACACACACCTTGCGCAATCACTTGTTTAGTATGATGTTTGTATTTCTGTCTGCTACTGTTGTTTTTTCTTCATTATGGGTTGGTTTTGCGTCCGTTTCTTCTTCTTTTTGTTTTTGATGTTGGTGGTCTTTTTCGTCTTCTTCTTAATCTTGTTGTTGTTGTTGGTCTTCTTCTTCTTCTCTCCTCTTCTTCTTCTTCTTTGTAGTTTTTATTTATATTGTTATTATTGTTATTGTCCTACATTTACTTTCGTTTAAAATCTGAACCTTGTGATTTTGACTTACTTGTAATCCTGATGATATGAACAACGTCGGCTGAGTGATAAGCAAAATATAACTTACCTCTTCTTCTTCTTCTTCTCTTTCTTCTTCTGCCCCACTTCTTTTCTTCTTCTTCTTCTTCTTCTGCCCCACGTTTTCTTCTTCTTCTTCTTCTTCTTTCTTTCTTCTTCTGCCCACGTTTTCTCTCTCTCTTTTCTTTTCTTCTTCTTCTTCTTCTCTTCTTCTTCTTTCTTTCTTCTTTCTTTTTCTTTCTTCCTCTTCCTCTCCTTCTCCTCCTCTTCTTCTTCTTCTTCTTCTTCTTCTTGT
>JADBJO010000008.1:1045000-1067500 GCA_016801955.1 Conus betulinus
ATTACTTATAGTTGACAGAAATAGAACAAAATCATTGCTTTAAAATCAGACTTAATATCTATTGTCAGCGATTTTTAAATTGCCAGAGCTTAGATCTTGTTTAATGATAATACCAGCGGTAATAATATTATCATGATGGCAACTCCTCCCCAAACAGTCCTTCATACGGTAATCATTTTATTTCCAGTTCTTTCATTTCCCAATGATGTATATGTTTGGTAGCCTTAATCATCAAGTTTAAATCATGTATAGTCTATTTGACACAAGGTTTGGATTTATTTATTCTTGGTTTAGATAAAACAACTTTCCCAGTCAAAACTGAGATTTGTTATCGTCTTTCAATGTTTTCTACTGTACCAACCAGGAGTACTTTAACACCAAACAACAGTCTGTTACGCGTCACGATTTTCTTTTAAAACCCTGCTCTAAATCCTTCAACAACAACAAAAAAGGAGTAACTCCATTGACATTTGTACAGTGTTCTATGGTATCCTTTCTTCGAAATAAAAATTACGTTTGTCTTTGTCTAGTATACCCATCATAAATTCCTTAACTAATCTGACTTGAAACCGCATTGACTCAGTTTTTTTTTTAAATGCTTCTTTATTTCATGTACAGCTAATCTTGTCAATTAGATACTAAATTTTGCGTTCCACGTTCTTTTAATTATCTGATATTGAAATTTTGTACATTCTCCAGAATACTGAATATGTCTTGGACCCTTTCTTAGCGCTCTCTAGCAGTTTTTATAGATTTTGTATTCAGTTCATTTGTACTGCATTTGATGGCTATCCTTCTTTTTCTTTCTATTCCGTTTTGTGACTGTATACAACTTATACACCGAAGAAAATGTTTCTACACACTTAGTTTTGTTTTGAAGGATCTGTAACTTAAAAAAAATAGTATAGTATTGCTGTCTACCAAACCTTTCACAAAAAGAATACATTATTCACCACCCATATATTAGTTCAGTTGTGAAAATTTCAAATTTTTCTTTGTAGAAAAACAGCTTCGCTGTTAGACTGCTTACCTCTTTTCCTTGAAATGTATTACAAAATGTAATGCAAAATTTAATACATGCTGCACAAATTTCAGTCCAGAATTGGTTCAGTTTATGTATCTGAAAAAGTTTGTGTCTGAAGTTATATACTGAACCTACAGAGGGGCATAAGCAACATTATGTCCGTGACTATTTGGCGTACAAGCTAATCCACGCTATTTTCAGCTCATGAATGTAGATTACAGTGTAAGATATGTCTATACCCTTCCCTCTCCCTCTTTCAACACTACCTGCACAATATTTTCTTTTCATTTTTACCTGGCTTCTTGTTCCACACGAACCCGACTGTGGAGAACTTATTTTTGCACAAAATGCTCTTAATTCATATCAGATTTACTAGTAGTGAAGAGATTTCTACGTGTGGAAATATTTCTAACACACATCAAATTCTACCAACAGTGAAGATCTCACTAACAGGGAAATGTTTGTGAATCATATGGAATTTGACTAAAGATGAAAATGTTCAGATTTCATATCAAATGTGAATGACGGTGAAGATGGCTCTCTTTTTCTGTTTTATTTTCGCCTGTATCACACACACAAAACGCCCGCACAATACTAGAGTCTCACTGCATTGCCTTGCCTTGTCATTCCGCGCTCCGTGCAAGTAGAGGAATGTGCAGCGGTTGTTTACCAGGCATACCCTCCTGCAAAGAAGTTACAAAATTCCGGATCCACGGTTCCAGCTTCACACGGTACCGCCCCCCCCCCCCCCCCCCCCCCCCCCCCCCCCCCCCCCCCCCCCCCCCCCCCCCTCCTGCCCCTCCCCCCACCTCCTCTTGTCCCATTTTCCTCCTCCCTGGCCCCTTTCCTCCCACCCCCTCCCCCATCTGACTGTTCGCTCATCTCCGCCCCAAGCTCATTCAATAGAATTTGAGTGTGGGTCTGTGTTCTTTTCCCCCATGGGATTGTCAACTGAGAGAGCGTGTGCGATGTTCAGACAGTGCATGCAAAATAACTGACAGTAACGACTACTATCGCCGTCAAAATCTGTTAAAACAGAAAAAAAAACTTCAATTAACAAACAAAAATATACATGCAAAGAAAAAAAAAAGTAAGGGAGTAACTCTGAAATGTGGCGACACTTGCCTCCAGAAGAGCAGCTCGCATCACATACCGAGAAATAGATATGGGCCATGAAACTACAATAATGCTAATCGCATATCATACATCAGTTTTTCATACATAAATAAATGAACAAGGCCTGCAATCCCGTTTTGTTGTTTATGTATTCATTCATATGTAGATCCACTCATCAAATACTTCTTTAACACACACACACACACACACACACACACACACACACACACACACACACACACACACACACACACACACAGAGAGAGAGAAAGAGAGACCAACATACTTGGCTGCTCGCATGCATTAATGCACTAGAACTTTCATGCCAATTATGCCTTCCTAAACTATAGCAATGGAACCGGAGCAACAGAATTTTTCTTTTCTTTTCGCGAGGTTGTCTTCTGTTTTGAGTGTACACGTTTTGTCTTAGGAAAAGACAGTTATTATATGATTGTAATACATTCTTAATTTTTCCTTTAAAAGTCATTGTTATCATTTTTAATCTTCATCTTCTCCCCTTCAATCCATACGCTTTTCTCTTCAATTCTATTCCGTAGACTTTCATTTTTCAACTATACTGCAGTTTGCACCCAGATGAAAGAGATAAGTGGTTGGTTGTTCGGCCTTTGGTGCCATTATTTTGAACGTTGTTTGCCCTGCTTGAAGAAAATCCAATAGGTCGAAACGCGTTGTCTTTGTTTGCAATTCGTTTGTTCCTTCGTTCGATAGCTCAGGTTTTGTTCCTTTGTTTGTTTGTTTGTTTGTTTGTTTGAAACCACCCTCTTTCAATTTTGTTTATTTGATATAAATAAACAATTTGTTTGTTGTTCTTTAAATGCTCGTATTATTTTACTGTTTTTTTTGTTTTGTTTTGTTTTGCGTTTCTTTTCTTTTTACTTGTTTTATCTTTTTATTCATTCATTCATCCATTTTTTTTGTTTACTGGTCTTTCGATTGTGCGTGTTTTGAATTCCTGGAATAGTGAGACTGCCAGGAAGATTCAGCGTCTCTCAGCGAAAAGGTACTCTTTCTTTTCTAAAGAAAACATCTCTCTCTCTCTCTCTCTCTCTCTCTCTCTCTCTCTCTCTCTCTCTCTCTCTCTCTCTCTCAGCCTGATTCGTATTTGCCCTTAAGTTAAACAAAAAACTGATAAACAACAAAGGAAAGTATGCAAAGTGTGGGTTTTTACAGACTAAAACACGTAGTGTTAACGTTTCCTTGAAAACTGAAACACTAACATCGTGAGTAAGGTACGATCGGTTCTCCTAAGATTACTCTTAAAACACACATGGAAAATTCATTGAAAAAAAACCAAAGTGTGGTTTCTTCAGTATCATTTTTTTTCATTGCATGTGTTGCGGTGTATTGTTCTGTGGTATATTAATTCGTGTTATATTGGACTGTACTTTTCTGTTTTGTACAATGAAAATCTACGTCTTGTGAATTTTTGTTATTGTGTTGTATTACATTGTATTTGTTGCATCGTATCCCGCTGTATTACACTTTGTTGCTTATTGTGTACAACAACCATGTCTGAACTGCACTCCGTAGTATTCCGTTGTGCTGTACTTTGTCCTATTGTATTGCATTGTGTGGTATTGTATTAAATGGTAATACATTGGGCTTTTTATGTCACCTTGTTCCCTGAAATTATGTAGTGTTGTCAGACCAAAAATCTGTGTGTGAGCATTTTGGTAATCCTTCCAAAGGTTGAATGCTTCTCCCTTATCTTATAACTCTCACATTTTTTACTTCCGCCATCAGTCTTTCATGTGTTTCCCATCACAGTATCTGTTTCTACAGCCTTTTGCTCAAAACCCTGTCTTATCATCGTAGTTCCTTTTACGTGTTCGAACCAGATATATAAAAGACTATAATCGAAATAAAACTATCTCTCTCTCTCTCTCTCTCTCTCTCTCTCTCTCTCTCTCTCTCTCTCTCTCTCTTCACTTCAAGTAAGTTTGATAGGTATGATTTCTTCATGTGCTTGTTACTTGTTGTTTTTCATCATGTTCTCTCCTTTTCTTCACTTCACTGTGTGTTTTTCCCCTTTGCAATAAGAAAATAACATGCCATTGTCTTTTTCTAAACATTTTTTTTTTTTCCCCTAACACACCGGAAGATCTTACTGTCGTTGTTGAAACATTGATGAACTGTTTAATGTACTCATTTGATAAGATATGTCAACTTCAACCGAAAAACAAAAGACACTCCGGATACACTGACTGCCTTAGTTGAAAGCCTAGCACCCAGACCAGCTGTCAGGGCGGAATGGAGACAGGTAGGCAAGGCAGTGGAGTAGAGGGGTGGGGTGGGGTGGGGGGGAAACCTGTTTTGCTGCAAAAACGACGGTTGTTGTACTTTTGTTTTCTTTGCGGTCATTTTGTGCACCCACGAGCACCAGACCACTGTTACTATAGCAGGACATAGCTGAGTGTTGAACGTAAAGAAAGAAACAAACATGTCAACAAATAAATGCAGTTATAGTATTATAATTTTCATGTAATTTTTGAAACTATGAAACTATGTCCGAAATCTAAAATGAATGAAAAATGAGTGAATTGTTGTAATGTTACAATAGGATATACCTGAGTTTTACAAATATGTAAATTAATAAATTCAGTTGTTGTTGTTGTTGTTGTTGTTGTTGTCGTCGTCGTCGTCGTCGTCGTACCCTGGCTAAAAAAAACTCCAGGGATCATCCAAACAGCTGAAGTACTTGAACGCTATGGTACAAATGCATCATCTGGGGATAGAGAATATTACGTGTGTGACCGTTTTTGATTACCCCGCCATGTGGGCAGCCACACTCCGAATTCGGTGGATTTTGGAGACTAATAATGTTATGCTAGGAGCTTGTCACAACTGAAGACAATCCCTGCATAACTATGCAGAGCATAACAACATTTTGATGTAGCCTTGGTGTTCTAGCCTATGTCAATTGGCCTGACACAGCCTTACGCCAAGGCGGAATAAATTCAGTCACACCACAGTTTTTTTTTAATCCAGCCATGCCACAGTTTTTCAATGACACCATCTTGCTATCTCCAAAGTGCTGAATGAAATAAAGGTATCAGTCGACGGAGATGGTGCAGCAGCGCATCAATGAGTAAGCATACATGTAATGGCGGCCATGCCTGTGTTCCTCTGTCATTCCTTATCAGTTGTGTTAAATGAAGAAACTACAGTGTTTCTCTGTCATACCTTTGTCAGTTGTGTTAATGAAGAAACTACAGTGTTTCTTTGTCATATCTTTTTCAATAGTGTGAACTGTAGATACTAAGTATATGAATTCGTGTGTTACCACAGTAGGATTTTGACGGGTCTGGACTTAGATGAAGTAGATATCACATCAGTGAATATATGAAATCGTCAATTCGAAGTAAAACGCCTTTTCCTACTACTACGACTACTTCTACTACTGCTACTACTACTACTACTACTACTACTACTACTACTACTACTGCTGTTGCTGCTGCTACTACTACTACTACTATCATCATCATTATTATTATCATTATGATTGTAATTATTATCATTATTATTATTATCATCATTATGATTATTGTTGTTGTCGTTCTTGTTGTTGTTATTATCATTATTATTCCCGAAAGCTGTAGTTGAAGTGTATAGAAGAGCACTGAATGACTGACGAGGGAACAAATTGTATGACCGTTTCAGTCATGGAAATCCGATAAAGAAAGTTTTCTGCGTACAGACTTTGTGTTGCCTTCAAATCCCTGTTTTAATACTTGATATCTAAACTTGTTAAGTTTTACGTGCAACAATGATTTATTAACCTGTCTGTCTGTCTATCTATCTATCTATCTATCTATCTATCTATCCTTGTTAATTAGGTTATATTTATAGTAATCATGTTTCGTCGTTATAAGCTTGTTCATTGTTTCCTTTTCGTGTACCATCTATATGTTCATTTGGATATTGTTAGTTATTGTTTTTGTTCTTGAGGGCATGGTGTAAAAAAGCTGTAAGCTTATCCATTTTACCCTCATTAAAAAAATATTCGTATTCCTATATTCGTATTCTAGCTATCTAGCTAGCTATCTAGCTAGCTAGTTAGCTAGCTAGCCAGCTAGCTATCTAGCTAGCTAGCCATCTTTCTTTCTATCTATCTAGTTAGTCAGCTATCTTTCTAGTTAGCTAGCTATTTATCTATGTAATACTCTGTCTCTCTGTCTGTCTGTCTATCTATGTATCTATCTATCTCTTTCTCTGTATGTATTTCTGTCTGTATGTATGTGTCTATCTATCTATCCATCTATCTATCTGTATGCATGTATATATGTATGTACGCATGAATATCACACACACACACACACACACACACACACACACACACACACACACACACACACACACATATATATATATATATATATAATGCTGAACAATTAAGTAGCGGGGGAAAACAATTGCAGGCTAACAATTCTTCCGTCATCATAGTAATGACTTGGCAAAGATTTGAACTTACCAAGATAAAAAAAAGAAAAAAAAACGGGGGGGGGGGGGGGGGGGGGGGGGGGGGGGGGGGGGGGGGGGGGGGGGTTACAGATGAAAAAAATGGGAACATAAAATTAAGGGGGAAAAAAAAAAAAAAAAAAAAAATATATATATATATATATATATATATATATATATGTGTGTGTGTGTGTGTGTGTGTGTGTGTGTGTGTGTGTGTGTGTATGCATGTATGTATGTATGTATTTATGTTTGTATCTGTCTATTCACAGGTTAATAAATCATTGTGATGGTTAAACTTTACAAATATGAATATGAAAAGTGCATCAGAGAGAGAGAGAGAGAGAGAGAGAGGTGCGTGTGCGTGTGTGTGTGTGTGTGTGTGTGTGTGTGAGTGCGTGAGTGTGCGCGCGCGCGCGTCAGTGTGTGCGTGCGTGCGCGCGCGTGTGTGTGTGTGTGTGGGGGGGGGGGGGGGGGGGGGGGGGGGGGGGGGACATATACAGGAGGAGGAAACAAGAGCAGGTAAACAATCTCTCCGCTTGTGATGAGGTAGCGGACGTATCAATGCTGTTACGAAACCCTTCGTCGGCAACGACGTGGAAGCCTTCGGATACTGAAATACGCCCGTCTGGGAAACCCCTTTCGTCTCATGACTACAACTAATCAGTAAGACTCGGCTAGTTCACCTAGTTTATCCCTGGCATATAACAGAGATCCAACACGTACAATTCTAGGCTATCCTCACCGTTACAGGGAGAACGTCACAATTAATGTAATAGTCTTTTAAGACAGCAATCGAAGGACAGAATCGACGGTATAAAGTGCTAGAGAGAAAGAAGTCACAAAACACATTTCAAGGATAATCGGGTGTGAAAGGAAATACTTAGCCTTGAAGATCCAAAAAAAAAAGAATGCATAGGAGGTCAAAATGTGCCAGCAGGCACAGTGATCACCTCTGCCGTTTAATAATCCATGCATTGTTACGGACACGGGACGAACAGGTAGTGCAGGGGGGGGGGGGGGGGGGGGGGGGGGGGGGGGGGGGGGGGGGGGGGGGGGGGGGGGGGGGGGGGGGGGAACAAACAACAAACAACAAACAAACAAAAAACAAGTCGTTCTGAAAATGACTTAGCAAAGTTAAGAAGTATAAAGGAGATAGGTGTGATATAAATGCATATCTATCTATCCACACACACACACACACACACACACACACACACACACACACAGACACGAGAGAGAGGGAGAGAGAGAGAGAGAGAGAGAGAGAGAGAGAGAGAGAGAGAGATCGGAAGAATGTATGTAACTGTAGGCAAGAAGGTGAATTAACGACTAAGCAAATACAGAAGGGAACAAGGAAGAACGCAGACCCCCGCCAGCGTGGAATAGAATCTGCATCAGTCTTTGATAAACTGTAGGCAAGAAGGTGAATTAACGACTAAGCAAATGCAGAAGGGAACAAGGGAGAACACAGACCCCGCCAGCGTGGAATAGAATCTGCATCAGTCTTTTGACCACGGAGCCAAGGCAAAATGTCATGGGGATGGTCTTTGGGCCACATTCTATCGTTCTGCCTTGTTTTGTTCGGATTTCGTCTGACACTGTGTGCGGAATCTTGCTGCATGGGCCCTGGGCTGCTACGCCGGGGACCCAGAACTGAACCGCGGATCCACACACAAAAAGTACTTTTTTTGGTCATTCTCCACGGGGCCATATTCCTTCTTTTTACAAAGTTTTGTTTCATTTGGGTTAGTAGTTGTCGTGTTATTTGGGTGGCGGACAGACAGAAGAAAAGACGAAACAAACAAAAATCGCGGGTGAAGCGTAACGTTGGCGGAAACATGAATGGAATTTGGCACACACACACACACACACACACACCACACACACACACAAATCGAGGTGTTATTTTTTCTCTCTCTCTCTCTTACACTCAAATAAAACTGTCACCTGTATAAAGAGGTCATTAGTTTAACATTGTCAGAAAAGGAAAACAACCAAACAAACAATGCAGGTTTTGTTAGTTCCTACACAAATCATGCCTATGTCGCCTAACATAACTTATTCTGCTTCTTTTTGTTTAAAGTAGATTATTAATGTATTTATCTATTTATCATTTGTTTATCTGTCTAATTCTATGTATCGATTTATTTATCTATTTATTCATTTATTTGTTGGTTTGATTATTTATCTATTCATTTACCTATTTCGTTTATTTATCTGTTTATTCATTCATGTAGTTAGTTTTTTTTTTCTGCATCCATGTGGCTTGCTTTTTAGTACATTAGTTTTTCGTTCAACTTTTTTTATTTTTTCAACCTAAGACCAATAACTCCGCGAAATGGTTGTCGGTCGTAGCACAGCTTCACGATAATTATCTGCCGTAAGACAGTTTAGTTATCATGTCTTGATTTGATTATTGTTCTTTCCATTCTTTTCATGATTTAACCTTTTTTTTGTTGTTCTTTTTGATTGGTGACCTTTATTTCTGTATGAGATTGACAGTTCTGACTAGGTTCTTTGTGACTGGCGTGGATCAATGAAAACGATAACGTTAGTTAGTTAGTTACAGTGATAATAAACACGTAGTGATTTACTTCGTAGTCACATACACATGGACTTATAGTTTTAGATAGTTATACAGCGAGTTACTGAATTAATGAGTCGGGCGGTCAGCAAGTGTGTCATGTCATAATTATTTTTGCAAGTTAATAACCTGGAGCTGTGTAGGTAGGAAATAGGCAGTGACCAGATTAATAGATGAGTTCATGTCATGAGAAGAAAAAGAATATGAATGAAAAAAAACATCTATGTTGATTTTTATCCTTGAAAACAATCACAAAACGTGATATCAATTGCAACAAATGTTATCATCATCATCATCATCATCATCATCATCATCATCATCATCATTATCGTCATCACCATTAGTACTATCATCATCATCATCATCATCATCATCATCATCACCATCACCATCGATGTCATTATTATTATTTTATCACTATTATTAATACATTTTATGAAAACACACGACGTAATATTAGTGACAATAATTTCACGCCAACAGTAATAATAGTAGTAATGATGATGATATATTATTATATTATTATTATCATTATCATTGTTATTATTATTATCATTATTATTATTATTATTATCATCATTATTTTACTATTGTTCTTGTTATTATTATTGTGTAAATAATCAACAGAAGAAACTGTTCTGTACAGTACACTATAGGCTAATAGACTCCCCCCCCCCCCCCCCCCCCCCCCCCCCCCCCCTTTGTTTTCATTAAGCGTTCTGGTTTGTGTGTGGTTTTTGTTTGTTTGTTTGTTTCAAGGGTTTCAAGAGACACTGTGTAGATAATCGTTTGTGTCAGAAAATAACAACACACATTATACATGCAATGTCAATAACAGATCGCGAAAAGAACAACTAATAGCGCTACACAATGTAAATGCTTATCACGCACTCACAAAAGTTCACATACACTTAGGCACCTGCACGTGCCCCTACCGACCGATTTAACCCCCCCCCCCCCCCCCCCCCCTCCTCTCCTTTTCTCCCCCATTCTCTCCTTTTCTCACCCCATCTCTCCTTTTCTCCATCCTGCTCCCCCACCGTCCACAACCTGCCTCCAATTCATCCTCCGCCTGGTCTCCTCCCACGGTCACTTCCCTTACTCCCCTCCTCTCCTCCCTTTCCTCCTAAAAACCACAAACAACGACGGCAACAACAACAATAACAACAACAAAGGCCTTCCTCTCTCACCTGAACACAAGGCACGTATTCCGCAAACAGTGAATATGCAAGCAAATTATCAATGACAGGAAGTAAACAGCTAACAGAAATGAAACAATCGTACGCACATACACACAGACACTCACGCGAGCGAGCGCGCGCGAAACAATATTTACAAGCGAATTTGTCCTCATCGACATTTTCAAACGAGTTTTTATTTTCCCTGCCTAAGGGGAAGAAGAAGCCATATATCTAATGCAAAATAATCATACATTGCTCGAAAACAACAATAACAACAGCAATAGCAACAACAGTAACAACATCAACAACAAGAACAAGAAGGAGAAAAGAACAACAACAACAACAACAACAACAACACACAGCATCAGAAAGAAAACAACTGAAAGAAGCATCAGTTTTTAAATAACAACATTTCATTTGTCCAAAAGAACTTTTTTTTTCATTTTATGATTTTAACGATTAGTTTTCAGTTCAGTTGTTATTTTTAAAATCTGTTCATCATTTTTTTTTAGACGATATTAAACGGCAACAGACGTCACTGAGAATGTTTTTTTTACTGTTCTGGATTTAGAAAGAGTGGCAATTAGTTGCCGCCAAGAATTTTGACAAAGTACAGGACAAGTTCACGTGCATTTCCGTTGTTATTTGGGTCTTGTTCAAGTCAAAAAAAAAATTTAGATAAAAAAAAAATAGATCACATTTGACATTTAGGACAGTACAAAAACAACAAACTACTGTTTCTGGTCATTTTCTCTCACTTTTCTCTTCCACGTGTTAGAATCTCATTTCATCGACTAAACCTTTTCTTTGTTATCTTTTCCCACTCACTTCCCTTCTATAAAATAATGGTAATGATAATGATGATAATGATAATAATAACAATAATAATAATGGTGAAAATAATGATGATGATGAAAATAATAATAAAAATAATGAAAATAATAATAATGATGATGATGATAATAATAATGATGATGATGATGATGATAATGACATTGGTAATAACAATAACTATAATGATGGTGACAACAAGTGGCATTATGATCTTTTCGATTATCATTGATCACAAGAACACGTATGATAAAGCATAAACGGTCTAATGCTGATAGTTTGATGATGGTGATCATGATATTGATGATGATGATGATGATGATGATGATGATGGATGATTATATCATCATCATTATTGTTGTTGTTGTTGTATTGGTGGTGGTGCTGCTGTAAATGCTTCGTTCTCTATTGAAAGTGTCAAGGGAAAATGACATAGACGGGTGTGCGTGCACGGCACTCGCGCGCGCGTTCGGGTTTGTTCCATGGCTGGCGGACACAAAGTTGCATGATGGTACTGACAGTGATGATAGCGAAGATGGAAGTAGGTTGACAGTTCTGGATGTTGTTGCTGTCGTTGTTGGTGGTGACTGTTTGCCTCCATCTGATCAAGCCCGTGGTCGGCGGGGCTGTAAACAACATAACCCAACCTGATTGGCCCCTCAGTGATACATTGATCCTTAGCTCTGCACTCCGTTTGGTTGATGGTGATTTGATCCTGCTTTTTGTCTTCCTTCTGTACTCTTTCTCTTTCTTGTTTTGAACCTTTCATTGGTCCATTTTTATTGTAGCCTCCTTTGTTCATATTTGTGTTGTGTTGTTGTTCATGTTGTTGCTTGTCTGTTTGTCAGTTCACTACATCTTAACCTGTTTGTTCCATAGCACTTTGTTTCATTTCATTTCACACCGACCAGCGTGGTTTTTTGTTTGTTTGTTGGTTTTTTTCACATACGACCAGCTAGAAACGGAAGAGACAGATAAACGAAAGGTACCCATGCTTCCAAACATCACAACTTTCTTACATTTGGAACTTGGATGATGATGATGATGATGATGATGATGATGATGATGATGATCATCATCATCATCATCATCATCATCATCATCATCATCATCATCATCATCATGATTATGATGATCTTGATGATTATGATGATGAGTATACTGGAATAGATAAAGCTATTCTGATTTTTTGAGAGTACGCTTCACACACACATACTCATATCTATACACGTAAACACATACAAACATATCTAGATATGGACACATAAATCATACATACATTTACATATATGCATACGCTTATACATTCGTACATAAAACTGTATACCACTTATTACATACAATCATCATCATGTATACCACATCATCATCATCATCATCAGTTCATCATCATCATCATCATCATCATCATCATCATTACTATAATGTTTATCATTATACCTCTTAACTTCTTCTTGTTCTCTTGTACACGAATTACAATAATTATAACAGTAATAATAACAGTAATAATAACAATAATAACAATTATCCTTGTTATCATTATCATTATTATCATCGTTATCTGCATCTTCCCACTTCGGCCTCTTCCATCATCTCTTCGGTTCTATTCTGTAGTGTTAGATATTAACCTAGATCAAAATTTGTACCTAGATTGAAGAGATAAATCGCGAGTGACTTTTCTGCCATCATGTTTATTGTTTTGAATGCAGTTTGTCTTGCCTGAAGAAGACCAGTAGGTCGAAACGCATTATCTGTGTTTTGTAATTTGTTTGTTGTTTCGTTTAGCGGCCCATTCATTCTATTTTGCTCGAGTGAATGTTCGACTAAACATGTCGTTTACAGACGTCAGAAATAATTGTCACAAAATGCAGAATTGGTGGTGGACTATTCTATACCTGTCCGTTTTTGTTTGTTTGTTTGTTTTTTGTTTTTTGTCTGTTTTCATTTCTTTTGTGAACATTACCAGTATGACCGTGATATGGTTCTGTGCTTGCATGTCCTGTATAGAAACAAATGCAAATTAAAAAAAAAAAAAAAAACAAACAAAAAAAAAAAAAAACAACAACAACAACAACAACAAAAAAAAAAAAACAACGAAAGAAACATGAAAATGCACACAATAGTACTCCCAGATCACAGCCGACTTGAAAATTGAGTATAACGCAACTCGAAATCATATCAAAATTACTATACTGTTCATATAAACAACACCCATATTCTTCACCAATACATTTAAGTGCACACACGCGCGCGCTAGTACTCACGCTTGAGAGCTGGTCTTCTGGATGGAAAAATACACCGAGGATCTGGATGTGTGTGTGTGTGTGTGTGTGTGTGTGTGTGTGTGTGTGTGTGTGTGTGTGTGTGTGTGTGACATGCGTTTAGCGCATATATAACAAACACACAACCAGGAAGTTGGTCCTGACGGCGAAAAAAAAAAAAAAGAAACCGCAGGAAAACCCAACAAAAAGGGAGTTTGCCCCCAGCGAGAAAAAAAAAAAAAAAAACTCTGCAGGAAAATGTAAGAATACGGGATTTTATCACTAGCGAAAAAAAAAAATTCTGCCGGAAAATCCAACAATCCAACAAGGAAGTTTGTCCTTGGGTGGAAAAACGCTGCAGGAAAAGATAGCGATTTGTAAGTTTGTTTCTAGCGAAAAGAAACTCTGCAGGAAAGCTAAATAATATGCAACTTTGTCCCTAACGAAAACCAAAACAACAAAAAGCTGTGCAGGAAATTCCAATAGTAAGACAGTTGTCGCTAGCGAAATAAAAAAAGCTCACCAGGAAAACCCAAAAAGAAAAAAAAATTGTCTCTACAAAAAAAGGAAAAAATGCAGAAAAATCGAAATAACAAGGGAGTTTGTCTCTGGCGAAAAAGAAAACAACCCTCTGTGGGAAAACGGGAACCAATAAGAGATTTTGTCCCTGGCGATAAAACTGAAAGAAGACCCAGCAAGAATTTGTCCGAGGCGGAACAAAAACCTCTGCAGGAAAATTCAACAAGACGGGTATTTGTCCCTAGCAAAAAAAAAAAAAAAAATGATAATCAAAAAAAATCTTCTGCAGGAAAACCCAACAACCAAGGACGGTGTTTGTTGTTGTTGTTGTTGTTGTTGTTGTTGCTGTTGTTGATGTTGTTTTAGCTCTGCAGAAAGACCAACGAGAAGGTAGTTTGCCCCTTGCGAAAAAACGTCGCCGCTGCTGGAGGAAAACCCACCACCAAGACGGGATTTGGTCCCTAGCAAAAACAAAAACAAAAATCTTCTGCAGGAAACCCCAATAACCAGGGACTTTTTCTTGAGCGAAAAAACCCTCTACAGGAAAATCCCAATATAAGAGGGTCTGTCCCAAGCGGGGAAGAAAAAGGAAAAAAAAAAAAAAAACTCTGCAGGAAGACCAAGAATTCGAGATTGCCCCTTGCGAAAAAAAAAGTCTTCAGGAAAATCCAACGACAAGACGAGACTTTGTCTCTACCAAAACAATCGTCTGCATGAAAACCCAACATCAGAGATTTTTTTTTCTCTCCCAAAAAAAAAACACTCCGTAAATTTAACAGTGAGAAAAGTCTCTCCTCAGAGGGGAAAAAGAACGAAAACTTTGCAGTACAGTACAACATAATACGAACCAGTACAGCCTTACAACAAAAAAGGATGCAGGAAGCCCATCACGAGGCGGTTTCCTTTGTGACTGATCGAGAAAAATCTGCAAAAAAAAAAAACAGTGTATGAAAGAAAAGAAAATCCTTTGTCACGTGCTCTCGTGACGGGGGAACGTTGGGGGGGGGGGGCACATTGATTTCCCAGGCCACGAAATCTCGGCTCGTGGACTTGAGCCATTGATTCCAGCCATCCAAACGGGATCTGTGAAAACCTTCACTGGGGAGGGAACCTCTCTCTCTGGGCCCACGTACTGCCCTGGTTAACCCAACATTTGTGTCGTGTTTGCCATTCTCATCTCTCTCTCTCTCTCCCTCTCTCTCTCTCTCTCTCTCTCTCTCTCTCTCTGTACTTCATCACACCTGTCTGCCGGAGTCTTTTTGTTTTGTTTTGTTTTGTTTTCTTTTAGATTATCCGTGAAAACAAACAAACAAACAAACAAACAACAGATTTTCTTTCACCGTACATTGTTTTTACGCACTCTCTCTATTCAGCACTCTTCTTTTCCCATGCTCAGAAAAATGTATCGCGAAAACGGGTGTTTGACAGTACAGTACAACATAATTCTGTCATTGGAACGCAAGACTGGGGAGGATGATCGAAGGACGCACATTTTCATGATCCTCTTGTCCTGATCTGCTGTGCACTGTCCACACGAACTGTGGATTCACAGTTCAGCGAAACGCTGCCACTGCTTTCTAATTGAGCCTAAGAAAAAAATCAAGACATAGATTAAACCTGTCGATCTCGGTTCGGACTTGAGGTTTTTGTTTCCTCTTTTCCAAACTGATCTGTTTAAACTTCACTGGGGCTGGACCTCATCATGGACACTGAACATCTTGTAGTAAGATAGCTGGTTTGAAACTGAAACTTGGAGTGTTTGCCATTCTCTCTCTCTCTCTCTCTCTCTCTCTCTCTCTCTCTCTCTCTCTCTCTCTCTCTCTCTCTCTCTCTCTCTCTCTCTTGTTTTGAGTTTTCTCTGTCTTGTTTTCTCACACACACACACACACACACACACACACACACACACTACAGATTTTCACACTTTGTTCCACACACACACACACACTTCACACACACACACACTTTTGCATGCTCACACATTTCACACACACACACACACTTCTGTCATTGGAACGCATGACTGTGATTAGGATATAACTTTTTCATGAGTTTGTCCTTGCTGCTTGTGTCTAACACACGAATGTGTATTCACGCATACGTAAACGTATGCCACTATTTCTAATGAGCCTATGAAAAAAATGAAGATAGAACCTGTCGACCAGTTCGGAGTGTTTTGTTTTCTCTTTTTCTGACCATCCAGCAGTACATTGTCGGACATCTTGTTATTGCACATCTTGTAGTCCAGCAGCTGAAACGAGATTCCTACTTGTTACTGCAATATACACAGCCAGCAGTACGTTTCTCCTTCTGTTACTGCGCATATTGTTCTTCCAGCACACACGTTCACACCTACACACACACTGCACATATTGTCCCACCAGCAGTACATTTTCTCCTTTAGTGGAAGGACGTATTTACTGAAGAAGAAGAACAACAACACACACACGCACGCACACGCGCGCTTTTCGCGCGCATGCATATAGGTATGTAAACATGTGCGACTATGTGTTTGGTGTGCATGTATGTACGTATGTACGTGTATATGTGTGCGTGTATGTATGTGAATGTTTGTTTGTGTTCCTGCCAACAGTACGTTCTCCTACTTGTTACTACACATATTGTTCCGCCACAGCGACCGTCTTTTGTGTCCCTCCCCTTTTCGCTCGCTAAGAGAGTGAGTGTGCGACTATGTTTCTGTTTGACTATGTGTACGTGTACTTGTATATATGTGCGTGCGTGCATGTGTCTGTACTATCTCTTGCGCATGTGTGAGTGTGTCTCTAAGTGAGAGAGAGAGTATGTCTGAATCTCTCTCTCTCTGTCTGTCTGTGTCTCTTTCTCTCTCTCTCTCTCTCTCTCTCTGTCTCTCTCTCTCTCTCTCTTCCCAATCCATTCTTCTTTCTCTCTTTTCCTCCCATCTTTCACTAGAGTCATAAAGAGATTAATAGAAATCCATAAGTCATTCAGTGTCTCAGATTTCCCGCACGCCTGTGCTTTGTTCCTCCTGAGGCCAGTGCCCCGAGTCCGGCACGATAATCTGTCCCCGCTGTCCACTGTGTCCAGAGCCCTGGCTGTCCTCTTTGTCCACTCCATGGTCACCTCACATTCTGTTCCACGCGACAGCCGGTGTAGGAGACATGTATGACGCCCCTTTCATTTTGAATCCACCGGATGAAATTTATGTGGGGAAATGGATCTATAGGCGCGGTCCACATTAAAGGTTCTCGTTTCAAACCGAACACCACCCTCTCTTCCCGACAAATATATCAAGATTTGTGGAACGATGACGTGGTGGGTAGAATTCCATTAGGCCCAGCCGCCGTGGTGCTGTGTTTAACTTCGCGGGCTGGGGTGGTCAAAGGATGAAATCCTATCAGGGGCATTTATTAAAGGGATTTTTTTTTCTTCTTCTCCTCAATGTTTATGTGTGCAATGCGCATGCGTATAGCTTTGTGCACATATAAAATAATTAAGAATCACACGAAGATTGAAAGGAAAAAAAAAAAAAAACACGTCAACTTAGCAATATATTTCATGAAAGCATTTGTGTATGTCTTTAAGATTAGGACACTTGGCCACAATCTCTTATTTACTTTAATGGTCAGAACGAAATCGGTGTATCCCATGCAAAATATGTGTATTGTATTGTTCAGTTTCATCCCGAAAGGTCACCTTGCACAGGACTTCCTTCTGATTAACACAAGAACAGGCGATGTTTTACAAGCGTTATAATGTAATGGAAACAGATTAATAAAGTATCATACCAATGTGTAATGATGCGAACGATCATGTGTACTCTGTATTTCCTTCTTTGGTACATTTTTTGGTGCAAAGGGGAAAGGGGGCTTCGGGAGAAAAATGGGAAATGGGGAAGGGGAAGGATATAAAATCAATGAAACTTAAAAAAAAAAAAAACGCTTACATGTCATTTGCCAAAATGAATAATCAACACCATCTCTATGTAAACCATGCTTTTTTCGATATCAAGACTACCATTTCTGCCCTCTAATTTCTTTTAAAATAGCATCCAATCCTAGGCATTCCGGTGGCATAATTTGCGGGATTCCTTATCCTCGACAGGCTCCTACCCAGATTTGAGTGTGCTGATGGCTGAAATTGGAAGACTGGAACCACACAGTCGAGCTTCAGCCGCTCCATAAATACGTCTCTGACAGTGTTGCACAAGTTTTTAGACCAACACTGCAGATACAGTCTACCTCGGGCTGGCTGATATCGGAATACTGTAGGAAGAAACTCTAGAGTGAGCTTGACAGCAGTAGGTCTTCAGAGAGGAAACCTCACTCAGATGACCGTTTTGGCCCTGAACTCTCACATTTTAAGAGGGCCGGGCAGCAGGCAGGTCATGACTCCCAGATGCCTTACTACTGCCATTTTCATTCCTGACGCTGTCGGAATATAGATTGTAATAAAAGAAGGCTTAGAGGACAACCCTGTCGTATTGTCCCACATCAGAGTGGAACTCTATACCACCATCGTCATCAGCCTCATCTGCAGTGATCCTCATGAAACATTCTGTGGCTGTGCATACCCGGTTGTCATGGTGACCTCACTTTCGAGGTCCTCTGCATAGCTACGCTCATGTTGAGTTCATTTTGAAGTCATTATGCTTGGTAAGTTCAGGGGATGATCGTCTGATGGACGTGATGGGGCACACTGGAGGAGGACGCTCACTCAGCTGCTCTGCTCGTGCTGCTGAGCGATAGTTGTGGTCAGAGATGGGGGCTTAGAAGATGATGTCCTCTGTGTGCTGGATAAGAACGGACTGAACGCCACTGACATGATTCGGCAGTAGTGCAGTGGGGAGTTTTAACGTGAATGTGTGTGGCTGAAACGTTTTGCCAGATAAAATCGACAAATATACCTTAACTCAAGGGAACCTGTTGAGAGGGTGGATTAGGAGGGGGGTGGTGCGGGGGGAGGGTGTAAGACTGAAGTCAAATTATGTTGTGAGGAAGTCTGCCTCTACGACCGCCTTCTTCTTTTATAATATCTTGGTCCCGTGACATCTTTTTCAACCTCATGAGCATCTCTCCCTCTCTCTCTCTCTCTCTGTCTGTGTATCTGTCTGTCCGTTCTTTGTCTGTCTGTCTGTCTGTCTGTCTGTCTGTCTGTCTCTCTCTCTCTCTCTTACCGGGGAAATGGGAGTAAGAAAAATGAAGAGAGACTTAACATTTTATTCATCTAGAAATGAACAGTGTTGTAAAGTCGAATGCCATAACAACGTTCTTTTTCTGTGAAAAATATTGATACCAGTTTTTGCTGTGGATCCACTTCATCTATTGCACTTATGCCTCGCCCAGGATTGTCGAGGAGAACTTTTGACTTTTTGATTTGCATTTTTTTTTTTTTTTGTTATTGTGTGAACAAGATGTTTAATAGTTGTACATGTACATTTTTTTCTATTTCTATATGTTATATTAGGATCATCTGCATTCAACTGTTTAATATCAGGATATGTCAGCGATATTGTGTTAACAGAACTGGCACGCAGGGAACTGTTTTAAAGAATACCCTACATTTAAGAAAAAAAACGAAAATCATGAATAGTCTTATAGTTTCATCTCTTAACTGTCAGGGCTCTCGGTAACTTTCAGAAAAGAAGAGATGTCTTTCAATTTTTTTGCGACAGAAAAATACTCTGTATATTTTCTGCAAGACACTCATTTTAGTCAATCAATGGAACGTCAAATCAGAGCGGAATGGGGTTATGAGTGTGTATACGCTTCCAACAATACAAGGTCTAGAGGAGTAGCTATTTTGCTGAATAACAATTTTGAATTTAAAATCATAAACACTATAAAGGATGAAAATGGTAATTATGTAATTTTAGTATTGAATACAATGGGAAAAGACATAGTTTTAGTAAATATTTACGGTCCAAATAGAGATGAGCCATCCTTTTTCATGAATATACAAAAAAAAATTGAAGAGAGTAAAATTCAGGATGTAATTATTGGAGGAGACTGGAATTTAGTTCTTAACCCTCATCTAGACTGTTATAATTACAAACATGTCAACAACCCTAAAGCACAAGAAACTGTTTATAACATGATATCTGATCTTGAACTTGTTGACGTTTGGAGAGTTTAATCCAGAAGTTCAAAGGTATAGCTGGAGAAGGTTAAACCCAGTACAACAAAGCCGTCTAGACTTTTTTTCCTTGTATCAGACTCACTGTTTAGATATGTCAAAGAAGCAGACATTGTATATGGTCATAGAAGTGATCATTCTCTCATAAATACCAAACTAATATTTAGACAGGAAGAAAGGCAAAAAAGCTTATGGAAATTCAACTCTTCCCTTCTTAAAGACCCCAAATATGTAGAACTAGTCCATGGAACTATAAGCAAAATTAAAGAGCAATACGCAGCATTACCTTACAAACGGGAAAGTTTAAGTGAAATTCCTGATGACCAGATTCAATTTACAGTATCAGACCAATTATTCTTAGACGTCCTTTTCATGGAAAAAGAGCAGCAGAAACTATATCGTACAGCATAAGAGAAAAGAAAAGACTAACAATTAAGGAAGAGACCCTGGTAAGAGAAATTTCAGTTTTGGAAAACAAACTAAGTATTAGTGAAATTGATAAACAGTTACTAAGCAACAAAAGGAACGAGCTGAATGAAATCAGAAAAAAGAAAACAGAAGGGGTCATTATTAGATCAAAAGCAAGATGGGCTTCTTGGGGTGAGAAAATAAGTAAATATTTTTGTTCCATGGGAAAAAAGACATTTTGTTAGCAAACAAATGACAAAGCTAATCACAAAAGCAGGTGAAGTACTGTCAGAAACTAATGACTGTTGAAAGAAACTAAAGATTTCTATGAAGAACTATACAAACAAAGAGAAAAGACAGAATTAGATATCAGTAATTACGTTACAAAAGTCACAAAACTAACGCAAGCAGAAGGTGAAAATCTAGAAGGTTACATAACTGTAGAGGAAGCATCAAGGGCTTTGAAAAATATGCAGAACGACAAAAGTCCAGGAACAGATGGAATAACAGTTAACTTTTTAAAATTCTTCTGGAAACAGTTGCGCTGTTTTCGTCGTACGCTCATTAAATGAAGGGTATTTGAAAGGAGAATTATTATCAATTACACAAAAGGAAGGGATCATTATATGTTTACCGAAAGAAGATAAACCAAAGGAATATCTCAAAAACTGGAGGCCAATAACGTTACTTAATGTGGTTTACAAAATTGGATCATCATGCATTTCAAATAGAATCAAGTCAGTCTTGCCTAAACTTATTAATGAAGATCAAACAGGATTTGTACCTGGAAGGTATATTGGAGATAATCTTAGGACAATTTATGACATGATACACTATCTGGAAGAAAATCAGTTACCTGGGTTACTAGTTTCGATTGACTTCGAAAAAGCATTCGATACAGTAGATTGGCTGTATATGAATGAGGTATTAAAAGCGTATGGGTTCGGTGAATTTGTCCGCAACTGGATTTCAGTCTTTTATACGAACATAAAGGCATACGTAACGGTAAATGGTAAAATGTCAACAAGCTTTATAATCCAAAGAGGCTGTCGCCAGGGTGACCCAATTTCTCCATACTTATTTATTTTTGTTTTATGTGTAGAATTACTAGCTTGTAAAATAAGAGAAGATACTGATATAAGAGGTATAAAATTAGCAGATACAGAATTCAAGATAAGTCAGTTTGCAGATGATACCACCTGTACTTTAGAAGGTGACAGACGTTCATATGTAAAAATTGTTTGATACACTTGATGAGTTTGATGCCATCTCAGGTCTTAAATTGAATTATGAAAAGACTCTAAACGTATGGCTTGGTAGTAAGAAAAATTCGAAAGAAACTTACTTAAACCATAAGCAGATGAAATGGAACCCACATACATTTAAAATACTGGGGCTATGGTTCACTAATGATTTGTCAAACATGGTTGAAATAAACATGGGGGAGACAAACTCTTCGAAGTAAAAAAAATTATTTAGAATTTGGCTACAAAGAACAATAACACCTTTGGGCAGAGTAGCGGTACTAAAATCCTTAATCCTTTCAAAGCTTATCTTTCTTTGGATACTTCTTCCAAATCCGCCAGACACTCAGATCAAGAAAATTCAGAAAAGTTGTTTTGGAGTTTGTATGGGAAATAAAATGGACAAAATCAAACGCAAATATTCAGTGCACAATACTGAAAATGGAGGGATAGGTATCCCAAAAATTGAAGAATATAAAGGCATTGAAACTAATGTGGATAAGGAAAATACTAACCTAAAAAAAAAACCAAAATGGGTGGTAATGTTGCTGTCACAATGTCCAGAATTAGAATCAATTCATAAAATTGGACCGCGGTTTTTTTAGTAAAAACTAGTTCTAACGACTTCTGGAGAGATGTTTTTCGGCGCATATAGTCAATTTTGTAATCAAGTAGAATTAAATGAAGGGCATGAACTTGCATCAGAGCCCATATTCTACAATGAAAAATTCAAGAT
>JADBJO010000008.1:1072500-1085000 GCA_016801955.1 Conus betulinus
GCCGGTGTGTAGCCTCTTCCTTTTAGGACACAACCCTCAACATCAAGCAAGCAAGAAAACAAGCTGGCCGGCAGAAAAGTAAACAAGCACTCAAAGAGAAAATTAACCACCTAGCCAATCGATCGATCAACCTAGCAAGTAAATAAATAAGTAAGCAAGTAAAAACCACCAGGCAACCAAGCAAGGAAACAAGAAGGCAAGCAAACAAGCAAGCAGCAAACATTCCAAGGGAAAACCAGCCATCATCCTAACCGTTGATCAACGTTGTAAGTCAGGAATTAAGTCAGTCAGTTAATGGAATCAGGGATTAATTCGTTGTTATGAACATTGAGAAAACAAACCAAAACACCGACAACCCCTTCATAAGGGAAACGCAAACCATGAGCGATGTCAACAACCCTGCACAATGGGTGCCTCATCCTCAACACAATTTGCACTCGCTTGCAAACGGGTTTTCTCCGACATGTTGCCAGGGCTGTAATCTGGAGACATCGACACTGAATCAAGTGTATATATAGTGACTTATAAACAGGCCTGTGGATTGTGATCCAGATCACTTCAATTTATTTTCAAGGTATCTTACGGATAGACAGACCTACGGACAGAGAGACGGACAGACAGACAGAGAGACGGACGGACAGCGCTGGCAGCAATATCCTGCTCTCTTGCATTTGATCTTTGTGGAGGGCGACAAGCAACAACAACAACAACAACAATGACAACAACAACAACAACAACAAAAAACCGCAAACAGATGCAACAAAAACAAGCGAAAATCTAAAAGGAAGTGATAAAACCTGGATAGAAAAAAAAAAAAAAAGGGGGGGGGGGGGGGGGGGGGGGGGGGGGGAGGGAGTGATGATGGAAAACGATAACTCCAACTCGTATGCACTTTCGAACATACGCACCTCCTCCATTCCTGACCGACCAGCCATCCTCCGCGACCACACACACACTCCTCCCCCCCCCCCCCCCCCCCTTCCCCTCGTCCCTCACCCCGCCCCCCCCCCCCACCCTCTTTTACCCTTCCCCCTTCCCCCAACCTCTCTCTCCCTCTCGTGCCATTTAATTTGCGCGTGCACTAAGAACGCTCGTCCCGCATTATTTATTAAAGGGAAAGTGCATATAGATTTCCCCTGTACATATTCCCTCCAGGCCTGGTGACGTCACACCCCCTCCATGTTTACCCTTCGGATGTCAAACGACTTGACAACACACAACACCGTTGGTTCACTGTAATGTGCGATTCTCATGTCGCTTTGTACGATTGCTGGCCAATAGAATTATACGCAATCTTGCACGCTTGTATGGATGTCTCTCTCTCTCTCTCTCTCTCTCTCTCTCTCTCTCTCTCTCTCTCTCTCTCTCTCTCTCTCTCTTTCATACACACACACACACACACACACACACACACACACACACACACACACACACACAGACTTCTCTGTCTCTGTATCTTTGTCTGTGTCTGTGTCTCTGTCTCTCTTTTTTTGCCTCTGTCTCTCTGTCTCTATCTTTGCCTCTGCCTCTCTGTTTGTCTCTCTCTCTCTCTCTCTCTCTCTCTCTCTCTCTCTCTCTCTCTCTCTCTCTCTCTCTCTCTCCTGTATTTCGATACACAAAGTTCACGACTTTTACTTGCACCAAGAACACCACTCACATATATTCATACAGATATGCGCCAGAAAGCCCTTTCCTCTTCCCCTTAACCCCTCTCTTTACATTACATACACACGCGCGCGCGCGCGCACACACACACACACACACACACACACACACACACACACACACACACACACACACACACACACACACACACACACATATATATATATATATATCTTTCTGTCTGACTATCTGGCCTACCAATGGTATTGTCTGTCTGGTTGTCTGCCTCTATCCCCCCTCACTCTCTCCCCATACACCCCCTCACCCAAATCGTTGATCCTCCTTTTTTTTCTCTTTTTTCTCTTTATTTTTATTGTAATTTCCTAAAGCTTTATATATCTAGTGTTTATTGCTCAGCGGATTTTGGCCATGTCTTGTGTGTCCAGTGATCAAGCCAAAACGCGAAAATCTTTGTGATAAAGCCTCTTGGTGAAGCCTGATGTCAAATATGTATGTATGTATGTATGTGTATGTATGTATGTGTATGTATGTGTATGTATGTATGTATGTTTGGCCAGTACTGAAGAAGCTTTTTAAGCGAAAATTTTATTGGAGAATATACAATTTAAAATGAAACTGTCTACTTCTGTGTTTTTTTTTTTTTATTTTACTCCAATAGATATATATATATATATATATATATATATATATATATATGTGTGTGTGTGTGTGTGTGTGTGTGTGTGTGTGTGTGTGTGTGTTGATAGAGAGATTGAGGTCTATATCTTTATATAGATAGATAGACAGATAGATAGATAGGCAGGCAGACAGACGGACAGGCAGACGGACAGATTGATAAATTGATAGATAGATAGATAGATAGATAGCTGGATACATAGATAGTTGGATAGATAGTTGTATGTATAGATAGTTGGATAGATAGATACATACACACACATCGTCCCTTTTATTCCTCTCCCCCTCCTCTCCCCCCCTCTCTCTCTCGCTCTCTCTATCTCTTCTTCTTTGTCAACGGCCGATGGCTGTAGCCACGGTCGATCCGAGCACCGACTGGCCGGCTGACCACACCCCCTGACCCCTGGTGGACAAGGCTTGCCTGTCATCTGACCCCCGCGGCCTGACAGCCCATCTATACTGGGGACACGCCCCCCGGCACAGCACACACCTACCGCTGTCGCCAGGGGACACGCCGCGAAACTGGCACCTTCCAGAGGGAGGGGACGAGAGAAAGGGGGTGGGGGTGGGAGGGGAGGAGGGGGAGGGGGAGAGGTTTAGAGAGGAGAGAAGAGAAGGGGGAGGGAACTATGCAGAACGCGTGTGAGTTGGGGATGGAGAGGGAGAGAGAGAAAAGAGGGGGAGAGGGAGAGAGGGAGGGGGGGGAGGGAGAGAAGGGGTGGAGGGAGAGGGAGAGAGGGAGAGGCAAGCAAAGAAAAAGTAAAGGTGAAAAAACATAGAAGACAGGAGGGAAAGAAACATCTTCTTGAATGAGTGTTAGAGAGAGGAGAGAGAGAGAGAGAGAGGGGGGGGGGAGGAGGGAGGGAGGAAGGGAGGGAGAAGGTAGGGGCAAAAAGAGAGGCAGGCAAAGAAAAAGAAAGGTTAAAAAAAGTACATAGGAGACAGAAGGGAAGAAAGATTTGAGAGAGAGAGAGAGAGAGAGAGAGAGAGAGAGAGAGAGAGAGAGAGAGAGAGAGAGAGAGGTAAGGTTAAAAAAGGTAGACAGGAGATAGAGTGTGGAGAAACATATCCTTTAGAGAGAGAGAGAGAGAGAGAGAGAGAGAGAGAGAGAGAGAGAGGAGAGAGAGAGAGAGAGAAGGTAAGGTCAAAAATGTAAAGAAGGTAGGAGGGAAGAAACATAATCTTGAAAAAGAACAGACATGGAGAGGAGACGGACGGATGGAGGGGATTTTTGTGAAAAAAAAGAGACAGAAGGAAAGAAAACCAAATGAACAGAAAAAAAATGAGGGTAAGAAAAGACAATATGATTAGGAAGAAGGAGGGAGGACAGCAACAGACAGAAAAAAAAGAATCAAGGGAGGAGTGAGCTTAAAGCGAATGGAAGAATCTTGAACGACGAAGGACAGGTGGAAGGCGAGAATGTTTTGAAAAAATCTCTCTCTCTCTCTCTCTCTCTCTCTCTCTCTCTCTCTCTCTCTCTCTCTCTCTCTCTCTCTCTTCTTCTTTCTTCTTCTTCTTCTTCTTTGTCTTCTTCTTCTCCAAACTCACACACTTTTTGAAATGGCCCCATCGCACACACACACGCACGTGCGCACGCAAATGCTGAGGTGTAGACAAAGAATGAAGTCAACTGATAGTCAAAAAAAAAAAAAAAAAAAAAAAAAAAAGACCAGTTATAATTTGCAATATTTTACACTCTTTATTCTCGTTTGTCTATTTATTTTTGTTCGTTTATGAATTTTTACTATTCTTCTTTTCAACAGGGATGGAGACAGCCTATTTAGCATATTTCATCTTACCTGGATACTATCGTTAAACGTCATGCCCATCGTATTAAGTGTCTTTAACATTCACTATAGTCTTTGTATGGCATATATGCAATGCCACTTACACCGAACACAGGAAACAAAAGTCCGCAAATTGTCATACGTGGGTCTGTCCTGAAGCCACATCTATTACTTCTGCTGTTTTAAAAAAAAGTCATTTCGTTTGTGATTTTCTAACATATGGCGCCATTGTAAATCAAACCCGTAAATATATATCTCCAAAGAGTGCCCGTATTTTTCTGCCGTGTCTCTGTTCTTTAAGTCATTGATGAACACATCTGTGTTGGGGTTAACTTAGATGTTTGTTGAAACAACAACAACAGCACCAGCAACAACAACAACAACAACAACAACAACAACAAAAATGACCTACCGACTAGAACTGCATACTTGTAGACGATGAAATGGGAATTGGGGAAGAGAGTTGAATACCTGGTGTCTAGAGAACTGCGAGGGCTCCTGGGGGTGTGGGGTGAGGGGTGGGGGTCTCTTTAGTCAGAGTGATGCATTTTGAAGCATGAACATCATGTCTTTGAAACACTAGCCTGAAAGAGAAAACCCAGTGCACAACAACAACAACAACAACAACAACAACAACAACAAAACGAACAAACAAAATACAAAAAGAAACGAACAAACATAAACAGATGAGGAAGAGAAGTGTGTCTGGAACCCGGTTATACCCTTCTTTATTCTCTCCCACGGGGTTCAGGCCGGAAATGGTATTTTCATCCTGGCCACGGAATACCAGTTCAACAGCTGAATAGAATCACTGACATTGAAACCGCGGGAAGTTTGAAAACATCGTCCCATTCCCCTCAAAGAGGCGTTAAAAATGGAATCCCCGAAGGCCAAGTGGTCAATCGTGTGTTTTCCACATAACAGAAAAATGGCTTTTGTCATTGTGAACAGTTCAATGGGTTTTTTTTTTAAATACCGACACTTCTAAAAATATTCCGTATGAGATGAGTTTGATATCCTTGTATTTCTCTGTTGTTGACACCGTCATGCTAATGTCAAGTGTGTCTGTGTACTTGTGGACTTATTTACTGTTTTCTCGTTTGTAACAATAGTCTACATTGCAGACTAATGTCTGTCTGTCTGTCGGCAAGCTATCTAGAAAACAACTGGGCGGATCTGTATGAAGTATCACAAGGTCGTATGTACAGCATTATCTACAGTGCTCATTAAGTGTGGAGATCTCTGTACCAGACTGTCTACAATAAACATAAAGAGAGGATGCCAATATTTCCCATTGTGTGTCTGTTGTTTGTTTGTTGTTGTTGTTTTTAAACCCATTTACGGACACACATTTACGATGGGCTACATCGACGTTCGTTAAAACAACAACAACAACAACATAACGACGACGACGACGACAACAATAACAACAACAACAATAATGACCTTTCGACCGGAACTACAAACTTGTAGAGGGTGGAATGGGAGTTTGGGAACTAAATGGGATACCGGGCGTCCAAGGAACTGCAAATACCAATACTGGGGGTCTTTGGTCAAGCTGAATTATTTTATAGTATGAACATGACATTGAAACACTATCCTAAAAACAACAACAACAATGCACAAGCTTAGAAAAAAAATAGGGCGGGGAACGGTGGGGGGGGAGAGTAAGGGGGGGGGGGAGGGGCAGGGGCGGGGGGTCTGGAACCCAGTTTATACCGTTCCTCTCTCCCACGGGGTCCAGGTCGGAAATGTATTTTCATCCTAGCCACAGAATACCAGTTTAACAGTTATATAGAATCACTCCCCAGAGAAACCACGGAAGTTTGAAAACATCGTCCTATGTCTCCCCGAAGTGGCGTCAAAAATGGAATTCCCGAAGGCCTAGTGATCAATTGTTTGTTTTCCACATCACAGAAATGGTCTTTGTCATTGTGAATATTTTTCTTGTTCATTCTTTTAGTATTGTATTTTTAAAAAAAAATATTCTCAATAGCATGTGGTACGCTATGCAACCGAGCATCACATTCACGTTTTTCTTCATCGTTTTTCACACTTTATTTGAGACCGCTGTACTGACCAGGTCCCTCTACGTTTTTATGGACATGTTTTATCTTTTACTTATAAGTTACGCCTTACTAAAACGTAGCATATAGAGCGGGTTATTGTCTGTCTGTCTGTCTGTTTACTATCTATAAAACAACTGGGCGGATCTTTGGTAAGTCGTAAAAGGATTAATGGCCTGTGGTGTGTCTCTATTTGACACCAAGAGCACAGACACAATCAGCCGTGTTTCCCTGATGAGTCCGATCCAGCGGACGAAAGGCCTAGGAGCAGGCAATACCAATAGATCTGCCTTCAAGAGGGATTACGACGGTTCCCTCATGCAGCTAGTGAAGGGTTTTCATATTTATAATATATTTTCATAATTTGTGTTCCCGTTTTCCTGATTGTCACCCCCCCCCCCCCCCCCCCCCCCCACCCGCTTTTTCTTTTTTTTTAAATCTTTGCCAAGTCATTACTACGACGGAAGAATTGTTAGCCTGCACTTGTTTTTCCCCCACTACTTAATTGCTCAGCATTATATATATATATATATATATATATATATATATATATATATATATATATATATATAATATGTATGTATAAACTTTCTAGAATGTTCATATAGCTTGGAAGACTAATGATCAACATTAGCAATGAATAACAGATGTGGAAGTCTGTAGATCATATCTACAATGAACGCTGGGTATGGAAGCCTGTAAACCACTGTCTGCAATGAACACGAAATGTGGAAGAGTATAGGAGACAAACAACGATGAACACTAAGCATGGAAGACTGACGGTCACTGTGTACAATGAACGCTAAGTGTGGCACTCAGTAGGCTACTATCTACAATGGACATTAACTGTGGGAGTCAATAGATCGATGTCTACAATGAGCATTAACTGTAGAAGTCAATAGATCGCTGTCTACAATGTACATTAACTGTGGACGTCAGTAGGTCGCTGTCTGACTGTGGAAGTCAATAGCCCGCCATTTGGAATGCTGCACAAATGATGGAAGTCGGTAGGTCGCCATCTTTAATGTACACTTTGGCATGGTCTGTAGGTAAGGAAAATTAAAAAAAAAAAAAAGAAAAAAAAAAGCTAAAAAAAAAAAAAAAAAAAAAAAAGGGGGGGGGGGGGGGGGGGGGAGGGGGTACATAATCTTCATTCGTGTAGGACAGTTTTTTTTGCGTTGTTTTGCGCGTTCAACTCTTCTTTTTTTTCAAACTCAGTCATTTTCTATTATTATCCTTTTCTTTTCTTTTCCTGCAGCCTGGCCGACCGCCTAGGGCTATGTCAGGACAGTTAACAGATCAAAATCGATTTCGTATATGCAAGTTAAAAAAGAACAAGAAAAAAAAGTTCATTTCATGTTTGAAAATAAATAAACAAAAGACAGCTTTTCCACTCCACAAATCGTAGAGGAAATGGAAAAATATTTCTCTCATTTAGAACTTCAAAAACCACATCTGGCGGAACCTCTCTGAACAAGGCCTTCATGGAGTTTGCCGTCAAGCGAATGTGTCTTACGTCATATTGTTTTCTATCTTTTCTTTTTTCCTTTTTTTAATTTCTTAAGCCTCCTCCACACCTTCCGATCCACACCTCTCCCCTTCCTCCCCTTTCCCCTTCTTTCTTTCTTTCTTTTTTTTTTTTCTTGACCTGCGCCATTAATGATCACGTCGCAATTCCCCACCAAAAAACAAACAAACGAGCAAAAATAACATAAGAAACAATACGTTTATTAATTATTAAGGATGACATGATGTAGATGATGTTAGAGATCGTGACGATGATGATGATGATGATGATGATGATGGTAAAAAAAACATGACAGAAAAACAAGTGAAGACGAGGGAATAGCATGCAGTATTGGACGATGAAGATGCGATGGCCAGATTAATCATCTTCTATCAGACTATCGGACATGCACGCACACACGCATGCACGCACCCATGTATACACACACAGTCAAGCACGCGCACGCGAATGCACCACCCTCCTTCCACCCAACCCCCCCCCCCCCCAAACACACACACACACACACACACACACACAGAGAGAGAGAGAGAGAGAGAGAGAGAGAGAGAGAGAGAGAGAGAGAGAGGAGGTAGGGGGATTACAATAAAAAATATACATGATGCATTTCACTTGGTTGTAAAAAAAAAAAAAAAGGTAAGATTTTGTGGATGGTTTAAATGAGGCGGATGAAGTAGTGCCTGAAATCCATAGGGAGTCTGTTCCACTTACTTGTTCCAGACATTTGGTAGATCACTCGCTAACCGAAAGTTTACTCCTGAATGCAGGAATGAGAAAGAGACGGGTGCGGAAGAAAAGCGGAGTTGATACGTGAAGGGATGTAGATGTGGAGGATGCAGAGGTTGGACCAGTGACAGAAGAGGGACAGTTTGCAATTGACCCTGCGCTGAATGGGGAGCCAGTAAAGAGCATGTTGGAGAGGTGTGGCATGACCAGCCTGGCAGCGCTGTCCACGACTGTCTGTTTCTTTTCAAGAATATGTTTTTGGTGAGTCAGTCAAGAGACTATTCCAGTTATCAAGTCTAGACAAGACACTAGCCGCCGTGGCGAAGTGGTTAGCGTCGTGGACTTCCGAGTAAAAGGTCGTGAGTTCAATTTCCATCAGAACCATGTGGGATTTTTATGTCTCGACCAGCTCCTACCCAGAGTTGAGTTTGCTACGGGCTCAGTTGGGAAGACTTGGACCACACAGTCAAGTTTCATCCACTTAATGGGTGCATCTCTGAGAGTGTTCCTCAAATGTCCTGACCAACATTACAGGGGCCTGACTGACACTGGGATACATTATGAAAGGTAGTGTAGAGTACAACCCTGTCATGCAGTTTCAGACCGGAATAGAAATCCGTAACATCATATTCACCATCCTCATTCTCATCGATCAGCATAAAAAAGTTTCAGATTCTCTGGCCCTTCATGCCCTGCTCTCATGATGATCTCAGTATCGATGTTCCTTCCACGTCTTTGGCCTTGCTTTGATTCCGAGTGGGTCACTGGTATTGACAAATTCATGGGGGCTGTCGTTGTACAGACGTGGTGGCGCCTTCCGGAAGGAGAGCTCACTTACGCCGGCTCCGGGGTAAGCAATTATTGTCGTCAGTAGAGGATTTAGTAGGTGGTTTCCTGAGTATGTTGGACCAGGCACCACTGAGTACCACCGAAATGACTTGGCAGCAGTGCAGTGTCTCCTCCGGTGGGTTACCTCATGATTATTGACATCGACTGCTCTGAGTGGATTGTTGGTGCTGGGGCTGCGGTAGGATGGGCCTGGCTGTGGCTGTGGACAGGGGCTCGGAATGAGCGGCGTGGGTGCACTGCCACTGAGAAGTGGCGCAAAAGCTGAGACAGACAAAAAAAAAAAAAAAAAAAAAAAAAAAAAAAAAAAGAAGAAAAGAAAGAAAGAAAGAAAAGAAAAGAACGTGTAGACAAGAGTGGTGAACAGAAGAGTGATTTTGTAGCTTCAGTGAAGAGTCAGACAAAAGAGGTGATGTTACGAAGTTCCATCCAGGCTGCTGTACATAGCTAAGACACGGGCTGTCTGAAGGAAAGGGGAAGGTGGTAAGCCTGAGAAGTCAGAACAGTGGCAATAGAACCGATGCGAACAGAAGAAGGAAGGAAGGGGGCGGTTTTGTTGAAGTTTGGTCACAGCGAGTAGTACAACTTGTGTTTGTTCCATTACTGACCCGCAGCTTGCTCAGGATCATCCACCACTTTATATCTACAAAAATGTTCATGGATGCTGATGTCCAGACTCCCAGGTTCAGATATGGAACCTGATGGTAGCTGAGTGTCATTGGCCTCCCTTTTATACAGCAGTTGAGTGCTAATGAAAAAAAAAAAGTCCTGAAGTTTGATACACACGATACACACAACACAATGCCCCGCGATACAGCTTCAAGTTCATTCCCGTGAAATACGTTTACTCCACAACACCTCATTTTGCACTTGATGTAATTATTATTGTTCTCTCTCTCTCTCTCTCTCTCTCTCTCTCTCTCTCTCTCTCTCTCTCTCTCTCTCTCTCTCTCACACACACACACACACACACACACACACACACACACACACACACACACACACACACACACATTTACTCACTCATCACACACACACACACACACACACACACACACACACACACACACACACACACACACACACAGCACACACGCACACACACATACATACTCGCACGCACGCACGCACTCACGCACACACATGCAAAACACAACAACAACAACAAACAGATCGCAACATTACTGAAAACGAGGCGAAATATAAAGGAACAAACAAAACAAGGTGAAGAAAAAATCATGCTGATGTAACGAACAATTTGAAACAGACAAATTGATATGTCTTCAGACATCACAAACAATGAACGAAACACTTCCTAGACAGCAGTCCGCATGAGAATGGCTTCAGCGTCTGTATTGCTTGGTACTTTTTCATGTGTCAGAAGCAGACATAATTGCCGAAAATCCACTCGCCTACTTTGTATTGCATTGTAAGTCAGCGATACTACACTACACACCTTGTTTTCTGTGTTCATTTGTGTTTGGCCCAAAACATGATGCGCACCCACACACAGACACAGATGTACTTGTAGCCTCCACAGAGAACACTTCGCAGTGCGAGTATCTTTTCAGCGGACTGTTTTCGATAGTAAATGTCGGCAGCGCGGTCTTCTTTGTCCGAACCGTGCTTTGCTACAACTGGGGATTAAAACTGCCTTTTTTTTTTTCTTTGACATACGCTAATAATTAACCAAAATGTCCGTGTTGTAAGTGTCATATAGTAACCACTCTCGTAAATGTCGGCCACAAACCTCTTTTTTTACGATCTACACCTTTCCATTAATCCACGCTCAACATATCCATCCATTTTTCTTTCTCTTCTTCTTTTTGATTATCTTTTTTTTACATGTGTTTTTCCTGTAATTGCTCGTCTGTTAAAACATTCCCTCCAAAAGTGTTGTTGTAGTTTCGAAGTTCACAGCATCTGCTTTCGTCTCCTCCTCGGTCGTTTCAAACTGAGCTGCATCTTTACAAACCTCCACGTCAACATCAGAATCGTCAAACTGCCTATGGAGGACGAGTAAGGAAAGAAGAAGAAGAAGAAAAGAAAATGAAGGCACAGACGTGAGACGAGGATGTATGGCTGAAGTTAGGAAGAGAAATGAAGTTATTCCTAAAAGGCAGGCGACTAGCAGAGGACCCCGGCTCATAGTACCATCAGCACTGACAGGAGACAGCCCCACACAATCCGCCTTGATGTATTCGAGTCAACAACTGGAGTCAGAAAGTCGCGAAGCGCGTGCAGAGGATTAAGCCCAGGGAAAAAATAACGGATTTGTCTTCCGTCGTCTCGCTTTCCGCGAGATCTCGTCATCTTTGTGGCTGCGGCGGCCATGACAGCGTGTTCAACTGTCTCTGGTTTCACCCACCATGTGTCGGTTAATCGGCTGTGCCAAGTTTTTGAAATGGCGTGTTTTTCCTCCCCCCCCACCCCCTCCATCTCACCGCCTTCCCTCTGTACTCTCCCCCCCCCCCCCCCCCCCATTTGCTGTGTCGTTCTCCGAACCCCTCCTGCAATGGCGTGCCTCCCACCTCCCCGAGTCCTGAGAAACTAGAGACGACAAGCTCGCGTGCCTGGGAGACTGGGCGCTTCGATTTGCAATCAAACAGCAAGAGTCTGGTGCGAGCGGCGAGACTCCGTCTATTTATCATCACTGCAAAACTCTTTGGAAAAGCTGACATCCCGCTCCCCGGGCCGAGGCCCCTGGGACGGTGGCTTTAATTCTAATCTCCCTCTCTGCCCGAATCCCTTCCTTGTGGCTTAGCCCCCCAGCCGCAGCACCCGACACTGGGAGGGATAAGGGGTGGGGGGTGGGGGTGGGGGTGAGGGTGGAGGATGGAGGATAGGGGTGGGGAGGGAGGGAGAGGGTGGAGTCTTGGGGTGAGGGGGGGGGGGGGGGGTAGTAGGGAGTCTGGAACCCACACGGTCTGCAGGGTCCGCTTTGTTGCAGATGTCTTCTGCAGAGGTCCTGGGAGACCCTTCCTACTGTGTGTATATTCAGAGAACAGACTTCTCCAAGTTCTATCGCACAGTGTAGATGCGAATTTTATTTGGCATCAGTCGGGGAAAAGCAAACAAACAAGCAAACAAACAAATGAATAGACAAACAAAACAAATACACAAAAAACAAATAATAAGCAATCGTCTTTTACACTTGCCATGATCCATCATACCTTCCCTCAATTCTCAAGCAAAAGAGAAACAAACAAACAAACAAACAAGTACTCGTCTTTTACGCTTTCCATGATC
>JADBJO010000008.1:1110000-1125000 GCA_016801955.1 Conus betulinus
TTAGTGTTTGCGTATCATCCATGCCACCGGCTTAACCGGTTTCTTTAGAAAGAGAAAGTTGGTGATGGAATTCTACGTGAGTGCAAAATGTTAACCGTGCCTCAACACACAAAACCTCTGTTTGAAGTCTCGTTCAAAGGCCTTTTTAGGAAATGGAGTCAGAACCACGGTTAGGTCTGAGGGGGAAATCCCCCTATACCGAAACGACACATAAGAGATTCGAACCTGCAACCCCAGGATTACCAGGACAACGAGTCCGGTGCTCTACGGACAAAATCATTGTGGTCCCAAACGGGGATTTGATCATCTTGGAGAATGGGAAGAAGACCTGTTCTACCTTGCGCTGTAATTTACCCCCAGAACGACAGCAACTTGAAGATGGGCAGCAACAACAGCAGGTTTCATGGTTGGCGCCAGCATCTCTCTGGAACTCGCAGAGGGTGACTGCGTGACAAAGTGACCCAGGGTCACCGCCGCTCTGTGGGATGCACAGAGGACACTGAACATGTATCAGAAGTGGATGTGGGTAATTCCTAGACAGAGCAGAGCATCGAGATCGCAAGTTAGACTTGGCGGGTCTGACCTCCATGTATACTTGACATAAAAAACCGACATTTCCATCGCAAACCTCAGCGTCTTGTCTGGTAATTTTTTAAAAGTAGTTATGACTCCCTAGGTAGGTTGTCTTTGTCCGAACAACGTGGGCAAACGAATCACAAGACAACACACGACGCGTTTTGAACTCTTAGGTCTTCTTCTGGCAAGAGAAATACACTCAGGACAACGAAAGCGAAGATCGAGCAATCACATACCTAAATCGAATTCGGAGCAAGACGAGTGTTGATTCAACATTGTTCATTAGGTCGTCGTCCTGGATGTTGTTTTTCTTGCCAGAAGAAGACCTAAGAGGTCGAAACGCGTCGTGTTTTGTCTTGTGATTCGTTTGTCTACGTTGTTCGGTGGGGCCATTATAATCACTTTTTAAAATGTGTTTAGATCTCCGCCTGCAGTCGCCTCACTTTTCAGTTAGTGTTGTCTGTCGTTAAGATGATTAAAGTCAGTCCTAGGTAGGGGTCTCCTTGTCACCACTGTCCTGGAATGGTAAGCACTATTTGACTGTCACCGTTAAATCCCGATGAATGGAACTCGGCTGTCCTGCACAAGGCAAAACCAGAACCGTCACGCTGTCTGCAAAACCAGAACCGTCAACGCTGTCTGTATCTGTTTGCAGACCTCTTTGGTGTGAGTGTCATGCGGGTGACGATGTATACCACTAACGCAGGTTCTGTTTTGAATAGCGCGGTGTCCCTATACCTGTGGCCTGTACTGAAGAAGAAGAAGAAGAAGAAAGGTGGTGGTGGTGGTGGTGGTGGTGGTGGGGAGGAGGAGGAGGAGGAGGAGGAGGAGGAGGAGGAGGAGGAGGAACAACAACAACAAGAACAACAACAGTAGCAGCAGCACAACAACAACAACAACAACAACAAAAACCGCCAGCCAGACACATTGTTAAAGATCATTAGCAGCTTGAGAGGCTGTGACGAGTGAATGCTACACCATGAAAAGCCTTATACCATTCTCATTTAATTCAAAGCAAATTTCACTTTTTTTTTTTATCTATCTCCTTTCTATTCCTCTTCGCTCTGACCCCCCCCCCCCCTCTCTCTCTCTCTCTCTCTCTCTCTCTCTCTCTCTCTCAGTAAGATGAAGAATGGTTTAAACGAGGTTAATGTTGTCTGTTGATCATAAAAAGTATGTTTCCATTTTTTTTTTCTCTCTCTTTTTTTTTTTAAACAAATTATTTGTTGCTTTTCCCATCATCTGCGCCATCTCAGCAGCACCGCAGCCACGTCGCTCACTCCGATCCCCTCCCCCCCCTCCCCCCCCCCCCCCCCCCCCCCTCCTCGCACCCCCGGCACCGGCAGTTCACAGGGAGCAGTAACTGTCAGGTCGGTAAGAGGCAACCCACCGAAGGAGACACCGCACTGCTGCCGAATCACTTCGGTGGTGTTCAGTGGCGCCTGTTCTGATCCAACATTCTCAGGACACCACCTACTAAGCCCCCTACTGATGGCAATAATTGGTCAGTCGCGGAGCCGGCGTGAGTGAGCTCTCCCTCCGGAGGACACCACCATGTCCGTCCAATGACAGCCGCCATGAACTTGCCGATACCGGTGACCCAAACGGAATCAAACCAAGGCCACAGACGTGGAAAAGACATCGAAATTGAGGTCACCATAACAGCAGGGCATGAAGGGCCACAGACTTTGAGACATTTTTTTTAATGCTGATCGATGAGAATGAGGATAATGAAGGTGATGCTACAGATTTCCATTCCGGTTTGACACTGCATGACAGGGCTGTGCCGTAGGTTTGCTTTCATAATATGTCACGGCGTCATCTAGGCCCGAGAGACACAGACACCTGCAGTTTTGCTCTGGAAATTTGAGCAAACACTCTCAGAAACGCATCCATTCAGTGGATGGAACTCAACTGTGTGGTCCCAGTCTTCCCACCTGAGCCTATGGCAAACTCAACTCCGGGTAGGAGCGGTCAGAGCAGAAAAATCCTACACGGCTTTAGTGTGAATCGAATCCATGAGCTCCCAGCCAGGAGTCTGTGTCGCTAACCACTTCGCCACGGCGGCTGGTTTTTATTTTTCCCTATTCTTGCTCTGTTCTGAAAATTGAAAAAAAAAAAAAATTCAAAGTGATCTGTAGACATAGATCACTGAAGAAATCCAACAACACAAACAAACTAGTCAGTCACTGATGTTCCGGAGTGCGCCTGTCGTACTTTGAAACACACAGTGTGCTATCAAAAAGTATGAAAAGCAGCAATGCTTTCTACTGCCAGCAAAGACAGGAACCTTGAACATGTATGCTGGGTACGGAACAGGAGCAACGCTTGAATGACTGCGAATGGAAAAATAGAGTACAATGAGCTTCATGGTCTTTTTCTCAACGTCTTCTCAATCCCCGTGGGTTTCTCTAGATACAGAATACAAACGTGCATGAAAAAGAACCTCTGACACCCAGTGAGTCGTCCCTGACAACATGAAAGCCCCGTAATCTGCAACAATGTCGGTGCTACTGAACAGCAAGGAAAAGAAGGATGGCGATGATGATACAAAAAAAAAAAAACATTCTTCATGAAAATGGCTGGATGAGGCCTCTGCTCTGTGCTTGCATCCATCACATCCACACACAAACAACATTGAAACACTACACAAACGTCCCCGCCATGGTCACAGACCTCGTTTAAGAACAAGAGAGCCAGCTTACAGTCTCCTCATAAAAGAGGGAACGATCGCTCTTCTATCTCCCAAAAGACATGACTCGTGATAGGATTCTATTCTGTAAGCAGACACGAAATACCAAGATACCGAAAACAGCCATATGCACGTGCAAAGGATTCCAGGAAACATCATGGAAGTTGCCCTGGGCTTAATTTGAACAGACAAAATCTTCACGTTCAGAGACAATCCATACAGGTAGACAGAAATGAAAGACATGAAACCGCCGAAGAAAAGCTTGTTGAGAGAACTCGTTGACAGCAAACCTAACACTGGACCTGTCGAAACATGCTGTTGTGAAAAAAAAGGAACACTGACAAAACGTAACAATGGTCATGTTCAAGACACTAAGAACATCCACAACAAAGGAACCGCTCAAGATATTGATAGCATCCAGAACAAAGGACCTGTTCAAGATCTTGATAGCATCCACAACAAAAGGATATGTTCAAGATATTGATAGCATCCAAGGACAAAGGACATGTCCAAGATATTGATATAGCATCCAGAACAAAGGACCTGTTCAAGTAAATGAAAACATCCATAACATGGTCAAGACATTGACGACAAACTTAACAAAGACCTGTTCAAAACATCGATAACACCCATAACTAAGGATTCGGTCAAAATATTATCTATGATAAAGAACCTGGTCATGCACTGACAACAAATATGATAACGGACTTGTTTAAAGACACCGACAACATCCTCAACGAAAGGTCTGTTCCAGACACTGACAAAATCATAACATAACGACCTGTTCAACACAC
Source organism: Conus betulinus (assembly GCA_016801955.1). Classification (NCBI taxonomy): domain Eukaryota; kingdom Metazoa; phylum Mollusca; class Gastropoda; order Neogastropoda; family Conidae; genus Conus; species Conus betulinus. The sequence goes on from JADBJO010000008.1 coordinate 1,114,063, forward strand.
ACTGACAACATCCATTACAAAGATCTGTTAAGACACTGACAACATCCGTAACAAAAGACCTGGTCAAGAAACTGACAAATATTAGAAAGGACCTGTTGAATATACTGGCAATATCCATGACAACGGACATGTTCTCGACACTGACAACGTCCACTATGAAGGACCTGGTCAAGACACTGACCACAAACAGAACAATTGATCTGTTTAAAACACTGACCACAAACACAACAATGGACCTGTTTAAAACCCTGACCACAACACAACAATGGACTTGTTTAAAACCCTGACCACAAACAGAACAATTGGTCTGTTTAAAACAATGATAATAACAAGAACTATGGGCCTGTTTCAGACATTGACAACAACCATCACAAGGAAACTGTTCAACATACTGATACTGTAATAAACCACTTGTTTGAGACACTTTCAACTGTAACAAATATACCTGTCTGAGATGTTGACAGCCATAACAAAGTGCTTGTTTAAGACGCTGACATTCATCAGAAAGCATCCGTTCAGGACATTGACAACAAGAAAAAGAGGAAGTGTTTTAGACAGTAACAACAATACGCACCTGTTTAAGACAACAGCCATAACAACTGACCTATTTAAGACACTGACAACAATCATCTGTTTAAAACACTGACACCAACAATAACAAAGAACATGTTGAAGACATTGACAACAATCATGACAAAGGACATGTTCCAGACACTGACATTCATAACAAAGGACCCGTTGAAGATAATGACATTCACAACAAAGGGCCTGTTGAAGACGCAGACATTCATAACAAAGGACTGTTTAAGACACTGAGATTCATTACAGAGGGCCTGTTGAAGACGCAGACATTCATAACAAAGGACCTGTTTAAGACATTCACATTCATAACAAAGGACCACAACAAAACACACACACACACACACACACACACACACACACACACACACACACACACACTGTGTCGAGAGAGTCGTTGTGACCCTGCTAGGCTTAATGCCACAGAAATGTGACGAGGAAGTTCCGGACAGTAATACCATACACAATACCATACAGCACAACCCTCCGATCTGACAGAACAATCAACGGGTTGATTGCGGTCGCTTTCCTAGAAGAATGGTGGTGTCTGCAAAACCTTGGTGTCGTGAACATAACCGACTTGTCAGCCTCAGCGAAGTGCATAAGCGTGAACACGTAACACGCGCATACGTGAGCGGCGCTGTGAAAGAAGTCTGCTGAAATTTGAGCGCTTAGTGTCTCCGTAACTGGACAGACCTGGAAGTCAAGTTGGTATGTATTCTTTCCCCTCCACCCCCCACCCCCTCCCCCTTCCCCCCCCCCCCCCCCCCCCCCCCCCCACCCCGCCCCCCTCAGTCAATCTCATCCATCCTTCTTGTCCACCTCATATTCCACCAAACCTTAGGTAGAAGGTGTGACAATTCAATCTTCGGAAAAAAAGTGTAGCCGAGTCTATCAACTAAAGACAATTCGAATATATAAATAATTAACTTAAATATTAACCTAACTAGTTTTGTGATTTAGCGTCGAACATTTACCCACAGAATTCTTTTCATGGTCGTCATGCGAGTGTGTGTGTGTGTGTGTGTGTGTGTGTGTGTGTGTGTGTGTGTGTGTGTGTGTGTGTGTGTGCGCGCGCGCGCGCGAGCGAGCGCGCGCGCACACACACACATGTGACTGTGTATGCGTGCGTGTGTATGTATGCGCGCACGTGTGCGTGTGCGTGCGTGCTTGCGCGCACGCGCGCACGCGCGCGCGCGCGCGCGCGTGCGTGTGTGTATGTGTGTGGTGTGTGTGTGTGTGAGTGAGTGAGTGAGTGTGTGTGTGTGTGTGTGTGTGTGTGTGTGTGTGTGTGTGTGTGTGTGTGTGTGTGTGTGTGTGTGTGTGTGTGTGTGTGTGTGTTTAGCTTCCTATTTTCCCTTTCCCGCAGTTTCATTATCGTTCAGTTTCCCCACTGAAATACTGAGTCTGCGCACAACCGTCACTAGTCTTCCATGTTTCTGCAGAGACACAGATAACGTAAAGAGGCCCATCCAGTGTCTGGCACCCGACATGTGTAGGCTGGCGGAACATCAGCCCACCTGGCCCTAAAAAACGTAGCGACCTGAATGCAAATGACAACTTTGCTGACAGACCCCAGTGACGGTCAAATTCCGTAGGTCCCTCACACGCGTCATCTGTCCTAAAAAGAAACTGATCACATCAAGATAGTAAGAACTTACCTGAAAACATACAAAAATACTAAGCATCCTACCTTCTTTATAGTGGAGGGGGTGGGGTGCTGTTGTTGCTGTTGTTTTACGCCGTCCCGTCTTCTGTGCCATCCCTGTTCCCCGTCCACAGCCACACCCTGGCCTGTCCCATCACAGCCCCGACACCGACAATCTACAGGGAGCAGTCAATGTCAAGTCGTCACGAGCCAACCCCCACCAGACGAGACACTGCACTGCAGCCGAGTCACTTCAGTGGTGTTCAGTGGCGCCTGTTCTGGTCCAACATGTGCAGGACACCACCTACTAAGCCCCCTACTGACAACAATAATCGCTGAGTCGCGGAGCCAGCGTGAGTGAGCTTTCCCTCCTGCGAGCACACCACCATATATCCGTCCAACGAATGTCGCCATGAACTTGCCGCTATCGGTGACCTCGACAAAGTCTCACCAAGGGCAGGAAATCGAAACTGAGTCCACCATGACAGCAGGGCATGCAGGGCCACAGATTTCATATGGCAATGAACTATAAAAATTGTCTAAAATGTTTTAGATATTGTTTTCCACGGAAATTATTTACCAGCATCCTGATTGCTACGACAACATGCTAAACAAAAATACGGCAAAAATTACTGATGCCACATTCTGTTGACACTATCATTAATTAATGACCACAAACGACCTGACAGTACCTCGGCGGTTAGCCGGGCGATAAACAGTATCAAAGACACGGCGCAGTCATCGTAACTGTAATTACAACAGACTCAAAAAGTCTCACAGATAACACTCAGCTACGATGTTCTGTTAAAATCGTCTTTGCACCGCGGTTCAACAGCTACCAGACTTCAGTATAATTTCCAAAGATTTTCATGTCACTGCACAGGACACCAGCCAATAAAGTAGTTATGGCTAAAGGTTCAAGTCCTACAGCTTAACGGCTGCAGGACCAGTGAACTGGTTAAGATTAATCGTTTTCAGGGCACGGTGTCATCGAAGGCACAGTTCCTCCCTCTCTTTTTGCCACCTTATTTTTCCCTTAAAAAAAAAGAATATCTAGGAATCATTACCTAAAGAATAGAATATCCAGGAGTCATTACCTATAGGATAGAATATCTAGGAATCATTACCTAAAGAACAGAATATCCAGGAGTCATTACCTATAGGATAGAATATCTAGGAATCATTACCTAAAGAATAGAATATCCAGGAGTCATTACCTATAGAATAGAATATCTAGGAATCATTACCTAAAGAATAGAATATCTAGGAGTCATTACCTGTAGAATAGAATATCGAAGAGTCATTACTAAAGAATAGAATATCTAGGAGTCATTACCTGGATGCGGTCCGAATCTTTCCAATGTAAAGAACACTTTTTTTAAAGATCATTTTTTCTCTTTTGAAAGACCTGCTGTAATGCTCTCCCTAGAGTTTCTTCCTAGCTAAGAGATTCATCACGTCTAGGGCACGGCATCATGGAAGGCACAACCCAGCCTTCCCCTTCGGCCACCTAAATTTACCCTTTACTGATGTGGGTACGCATTTAGTGCTCGGGGACAGAGAGAAACAGCGTTTTAAAGCAACAACAAAGAAAAAAAATCCAACTCCACGGATGACTTGAACTCACGACCGTCAGGTCAGCCGCCAAGCGCACCGACCATTTGACTGCTGGCCGCTTTAATGGCACTGCACAGGTGCACTGGACTTTATAGTAGATAAATAAATAAATTGTTATTCATTGTCTTTTTTTTTTTTTTCTTTTTAGTTGAGGCTGCCACGGAACCAAAATGAGAGTGGTTACGTATGGTGGAACAGATTGAGCTGCATACCATTGAGAAAATATGAAACAATGAACAAGAAAATATGAGAAAGCGAAACACACACACACACACACACACACACAGAGAGAGAGAGAGAGAGAGAGAGAGAGAGAGAGAGAGAGAGAGAGAGAGAGAGAGAGAGAGAGAGAGGAGAGAACAACGGGGAGTATGAGGCAGCTAAAAAAAAAAAAAACCATAAAAGAACACAGAATTCCAGGCCAAAACAAAATAACAGAATTTTTGAGACAGCAAAAAAAAAAAAAAAAAATGATCAAAAAATTCGAAAAAGGAAAAAAAAAAAAAAACAACAAACAACAATTTGAGACAGCGAAAAGGAAAAGAAATGACAAAGAATATGAGACAGAAAAAAAAATGTAAGTAAATAACAAAGAATTTCAGACAGTGAAAAACGAAGGGAAGAAAAAGACGATGTAAGACAGCGAAGGTGAGAAAACAACACAAAATCTGAGGCAGCGAAAAAGAACCACAACAACAACAACAACAACAACACACAACAACACCAAACAGAACAAAACGGATAATTTAAGGCAGTGGAAAACAATAATAACGACAACAACAAGACCCCTTTCCTGCCCACCACCCCCACCCCCGTCCCGCCCCTCAAAAAAATTAATAATTACAAAGACAAAAACAAGAGAACGTGAGACACACTAAAAAAAAAAAGAAAAGGGACAGAGAATATGAGACAGCGGGGAAAGGAAAGAAAACAAGAATATAAGACCGCGAAAAAAAGAAACTAAAACAGCTCAGAATATGAGACAGCGAAAGAGAAACAGCGCAGATCGTGGGACAGATAACACACACACACACACACACACACACACACACACACACACACACACACACACACACACACACACACACAAACAAAACAGAGAATTAGAGACAGGGGGAAGAACAGAATATGAGACAGCAGCGCATCCCCTGTACGCGCGCGTGTTTTTTTGCGAGTGTATATAGCATTTGTATTAAGAAAAGAGTCATTTCAGTAATAGAGCTGTTTCACACACACACACACACACACACACACACACACACACACACACACACACACACACACACACACACACGCACGCACGCACGCAAATCAGGAGAAGATAACCCCTGCCTTTCCACTGCAGAGTTGCCGGGTTTTTTTTTTTTTTTTTTTTTTTGGTGTTTTTTTTTGCATGGACTGAACAAATACATCTAGAGAGTGGAGAATTTGCTTTGAAGTGCACGCCAAGATAACGATCGGGATATCCACTGTCTGCATTACTGATGCTCCCTTTCACCCCAGGTTTTGTCATTTTCTCTTTCTGATTGAACTGTTAAACTGACTTATGGGACAAAATTGCTTCGGGCGTGCCCACCAGCCCCATTTGTCCTATGAAAACGGTAAGATCACTCTCGCTGAGCGCGAGCTATAACACAGATTACCTCCTTGGCAGTTTCCAGAACACTGCCTAATACCATTCATATAACGATTCATCATCGTCTCTGCAAGGCTGACATTAAGTTCAGGCAAAGACGCATCATCTCAAACAGGTTCGTGACCACTGCACATCTGTTCAATCACCGCATGTCCTGTCCTATGCAGACGGAATCCTGCTTTGAGATCTAGGCCTATCTAGGAATCACTAGCCTAGACCTAAACTGTGCTGACAAGGTCGCGCTTTTTTTGTGTAGGGAGGATCTGCCGACACCGACACCAATCGCCACATGGACCTTAACCTCGTTTTGTGTCGGTTCTGGTATCGTTTCACTGAGGTTTATCATCGGTGTCATTTCGGTGGATACAAGCTACATGGAATAAGAATTAGACACGTGTTCCGCTTTTTAACCACCGTGATCCAAAAGTCTAAATCACGTACATATCTGCAATGGTCTCAGAAATTTTATACGGATAATTTCTTTTCTTTTCAGATCTACTTTGCGTCGCATCAGGAAGTTAAGGAAGTCTTGAAAATGTGCATATACTCCTGTCTCTGGAAACAAATTCATTCGCTGCACTGAAGCAGAGCTAAACAGAAGAAAGACCCTACAACAAAGCGATCCTTTCTGTGACACGCGCCGTAACACGTGTTACATTGTGAGACATCAAATTGCGAGTGGTGTCAAAAACCGGGCTTAGGTTGAAATTACCCCGTATTGGTTGATCCCCTTTTCAATATTATCCCTGTTTGATACGCCCTTTGTTCGATACCCTCCACCCCCATTGCCTGATATTCTCCCTACTTGCCTTTTGTGTGTGTGTGTGTGTGTGTGTGTGTGTGTGTGTGTGTGTGTGTGTGTGTGTGTGTGTGTGTGCGCTCGCGCGCGCGCGCGCGCGCGTGCATGGTCTTTAGCTATGGTAAGTTAAGACTTCCTTTTCCTTTCATACCCCTTAAAAAAAAAAAAAAAAAAAAAAGAAAACAGGTTCTTTTTGTCGTGGGCTGTGGAGTAGAGTCTATTGAGCCGGCGAATTTCGAGTAGAAGAAATGTCAAGTACGGGGAATATTGGGCAGAGGGACGGTGGAGAAGGGAAGGTGTCAAACAGGAGTGTCGAGCAGGAGGATTGTTGAGCGGGGGAAGTATTGAGCTGAGGGCTGGGAGGTGGGGTGAGGGGGGGTTATATCAACCATGACATAATACAAACTTACATCCATATGCATTTCATGGACTTAGGTTCGATTGTTGACACTTTGTTACGTGATATATCCTGTGCCAAACCGGGATTGGAACCAAACAAAACTGGAAGGTGGTAATCAAAAACGGATTACTGGATTTTTTTTTCTCTCTCGGTTTTTTTCCCGATGTTATCAGGGTTTTTTTTTTATCACTGTTCGTTTAAAACTGTGTGTGTCTGCCCTGATCTGAACAACAATTTCCACAAGTAACTTTTGTGTTAAATGTGTGTTGTGTGCGTTTATCTGAACAAGACTGCCATCAATATCCCCTTTTAACGGATTCGTCCCATTGTGTTCCTCACTGACATAACCAAGCACTGTCAACAAACAATCCCTATAACGTGATTCACCCACATCCCACACCTCTTTGAGTGTATTCATCACACGGAGTTCTTCCCTGGTGTGAGCAAGAAATGTCCCCTGTAAATCAATTCACCCTCATTAAGTTCCTCACTGATATAAATAGTTGTGTCCACAAATTTCACCTCTGAATGGATCCACCTAAATGATTTCCTCATTGGTGTACGCAGTTCTGTGGGCAAATAAGCTGTTTCAGTTGATTTTACCCCACTGATCTATTAATAATGTCAACAGATATCTCCTTTGAATGAACAAGTCAGGACTGATACTTCAAGTGTTTACTGCAAACCACCTAATAGGTCGAAACTTTCCCGAAGGTGTTCATTGCTCGCGACAAGCACGGCTGAGCGGTCACCGTGACGTTCCTACAGGCCACCGAACCGCGTCGGTCACCTACCACGATTGCCTCCCCTCCAGCCCACTGGAGAACTCGGTGAATAGCCCTTGGTGGAGGCTGGATGCCTTCCTCACCCAGGACCGGCAGTTATAAAGCAAGAACACTTTCAAAAACAACAAATTATTAGCAAAAATAATGACGATCATTACAGTGTCAAGAGTACAACATTGTCAACAATAGCAAATAATTGACAACCGTAACAATCATTATCTTAATACATTCAACAATGACGGCAGCAAGAGCAAAACAACAACAGCAGCACAGCACAATAATCATCATTATTTGAAAGAATCAACACTATGAAGAACACGAAAATTATTCAAAACAATAACGACAGCCATCGTAATGAAATTTAAACAAACAGACAAAAACCACTATAATAATAGCAAAATATTAGATTAGCAACAATAATAACTATCACCACCGTACGAATTCAACAACAGCAAAATCATCAATCGCTCTAACGACAATCATCATTATCTTTGAAAATGAAACACTACTGTGATGAAAATGTGATATCACACACACACACACACACACACACACACACACACACACACACACACACACACACACACACACACACACACACACACACAACAACACAAACATACACCATTTGCCCTATTGCAGTCCCACCACCGACAGTCTACAAAGCGCAGTTGATGTCAGATCGCCCGGAGGCAACCCACCAGGGGTGACTTCAGAACGCGAAATGATGTGTCAAGATAACACATGGTATGTTTAAGCTAGCCAAAGGAGTCTGAATTGATGAATTGCGCGGTTTGTTTTTATTTATCCCCTTCTAAGGGGCTAGAGCCTTTATGAATAAACGTCTGCGTCTGCGTCTCCATCCAACCACATTCATCTCTCTCTCTCTCTCTCTCTCTCTCTCTCTCTCTCTCTCTCTCTCTCTCTCTCTCTGTTAATCATAAAGAATCAGACTGGGAGAAAAAAAAAAAGATGACACAAAACAGATTGAATCAGAAATGATTTAACAATAAGAGAGATAGAGAGAGAGAGAGAGAGAGAGAGGAGAGAGAGAGAGAGAGAAGAGAGAGAGAGAGAGAGAGAGAGAGAGAGAGAGAGAGAGAGAGAGAGAGAAGAACATTCAGAGAACGACCGAACCAATCAAACGCAGACACACTGGGCCCATCTTCCCTATAACACGACCATTTCAACCACCACGAGTCGTGGTTGTAATATACAACCACGGCCATCATCACATCAACAAAAACAACAAACTAGCCCTCATATGCACACACACACACACACACACACACACACACACACACACACACACACACACACACACACACAGATGATGCTAAGCGGTGCTCTACACACGAACGACAATCGTCATGGAGAGGACAACAACAGCAAGACTCCCGCGTGACGCAGCATCCACACACCCCACAGCCCGGGCCACCCTACACCCTTCCTCCGCCGTCCAGCATAAACACCGACAGATGTCCGACGACAATTTATTTCACCATCGCCTGAGAAATGCTGGCAGAATTTCCGTCCAGAAAATGGGTGGGGGAGGGGGGGGGGGGGGGGGGGGGGGGGGGGGTGGGTACGGTGCCAGAAAGGGAGCCGAGGGGAGGAAGGGGAGGGGGAGGGGAGGGGGGGAGGGGGCGGGGGAGGGGGACGGGACAGATTGGTAGGGGTGGGTAGCAGCTGGGAGGGGAGACAACGGCGCGACAGCTTGCAGGGACCAAGGAGAATGCGGGACGCGCCCTGAAGATGTCAGGCGATCGAATCACCCCCCGGGTATCATACCTGTCTCTCTCTCTCTCTCTCTCTCTCTCTCTCTCTCTCTCTCTCTCTAACACACCCTGATATTTAAGTCATTAAGCCGCTAGTTCCATGGTGGCTTTTTTTAGGACTCCGAGAGTGTGAGGGAGCATCTTTTTGCCCTAATAATGACCTTGCACGCATTGCTTACACATGCTCAGTCAGCGTGGTAACTTTTCCCCTGTCACTGCCGATAGAAATGAAGGAAGACAGAAAGAAAGAAAAAAAGAGGAAAGAACATATCAGTGAATGAATAAATAAACAAAAAAATAAATAAAGAAAAAAAAAGAAAACGGGAAGGTAGGGCTTTCAATTTTTCTGCGATTTATTTCTTGGAAAATAGAGGGGATGGGAGAGGGTGACAGAGAATAAGCGACAGCGTAATACGAAACTGTGGTGATCGTAGGGGTACATTGGTAAATTCACCAGACTTTTCATGCTATCAGGATGACTGAAGCTTTTGTTTTAACTCGCACTTGGAAGCTGACTGAAAAAATGCTCTTCGTTTGTAAGTGAAATGCTGCGCGCGCGCGCGCACACACACACACACACACACACACACACACACACACACACACACACACACACCACAGAGAGAGAGAGAGAGAGAGAGAGAGAGAGAGAGAGAGGAGAGAGAGAGAGAGAGAATTTTTATTAAGAGGAGAAATAAGTCAATAGGCTTGTTCAATTCTTGATCCCAAAAATGAAGAAAGAAACAAAATGTATGAAAGCAAACCAGCCCCTTCCCCCTCCCTTAACGTATGTAGGGGAGGAACAGTTGTATTTTAATATAGTCATATACATATACAAGCAAAATACAAGCAGCCAACCAAACAAAAATGAGCAACAACAACAACAACGAAGAAGAAGAAGAAGAAGAAGAAGTACAACAATGGCAACCACAAAACAACAGCAACAAGAACAATAAAGAGAAGAAGAAGAGAGGAGGAGGAGGAGGAGGAGGAGGGGAGGAGGAGGAGGGAAGGAGGAGGAGGAGGAGAAGGAGGAGGAGGAGGAGGAGAGAGGAGAGAGAGAGAGAGAGAGAGAGAGAGAGAGAGAGAGAGAGAGAGAGAGAGAGAGAGAGAGAGAGAGAGAGAGAGGCTGATTAAATAAAGACGAAAAATACACTAGAATGTTAAAAGAGCAGAAAAAAAACTGGGGAAGAAATGAAAGGAAACAAGAACAGAAGAAAGATATCGAATGACGAGAAGACGCATAAAAAATGTAATAAGAAGGAAAAACAAAGCGAAGATGGAGAAGCAAAAGCAGAAGGAGAAGAAAAAAAAGAAGCAAAATTACGAGAAGAGGATCAAGAGCATTAACAACACAACAACAAAGCCACCTCTTAGATCAACAAGAGGAAGCAAGAGAGTGGGAAAAGAAGAGGGAGAAGAAAGAAAGAAAGAAACAAAGAAGGAGAGCAACAACAACTGCGACGACGATACACACAACGACGACGACGACGACGATGACGACGACGATAAAAAGATGAATATCATATAAACAAATGAAGAAGAAGAAGAAGAAGAAGAAGAAGAAGAAGAACAACAACACAAAACGACGACGACAACAACAACAACACAACAACAACAACCTAATTATAAAGCCAGCATCTCTCTAAAGACCAACCGAAGCAGGGTCCAGCCTGACCACAGTTCATGATGTCCT
>JADBJO010000008.1:1135000-1140000 GCA_016801955.1 Conus betulinus
GGCGGAGCCAGACAGACGGCGTGAACGTTGCCTGTTTAGTGGAAATCATCAGTGTCCTTTCGGGGACGGCACTAGCGTGAGCTTGCGTCACTGACGGCATCACAGCTGCGTCAATGGCAAGCGAGAGTCATCTTTAGCGCCCCACGTAAAAGACGACAGACTGGATCAACTGTCTTCATTTCATGACTGTGTCAATGGCAGAGGTCACCACGAACAACTCGAAACAATGCCTACATAACAGGCTATGATAAAGGCTTTCTTTCAGGAGGTCTTTGTACTCAGGTGCCACAGACTTGCAATGCCAAACCTTTCAGGAAGTCTGTGTACTCAGGTGCGACAGACTTACAATGCCATGCCACCCCCCCCCCCCCCCCCCCCCCCCCCCCCCCCCCCCCCCCCCTGTCCAGTCTTCACTGTGTCCATACATCGTGTTCGTGTAGGACGATCTGAGCACCGGATATATACCGGCAAACTGTTCTCAACCTTCTGGATCACTGCGTTGCTCTTTCTGTCGTTTTGATGGTAACAGCCAAAAGCTGTATAGGTCCAGTTGGTTTTCGGTAGCCACTAAGATCTGGACATCAGCTTTAAACCTGGATGTGACTCCAAGTCTTATACCTTTCCGGTCGTCTTCCACAGTTCATGCTGTGGTCAGTCACCACAACTGCCGTTCATATGCGTTGCGTGCGCTGTCCCTCTAAAACATTTACCACCAACTTCTGTTCATCGTAAGTCGGATAAAAGTCGTGTCTGTCTTTCAGTCAGAGCCGTGTCTGCAGAGGCAAACTAGAGATTAATGAACCAGTCGTCTCGCTGCTTATCAGTCTGTCCGGCATTTTCACATCAATGTTTCGAACAGCTTTCTGTTAAGAATGATTTCAGACTGCCATAACAAATCAAGAGGGTGTATACAAAATCGAAAACAATTCTAGTAAACTTACACACTGCGTGTATATTAACATGATGGATGGATGGGGGGGGGGGGGGGGGGGGGGGGGGGAGGAAGGAAGTTGTATGAAATTCTGCTAATCTAGTATTCAATGATAGTTTATATTTCTGTCTACTAATCGCAGTATATTCATTATTTTTCTCCCGTGGGATGTACGTAATTCAGGTCTATGTACTATGTACTTATCATTTGTTTCATAAATATTTTCGTATGTGGAATCCAGCTGTTTTCATTCAAAAATTCTTTTTTTAAAAAAAGTTCTGGAAGTTGTCCAAACGTGCGCAAATACAATTCTTTTTGCACCGCAAGTGAAACATTTTGCGCGCAGTAGAATCCCCAAACACTTTCTTTTTCTCAGTTCAAACACACTCATCTGCGTTCGTGTTCACTCATTCACACTTCCACTACCACCACCCGGACTGCCACTCCAACCCCATCTCCCACCCCCACCCAGCCTACACATCTCTCTCTCTCTCTCTCTCTCTCTCTCTCTCTCTCTCTCCTCTCTCTCTCTCTCACACACACACACACACACACACACACACACACACACACACGCACACATAGACAAACACACAGACAAACAACATACACACATGCATGCACGCAACCACGCACGCAAGCATGCACGCACATATACAGAGAGAGAGAGAGAGAGAGAGAGAGAGAGAGAGAGAGAGAGAGAGAGAGAGATCCCGGAAGCTATAAACAATACCTCAGGCCTGTACCTACATGGGAGGCGACGACAACAAAGTGTGCCAGAAATGACGCAAATGCCCCCCGAACACGCTCGCAGACGGCCAATGGCGGACGGTATCGAGGTCAGGTTTTACTGCGCTCAATGAAAGTGAAAAATGGACAGATTACGCCCTGCCTGGAACCCCGGGCTAAATGGGTTAAGCAGAGAAGAAAACATCAATCCCTCTAATACACAGATTCTGTCCCTAGCAAGGAAACAGGTCTTTCGCTCACTTGAAAGAGAGCGATGACGAGATTACAAGAAGAGGCGAGAATGACTTTTTGTTCGCGGGGCCCGGGACCGCTTCCAAGAATGCTTCCCCTTTCAAAGACCCGGCACTTTTTTATCCGACCATTTGGAGACAGATGCAGTTGCTGTTTATGACCGGGTTTGAGGCGGGGTTGGCTGGATGATGGAGACGGCAGATTCCGGAGATTAAACGAGAGAAGTGTTAACTCGGTGATAAAATACACGGCGGAGCTCAACTGCCGTGCGGGGAGTGCGCAGGGCTGGAAAGAAGACATCTAGGGAATAAGACGATTCAGGGACCTCACAGGCACTTTGTAAACATTCATCTTTCACATACGTCTTTGAATATTGGTTAGGCCTCGGATTCTGGCATCAAACTCAGCCTTAAATGTTAGAAGCATAAGAGGCTTTCCATGCTCAGTGTTGCAAATAAATAAATATATTTTTCAGTTTTAACACTCTTTGCTCGAAGAGTCGTATCTGGCTACAGTTCGAGTCCCTTTTTCGTTCGCTGAACTGCAGCTTGAATTGTTCTTTATTATTTTGTTAATCAAACTGCAGCCTGGATCGTTCTTTATTGTTTTAGTTAATCAGACTGCAGCCTGGATCGTTCTTTATTGTTTTGTACATCACACTGCAGGTTGAATCGTTCTTCATTGTTATGTTACTTTAATCAGACTGCCGCCTGGTTCGTTCTTTGCTCTTTGGTTGATCAAACTGCTATCTGAATCATTCTTTTCTTCCCCATCCATTTCCAGTCTAACTCGTTCTGTGACTGTCTCTAACTGTTGTTGCCTCCCTCACGGGGACGCTTGTTATGCACCAATCTCTGAAACAGACTGACGTGCATCAATGACTAGCTGATATGGCTTCAGAACTGACCGGACTTTTTCACACGGACCCCAGGGCATAATATGAACTTGTTCTCGGAATCAAATTACAGAATTTGTTTGTCTACCCCGTGCACTTTCAATGTCATTGCTCCATGACTAAGCTTCTGACTGTGCTATATCCAAGCCATATACGGACTTCTCTTTTCGACGTCCTAACTCTAGCATTCCATGAATAGCCATTAACGACATGAAGTTCTATAGGGTCACCCACCAGAGGAGAAACAGCACTGCCGTTGACTCTCTTTGAACCTGTGATATTGAGAAGTCCTTATTCTGATTCCCCAGTGAGCAGGAAACTGAACACCGAACCTAAATAAAGAGCTAGTAACGGGTTCTGAACGTTGAACACTAAACCTGCATAATGAGTTAGTGACGGGTTGTCCGTACTGTAGCGGCTGGCGGTTTCCTCTGCTGTCAAAGATGGGCCGGGATGTGAACCACATGAACTGATGTCTCTTCCACATCCGCGTGAGAAGACAGCAGAAACGACAAGCCTTTAACACCAAAGAATGGTCATTCAAGGAAAGACAATGTTGCTTAAAGACCGACAAGGTCTGGTCAATATTGATAGTCTACTCGCTGTCCTGGCACCCAAAACCTCCTTGAAGAAATTAAGGAAGCGAGACAAGCCAAAGCCCCATGCTAAGGAAGGGAGACAAAGCCAAAGCCCCATGCTAAGGAAGGGAGACAAGCCAAAACCGCATGCTAGGAAGGCTGACAAGCCAAACCCGCATGCTAAGGAAGGGAGACAAGGCAAAACCGCATTCTAAGGAAGGGAGACAAGCCAAAACCGCATGCTAAGGAAGGGAGACAAGGCAAAACCGCATGCTAAGGAAGGGAGACAAGCCAAAACCGCATGCTAAGGAAGGGAGACAAGGCAAAGCCGCATGCTAAGGAAGGGAGACAAGGCAAAGCCGCGTGCTCTTCAAGACTAATCACCTATAGCGATAAAGGAACGCACTTTATCCAACTCACCGAGGACAGGACACCTGCAAGAGAAAACCCCTTTGGTGACGTTTATGATCGGTTTGGCGAGGAAAGAAAATGACTGTAGTCAACCCAGAATGTAGCCAACTGCCTCTTTACAGCCGTGTTAGGCTGAACGCTGGCAGGTCTGTCACTCTTGATGTAGAATTGCCGGCCCTTAAAGGTAAACGACGTCCATGGATGGTTCCCCCCCCCCCCCCTTCCCCCCCCCCCCCCCCCCCCCCCCCCCCCCCCCCCCCCCCCCCCCCCCCCCCCCCCCCCCCCTTTTTTTTTTTTTTTTTTTTTTTTTAAAAAACTTGCCCGGGACAGACATGGCAGAGTAATGGAGTTTGTTTTTATCCGGTTGGTTGCCAACGGAAAACATCTCTCCATCTGAAAGTCAGTTTAATTCTATTTACGTTGAAATAAACACCGACAGCTCTCTCTCTCTCTCTCTCTCTCTCTCTCTCTCTCTCTCTCTGCTTCCACTAACGACAAAACAATTGACGGGAAAAATGGCGGCATCTATCTTTAAAGCTTGGAAAAATAAGAGAATAAATAACGAAGGTAATTCTGTGCGGTCAATAACGTGCTATGTTATGCTCAGTCCTTTTTAATTGACCAGACAATCAAGATATTCTGACCTCTCTCTCTCTCTCTCTCTCTCTCTCTCTCTCTCTCTCTCTCTCTCTCTCTCTCTCTCTCTAAGAATATACTTTTCTTAAATGATAGACAACTCAAAAGTCACAGGCTAAACTTATTAATTTACACCATTTTACCCTTGCCGACAACTAACAAAACAAAGAAAATATATCTGAACACACACACACACACACACACACACACACACACACACACACACGACCGCACGTACGCACACACGTACGAGCACATGCACGCACGCACGCACGCACGCATGCACGCACGCACGCACGCACACACACAACACACACACACACACACACACACACACATGCCAGCGAGCACAAAGCACACGCACATTCCGTACTGTGATGTTTATGACGACTATGATTGCGACAATGACTTCCAATAAATCATGGTAGATGTATAAAGAACAATGGAAAAGGAAAAGCTCCATTTTGCACTTAAAAGCTTCATGTAAGGGAAATAATCTGTCGGTCCCGTCATAACACAGAGTTACCGCCCTTAGACTAACCGTGAGTTACAAGTTGTATCGCTGCAA
>JADBJO010000008.1:1145000-1152500 GCA_016801955.1 Conus betulinus
TAGTACGTTGGGAAAAAAAAAAAACCCAAACCAAAGCTTTTTGGTCCAGTGATGCAGTATCTATTCTCCTAGAGTATATGCAGACAAAAATCACACAGAACAAAAACAATAACTTCCTTAAAAAAAAAAAAAAAAAGAAGAAAAATCTCAGCTTTGCGAATATACCCCGAGCTGACACATACAGATGAGAACAACGGCAAAATAGAAGAGCAAAACACAGACTGATATTTCATTCAGTTGTGATCAGGACTGAAAGCATCGCATGATGACTGAGAGTGGTCAGAGGAAGCTGAAAAAAAGTCCCTACCCAGTGTTGAGACAGACGAGAAGAGACAACATAGGATAGTAGGTATCTGAACCTAATAGTAACCCCGAGCTTTGGTCTGTTCTTTTTTCCTCTTTGTCCCGTTTGTTCTTTTCTTTCTGACGAACTTGCTGTTCTCTTCTTTTTTCTGGCCTGCCTGTTGCTCTCCTCGTCTCTAACCTGCCTGTTTTCCTCTCTGTTCACTCCCGTTGTACTCTTCCTTTCTGTCCTGTCTGTTGTTCTCTTCCTTTCTGTCCTAGCTGTTGTTCTCTTCCTCTCTGTCCTGCTTGTTGTTCTCTTCCTCTCTGTCCTGTCTGTTGTTCTCTTCCTTTCTGTACTGCCTGTTGTTCTCTTCCTCTCTGTTCTGCATGTTGTTCTCTTCCTCTCTGACCTGCCTGTTGTTCTCTTCCTCTCTGTTCTGCATGTTCTTTTCTATCTTTCTCTCCAGCCTGTCTGTTGTACCTTTCCTCTATCCTGCTTACAGCGTTCTTCCCGCCTGTCCCGCTTGTTGTTCTTGTCCTTTCTGTCGTGCTTGATGTTCTCTTCTCTGTCCTGCCTGTTGTTCTCTTCCTCTCTGTCCTGCTTGTTGTTCTCTTCCTCTCTGTCCTGCCTGTTGTTCTCTTCCTCTCTGACCTGTCTGTTGTTCTCTTCCTCTCTTTCCTGCTTGTTGTTCTCTTCCTCTCTGACCTGCCTGTTGTTCTCTTCCTCTCTGTCCTGCCTCTTGTTCTCTTCCTCTCTGATCTGCTTGTTGTTCTCTTCCTCTCTGTCTGGCCTTTGTTCTTTTCCTCTCTGTCCTGCTTGTTGTTCTCTTCCTGTCTGTCCTGCCTGTTGTTCTCTTCCTCTCTGTCCTGTCTGTTGTTCTCTTCCTCTGTCCTGCCTCATGTTCTCTTCCTCTCTGTCCTGCCTGTTGCTCTCTCTTCCTCTCTGTCCTGTCTATTGTCTTCCTCTCTGTTCCGCCCGTTGTTCTCTTAGTCTCTGTCCTGTCTGTTCTTTTCTTCCTGTCTGTCTGTCCTGCCTGTTGTTCTCTTCCTCTCTCTGTTACCTGTCATTATCCAGCGGTTAGGCTAAAGCCGCTTCATTTATGAAACTGAGGAAAGAACGCAGAAAGAACACGAAAAAAATAAAGACGAAAGGAAAGGAAGGCGGCATGGGCTGACGAAAGACAGAAAACAAACAGTCAAAGACCAGGAAAACGACATAAAAATAACAGGTAAGCGACTAAAATCATGAAATAAAAAAGTACTTAACAGAATCTACATCTGCACACAAAAGTGAAACACGGTCTAGTGGAAAGTGGGCATATTAACCTTTTCGCAGATAGTATTTCAAATCTATTGAATGTTGTATGGTGAAGGGGCACATTACTGTGTCTCGCTTTCCTCGAATTACAACAACTCTCTCTCTCTCTCTCTCTCTCTCTCTCTGTGTGTGTGTGTGTGTGTGTGTGTGTGTGTGTGTGTGGATGTGTGTGTGAGAGAGAGAGAGAGAGAGTGAGTGAGAGAGAGAGAGAGAGAGACAGACAACAGACAGACAACAGATACACAGACAGACAGGCTGGTAGGCAGGACAGACAGACAGGCAGACAGACAAACAGACAAACTGGCGGACAAACAGACAGGCAGACAGAGTGAATCAATATATAAGCACATGGCATGTTCCTCAGAAGGAGAGATGGAATCGCTGAAGTTTCTATATCAATTGTTGAATGATAATGGGACGAATATAGAACGTGGTGGTCATATTGGTCGGTCAGGTTATATGTAACTAATCTCCAAAGGATAGCTCAATTTTGTGATATGTTTTGTGTACCGTCATGAAGTAGCAAAAACAGAAAGCGCCATTGCAAAAAAAGACATTTTGTTGCAGCTTGCATGTGTCAGCAATACAGAACGGTCTCAGCCTGTCATTGTCTGAAAACGTAGTCACCATTATGGAATGCTGGGAAACCTTGTTTGTAATCCTGGGTGAAAATATCAGTAATGAAAGAGACAACAACATTAGAACAGACAGACGGTAACTATAAAACAAACAGACAAAAACAAGACAGACGGACGACAACAGTAAGACAGTCGACAACAATAGAATAGAAACAACAATGGGACAGAGTGAGAACAACAAAAGACAAACTGAAAAGAAAAATAGGACATAAAAAAGCAACACTATGACAACAAAAACACTCCTGTCGCTAGAATATTGCCGGCAAAGAGGAAAACGAACGTGAAAAAAAAAAAAAAAACACAGAAAAAAAAAAAAAAACAACAAAAAAAAAAAAACGGGAACTCCGCGATCTGATTTGTCTGTTTTACTTAATCTTCTGCTTCCTGGGGTTGTTGCTGTTGTTGTTGTTGTTGTTGTTTGTTGTTGTTGTTGTTTGAAGACTTTGAAATTCAATTTAACATATGTGAAAAAGAAAGAGGGGGAGAGGAGGGAGGGGGGTTAAGTGTGCTTGTTCATCTCGCATTAATTGTTCAACTGAATCATCATTTTCTGCCACTTTTGATCTCCCCCACCCTCCCTCCCACTCGTCATCCCCTTCACCCAATAGTTTAGCAGCTTCTTCTACCGTCCACACACTCTAGGTCCTGACTCCCTCCGACGTCAGTAAACCTTTCCCGTCGCTCGTGCAGCCTCCTCCGTGTCCTGACCAGATCAGATGCCACCCTCGATTAAATTTCATAAAAGTGCTCGTTGCGATCCGCGCCGCTGGCGGGTACAATAAAACGGGCACTGTCCCATAACTCATCCGGCAACGGCAGAGAGAGAAACCATTGTAGTAAATGTATTGGATTAAAACGGGAGAGCGGGACTGGCTGATAAGTAATTGGACGTCACAGGCCAGGGCTCCTAAACCAGACTTCCGCCCCCAGCGCCACGAAGCGGCGCCCGATCCCGCAGGGACGCCGTGCATTATTTTGCTGGAGTGCTCTTCATAAAGCAACATCATAGAGCAGCCCCAATTCCGCGCACTGCCCCTTTCACAGACGTTATACTGGGGGAAGGGGGGGAGCTGTCCGTCCCCGAGCGGCGACAAGAGTGCAGACAGGGATCTTGATTGCAGTCAACATGCAGGCCAGTGGCGCGGCCATTGAGGGCGTCAAGGGCCAGCTTGTCCACTGAGTTATTGTCCTCCAGCCTCCCCGTGAGAGAGGGGGACACCTCCGCCGGTCCATCATCACTATGCAGATGCTTGCAGAGATGGGGCGCAGCCCCCAACTCCCAAACTGCGACTAGGTTACCTTGCTTCAGAGGAACGGGAAGACAGATAGGATTGATTTATCTTCTTGTTATCGCAGAATGGAAGGATTGTGAAGTATAGGAACGTACTCGTTGAAGAAGAAATGTTGATGGAATGGACTGTCCTGAGAGGACCGTTACTTCTGCTGGCTTTTGCTGACTTAATAATTGCATGATGAGGGAAAGAAGGAAAAACCGTGATGAATGAGACGGTCGTACTAGTAGTATGAACAGTGTAATATCGCAGTAGTAGTGTGGTGGAAGTAGTTGTGGTAGCAGCATGTAATCTGTAGAGGCACGCTGTGTTTGCCAGTCAACTACCTCAACATCAGCTTGAGCCGTATCTCCGACTTTCATGTTATTTTACCAATTCTCTATGAGTAGCTACCAACCCATATTTTTATGCGACCATTTTGAAGTTTTCTACATATGAAAGAAGCTCCTTTGACATATGGGCACCCAGAGAGAGAGAGAGAAGAGAGGGAGAGAGAGGGAGGGGGAGGGGAGAAGAGAGAGAGAGAGAGAGAGAGAGAGAGAGAGAGAGAGAGAGAGAGAGAGAGAGAGGAGAGAGACAGACAGACAGACAGACAGACAGAGACAGAGAGAGACAGAGAGAGAGAGAGAGACACACACACACACACACACACACACACACACACACACACAGACGGAGACGAGAACAGAGACAGAACAGAGAGAGAGAGAGAGAGAGAGAGAGAGAGAGAGAGAGAGAGAGAGAGAGAGAGAGAGAGAGAGAGAGAGAGAGAGAGAGAGAGCAGTCCAGCAAATGTGGCCCAAAATTGCATGCCATAAAAAATCATCTTGAAGAAGTTTAGTTCGTTAGCAGTTGCTCTCAAACACGGCACAATCCCTTTCACCCTCAGCGAATTCTTGTCTGAATATTATCTCCTCTTTGTCCCCCCAGCATTCTTGAAGCTCAGTGTCTGCATTTTTTATCTGCCACAATCAACAGCAGCGGCCGTTTCTTTCTGGTCAGACGCAGCATCGTGTCACCGTCTGAGTGACAAGGTTGCCGTCTGATAATGTCCAGCTTGTCTCCCTTGTCCTTGTCGGGCAGAGGGCAAACGAGTACTCCTTCCGGGTCACACGAGTCGATCTCTTTCATTCTCAAGAAGGCCATTTCGTTGTCGGATGAAAGTGTTGATGAACTGATCATGACATTGCACAAGTGGTGCAATTACTGTTCGACTTGCTTCAATTTGATTTCAGTATAATTTGGATTATTAGTCATTACAAGGACTGTTCAAATGATTGTAATAGCTTCAAACGGAATTCCACTGTTTAGCCTGAAGAGAAAGGTATTCAACATGTTTTTGTGAGCTCGGAGCATCCAGTCTATGATGAATGTCTGCAAGCACCCCCATCCCCACCCCCATTACACAACCCTTTACGCTTTTTCCCTTCACGATTCTGATCACAGGAAGGGATTTGATGTATCGTTCAGCCAGAAATGTGTGTTGCTATTTGGTTTCTTTATAAATGTGTGTGTGTGGGGCGGGGGGGGGGGGGGGGGGGGGGGGGAGAACCTGGACATGGTGTGTGGGAAAAGCCCAACATCTCCAGATATGAGTTTTCACAAATTCCCCTAATTTTTCCGCCGAAACCAGATAACCTAAACCAATCTTTAAGAGTCGGTCATGACATAAAAACAGGTGCTTCCTGATTCGGCCATTGAAAGAAAAAAACATAAGCCGTTCAGCTGTCATAACTAAAGACGATGTCATCCCTTGTCAGCTTCCATCTTTTCTCATCTGATAACTTCGTTAAAACAGACAATATGATGATTTGATGACTGGTCAGCGGATCCAGCGACGCGTTTCGTGTCACTGGAGGGAAAAAAAGGAAGAGAAGAGAACAACGTCCACCTAATCCCTCCTCTACTGCCCAAAAATAAAGAAAAGGAAGGCAACAACAACAACAACAACACAACAACAACACAACAACACACACACACACACACACACACACACACACACACACACACACACACACACACACACACAACACAACACAACACAACACACACACACACACACACACACACACACACACACACACACAACAACACAACACAACACAACACAAACACAACACAACACAACACAACACAACACAGGAAAGCTAGAGAAAGGGGGGGGGTGGGGGGGGGGGGGGGGGGGGGGGGGTGAAATAAAAGCAAAAAAGAAAACGACACAACAAGATGACGATGGTAGTAACGACGACGATGGCGAACGAAGGAACGGAGACAGCAAGACCGGAGAGGAGGATGAGTGGTGGGGGGGAGGAGGATGAGGGGGGGGGGGGGGAGGGGGGGGGGGGGGGGGGGGGGGGCAGGGTGGAAGGAAAGACGACGAAGACGAAGAACATCAAATCACTCGATCCCCTGGCTGCAGAGCCGGGCAAGGCATCACCCCCCTGTCCAGCCGGACCTGCATTGCACGGGGCAGACCCTGAAAGCTGATCCCCGGCCCCGGGCCAAAGGGCCGACACCAGAACCCCCCCGGGGGAGGGGCCGCCTGTCCGACGGGGCGCGTCCGGTGATCCCTATCGGAACTCTATTAGCATCGGGGGGGCCAGTGGCTCAGTGCTCCTTCCCCCCTCCTCCCCTCCCCCCCCCCCCCCCCCCCCCCCCCCCCCCCCCCCCCCCCCCCCCCCCCCCTCACTGACAGACATCTCCACTGGCCGAGGGTGGGACGAGGGCTCAGTCCTTGGGTTTATAGGAGGGGACGGAGGGAGGAAGACACTCAGCTATCTCGGTGGGCTGGTGAAGTGAGTAGTTGGGGAAGAGGAGGAGGAGAGGAGAAAGATTCGCTGGTTGTTGTGTGGGGTTTTGGCTTGTGTGAACCTGGGGCTTTTTTTTTTTTTTTTTTCTTTACTTTTTGCTTTCTTTCTTTCTCTCTCTGTCTTTTTTTTTTTTTTTTTTTTTTTTTTTTTTTTTTAGCGTTTTTAGCGTTGGTTGCAGGTTTTTTGTTTTTTTTCTCCTTTTTTTCTCTCTCCATCCGTCTTGTGTGTCTGTAGCCCGCATGCGAGTATCTGTACGTTTGTGCTTGCCAGCGTGCTCTCTCTCTCTCTCTCTCTCTCTCTCTCTCTCTCTCTCTCGCGCGCGCGTGTGTGTGTGTGTCTGTCTCTCTCTCTCTCGCTCGCTCGCGCGCGCGCGTGTGTGTGTGTGTGTGTGTGTGTGTGTGTGTGTGTGTGTGTGTGTGTGTGTGTGTGTTTTCCGCAGTGTTTCAATGTTTGGTTGCTGGGTTTTTTTTTCCCTTCTCTTTCATTTGCCTTGTTGCGTCTTTGGGTCTCACGTGAGTGCCTGTTCGTTTGTGCATGCTAGCGTGCTTTCTCTCTCTGTTGTTGTTACTGTTGTTGCTGTTGATGTCTATCCACATTAAGTGATATAAGACGGTGTGTGTGTGTGTGTGTGTGTGTGTGTGTGTGTGTGTGTGTGTGTGTGTGTGTGTGTGTGTGGTGTGTGCGTGCGTGCGTGCGTGCGTGCGTGCGTGCGTGCGCGTGTGTGTGCGCGCGCACGTGTGCATGCGTGCGAGCAAGCGTGCGTGCGTGTGAGTGTGCGTGCATGCTGCGTGTATGTGTGTGTTGCTGTTTTTATTGTGTTGTTATTGTTGTTGTTCTTCTCCTCCTCCCCTCCTCCTCCTCCTCTCCTCCTTTTCTTCTTCTCCTCCTCTTCTTCTTCTTCAACGTCTGTCTGCATCAAGGGATGTTAGACGATGGGTATGTTGTGCGTGCGTGCGCGCGCGCGCATTTGTGTGTGTGTGTGTGTGTGTGTGTGTGTGTGTGTGTGTGTGTGTGTGTGCGTGTGTGCATGTGTGCACTGTCTCCCCCTTTTAAAAAAAGAGTAAAGCAGCACCGCATGTTTTGGCTGGTACAGATCAATGAAATGCAGTTGCCCGCAACATTCAGCAAGAGTAAAACCAAGTTGAAGGATTTCTCGT
>JADBJO010000008.1:1157500-1160000 GCA_016801955.1 Conus betulinus
GCGCTTTATAAATGCTATATGTTATCATGATTATTATTATTATCATTAATACAGAACAAGTGCAGTGACATGATGGGAAGACAGAACCACTCTCAATGATACAAAACACTGAACAAGTCACCTCGGCAATAGTTTTTTTTTTTCACATTTCAGTTAGTTTGAATCAAATTCCCTTTTGTTATTCACTTGTTATCCAGGTGTCATTGTTCACTCTATGCTATCTACTCCATCCTATTTTACTACATTTCCAGTCTTAACCCTACGTCATTCTCTTTGCTTCTCAGCAGACGGTGGCGGTTTTTCTCTATTCTTAAATAAAGAATGTGACAATGGGAATAGCGAGCTTTATCCTGTGGAACAAACTTCATAAAACTGTTCAATATGCACCAAATTACTTTCAGTTTCCCTGTGGCCGTTGCTGTCATATCTTGAGTGCCACTCCAGTGCCACTCCCCCCACGCCGACCATCCCGGCTCCCTGTCCATGGACTGCACCTGGTTTGTCTTATATCACAGCACTGGCACCAGCAGTGCACAGGCAGCAGTCAATGTCAAGTCATCATGATGAGACAACCCACACTGGCGGAGTTCAGTGGTACTTATTCTGATCCAACATACGTAAGGCATTATCCATAAGTCTCATGTTGATGAAAATAATGCCGCGGAGCCGGCATAAGTCAGCAGCATCCCTCTCCAGAGGGCACGGCCTCGTCCGTCCGACAATCCCCATGAACTTGTCGATAGCGGTGACCTCAACACGCACCCACCAAGAGCACAGACGGGAGAGGAGATTGAAACTGAGATCATCGTAAACGCAGGATTATATATGAAGGTTTTTTTTTTTTTTTTTGAATTTGAGACTTCTTTCGTGTGCAGATCGATGAGGATGTGGATGATGCAAATGATGCTCTACATGACAAGGCTGTACTCTGTGCTTTCTTTCATAGCATTCCCCCCTCACCCCCACCCCTGACAACCAGGCTGAGAGATACACATACCAACAGTGTTGACCATGGAATTTGAATTACGCTCTCACAGACGTATCCATTAAGTGTATAAAACTTAACTGTGTGTTCCAGTCTTCCCAGATGAGCTCATAACATTAACTCGGGGCAGGGCAGAAAACTTCTACAAATGAATGGTTCTGATGGAAATCGAACAGACGACTTTTCCATCTTGAATTCCACAATGCTAACCACTGTGCCACTGAGCTCTGGCACTGCAAAATACTCTGTACGCTTTACTTACATGGATTTTGCCCATCTCTGCTTGTGAAATATCAGCTCTGGTCACATGCTTCTTCTTCTTTTCTGGTTTCTGTAAAGAACATACACACACACACACACACACACACACACACACACACACACACACACACACACACACACACACAGAGGTGATTTATAGACATATCAAAAACAGATATCCCCTGGGTGAAGTGAACTTCAAGTGGTAAAGGAATTAGCCTAAAATAAGTTGGCTGCCCTATAAACAAACTCAGCCAAAGAAACCAACAACGTACAGAAATTATTCATGAACTAACTCGGAAGAAGAAATCAAAGCTTGTTAGACGAATTATTCATGAACTAACTCGCAATTTAAATTAATCAAACCATATAAACCAATTATCCACGAATTAATCAAACCATATAAACCAATTATCCACGAACAGGGTCAGCTTAATGCCTCAAACCATGAGAGGGAATTTTTCATAAATAAATTCAGCCTATGCAAATCAGAATGTAAGAGAATAATACAAAAAAGGACTCATAAGAAATCGAATCGGCTATGGTTTGGAATTATTCATATAGATACTCGGCCTGAGAACACTTCTGGTTACATAGACCCCCGTCAGTGGATTGGTGTGTTCGCTGTTCTGTCTCGGTCGCACTGACTATATTCTCTGACACAACAGTCAGTAAAGAACTAAAAGTGTCCGACGAATGCAGCACAAGATGCAGCAAACTAAAACAGTTCACTTTTAAAATGACCTATAACTGCAGAAATATCCAGGCCCTGTAGATACAGGCACCTGCAGTGCAGGTCAGGAATGTGACCAACACTTCGTGAGAGGCACTGTGAAGTGGCTGAGACTCAGTCTTCCCTGTTGAGTCGGTACAAGACTGAGGTCAGGGAGGAAACTGCCCGGTACAACAAAGTTCCAAGGCTCTCAGAGGTCAAACCCAGTACCTATCGGCTGTCTGTGATGCTAACCACTGCACCAACGTAGCTGTTCAGGTAGTACTATTGCGTTTTTTCAAACCCCCCTTGTCTCATTTCATCCTTGTTGTTAAAACTCAAAAATTTTAAAACCTTAGAAATATCTGTATGTCATAGTGTGTGTGTGTGTGTGTGTGTGTGTGTGTGTGTGTGTGTGTGTGTGTGTGTGTGTGTGTGTGCGCGCGCGCGCGCGCGCGCGCGCGTGCATGCGTCCGTGCGTCCGTGCGTGCAAGCGGGCGACCATGTGTGTGTGTACGCATGCACATGACAAAAAAAAAAAA
>JADBJO010000008.1:1165000-1167500 GCA_016801955.1 Conus betulinus
TGTGTGTGTGCGTGCATGTGTGTATGTGCATGTATGTATGTGCATGTGTTTGTGACAGACAGAAAGACAGACAGAGCCAGACAGACAGACGGAGACAGAGCTAGACAGACAGACAGAGAGAGAGAGGAGAGAAAGAGAGGGGGAGCAGCGTTAGCGTTAGAGAGAGGAGAGAGAGAGAGAGAGAGAGAGAGAGAGAGAGAGAGAGAGAGAGAGAGAGAGAGAGAGAGAGAGAGAGATATTTCAGTCCTAGTTTGCACATCTGAAGCCATGCAGCTAAACCGACAGGGACACAGACAAAACCACACAAAAATAAGCCACTTCCAGAACCACTACCTTTTGATCTCCCCTGACTCGGCCAGCAGGAGAGCGACGTCGGAGTTGATGCTGCGGACCACACCCTGCACCTGGTCCAGGAGGGTACTCTGCGCACACACACACCACCACCGTCAGCACTGTCAGTCTGACCGGCCAGTGGTCACAACGGTCATCCAGCAGGTAGAACCCTACTTCTACACGGTGATATACTCTGGAGACCATTGACATGAATGTCGTATGATACAATCCTGACATCTCCATCATGTTATAAAGTTCTGATATCAAGATCATTTAAAAAAAAAAAAACAAAAAACGAAAAAAAAAAAAACCAATCTTAACATCCATATAATGAAGTACATTCCTAACTTTTACAGCATGAAATACGGTCGTCGTATCCACATCATGAAATTCAGTCCTCACGTTCACATCAGGAAATATAGTCGTAACATCTACATCATAAAATACATTCCCAACACCTTACATCATGAATACAATTCTGACATCTACATTATAAATATAAACTGACATCTACATCATAGAACATAAACCTAGCATCTGCATAATAAACTACAGTCCTTGCAAGATAACAATTCTAACAGATTTTTCTGCAAACATATTGGAATTCCAATAAAACTTTTTCCATAAAATCATAGATATATATTGTCCTCACTTCCATATCTCTTTCAGTAACTCAAAAATCACATCAGGTGGGACATCTCTGAACAAGGTGTTCGTGGAGCCTGCTGAAAAATATCATGTCTGGCATCATGTAAGTACAAACACAATAAATCATGATGATCTGATACAAGTTTGATGACCTTACACAAGCTTGATATTATTTACATACCAACGCTGACGATCTTATGCAACAAGACTGTTAATCTTTTACTATACTTATGATCTTTCACTCGCACACACACACACACACACACACACACACACACACACACACACACACACACACACACACACACGCGCGCGCGCGCGCGCGCGCGCGCACACACACACACACACACACACACACACACACACACACGCGCGCGCGCGCGCGCGCGCACACACACACACACACACAAAACCCCGACGATTCTATACAACTATGCCAATCCTCTTGTATGGCAGTGATGCCTATTTAAACACAGTTTGTACTTTTCATGATCAAAGCCAAGCCGAGCACACAGACCCTTTCTTATGCTATGTAATTCACGCAGGAGAAAAAATCCTTCAGCTGTTGCTGCTTTAGTAAAATGGCAATGATGATGATCTCATAATGTAATCTCATAACAAGATGATTATTTCACATAGTGGTGCCTAAGAATCTGCACAGTAGTGCAGATGCTCTCTGAAAGTTGTACTGATAATCGTGTATAGCACCGAGATAAATATGACACATCGACATTCATCGTCACGGAGTGGTGATGCCGATCTCATTTGACACTTTTCGTCCATTTCATGCGGTCATGCTGAAGACCACAATGACCAGTCAGACGACGACATCACAGAACGATGCTGCTGATCTCACCAGAATGGTGATGACAAACTCAGCAAGTGGAGATGAAGATGTCAATCTGATAACCTCAACAAACATCTCAAACAGCTGTTGCTGATAACCCTTACTGTGTCCAAAGTGCACTCACTGACAGCGCTGTTTCCGAGCAACAGATCATCCAAATAGAACCTGTGAACTTGGCTTAAACGCTAGTGGCAATGAACTGACCGGTGCTTTGGTCTGTGAGGTGAAGACGATGTTGTTGACCCAGCCCTGGGCGCAGTGGGTTGAGGAGCATGGGCAGTAGCATCCTGCACACAGCACAGCGCTCTGTCAGCATGGGCTGCCTTCACATCAAACGTCACAGCTGTCGTCTTCAGTGCAAATCCACTGGCCATGTGGGTCACATTGTATTTTGAAAACATGCACACAGACAAACACATACGCGCGCACGCGCACGTACGCACGTGCACACACACGCATACATACACACATGCACGCATACGCTTGCTCTCTCTCTCTCTCTCTCTCTCTCTCTCTCTCTCACGCACATATGCATGCGCGCTCGCGCACACACACACACACACACACACACACACACACACACACACACACACACACACACACGTGCGCGCGCGCACACACACACACACACACACACACACACACACACACACACACACACACACACACACA
>JADBJO010000008.1:1172500-1182500 GCA_016801955.1 Conus betulinus
AGAAAGCCAATAACAAGCAAAATTCAAACACGATCTACATAACCGATTTCAACACCTTGACGATAAGCACGCATGAAGCGACCAGTGATCCAAGGGAGACAGTTGCTGTCAAATTATGTTTCTTACATCCTTGTCTCCCTTGTTCTGTCACTGCATGCCATGCAAAGATGTGTGGGTCCATGCGTGTGCGTGCGTGCATTCTTGCATGCGTGCGTGTGTATGTGTGAGTGTATGTATGTGTGGTGTGTTTGCACATGTGTGTGTGTGTGTGTGTGTGTGTGTGTGTGTATGTGTGTGTGTGTGTGAAAGTGTTGGACTGAAATGGCATTCACCTATCGCATCACTATTTATTCTAATTGCTTGTGACTGACTTGATATGAAGATGAGGGTGGTGATGATGAGGATGGTGATGATGAGAATGGCGATGATGATGATGATAATGATGAAGATGATGATGATGATAAATGATCCTATATGTCTACAAAGATATTTACATGACAGTGCGTACACAAACAATTAAGTCACACTATTGGAGAGGCAGGAAAGAAGAAGAAAAAAACCCATGATATTAAGCCTGTAAGCTACACACAGCTCCACACACCTGATGTAGTTGGTGCCCAGCTTGGACAGAGTGCTGCAGAGAGACTGCTTTTCACTGCCCGGCACCCCCGGTCAGTACCGTCACCACCACCTGTCAACCCACATCAACACTGTTAACCTACATCAACACCTGTCAACCCACACCCACACCTGTCAACCCACACCAACACCTGTCAACCCACATCAACACCTGTCAACCCACACCACCATCTGTCAACCCACATCAACACCTGTCAACCCACACCAACACCTATCAACCCACACCACAAGAATAGCCAAGGGTGAAAATCACAGAGGCAGACAGAAGTCATGGACACACAGACTGGAATGGGAGAATATGTACACAATCCTATTACCAAGTCAGGTAACGGGTCATTAGCAAGTCAGGTAACGGGTCATTAATGATCCAAAATGGGTGTCATGTAATTCAAATGATGTAAATCTCTAGATAAAAAGTATGCAAGTGCCATAATTTTTTGAAATTCAGATTTGCCTCCCTCACGAGATACAAAGTACACTTGCACATTTCTAGATAAAAAGAATGCAAGTGCGATAATTTGTTAATTCAAATTTGCCTCCCTTACTAGACACAAAGTACACTTGCACATGAGTATGAATCAAGCAAGAAAAAAAAGCAAGTAAACAAGCAAGAACATATGTTTACAAGCGAACAAAATGTATGGATCGGTTGTCAATATACTGTTTTCTCAACACCTACGCAAACTTACAGTGACACATCACTATACCTGCTCATTGTCGGAGGTGACTTCAAACTCTGGTTCTCGCTGCAGAAGGTGAGGGGAGGTCAGATCGGCTGACAGCGTTTTGGATGGCACTGCTTGCTGACAAGTGCTTTAGAAACCTGTCATTACACCCATACTGAATCATCATCAATTTTCTCAATTCATAAGGCATAAAAAGCATAGCGCGTTACTGATACCAACACATCAATGAAACTAAGAGTAAATGACACACTCATAGGCAACTGAAAAAGATACAAAAAAAGAAGAGAGAAAAAAAGCTAGAGGCAAAAAGAAGTATGAACAAAGAGGGAGAAACCAGCTGCATTCTGTACAAGACTGGAAAAAAAAAACACACAACCAAACTCTAGATTCTGCTGCTAGGAGTTAATAAATTAAATCACGCTTACACCCCTTGTTATAATAATATATTCAGACATATGACATCTTTGTTTTTATGGATGGAACAAAAATGGCTTCAGCTGATTCATTATTTGCCGTGATTGCTTGATACAGTACAAACAGATAAGTGCTCTTTTTGGTATGTGTGCTACACTTTTCATGATGTCGATCAAACAATTTACAAGGATGCAAGTGGGCACAGACTTTGTCAGATATAAAAATTTAAATTGCACTATTTCTTCTTTTTCATTTCTATATTTTACTTTTTTTTTTTTTTTTTTTGATGATTAAAGTGAACAGTTTCTTGCTTCATTTTACACTTTCAAATATAGATTCTTATGCCTGAGCAAGATAAAATCAGGTATTCTGACAGACTTGCAGAGTTCACTGTTTCCAAAAGTTACATGTGATTCAACTGACATTGAATTGTCATCTTTATCCCCATTATGATCTCCATTCACATTGGCAAGTGCAATGAAACAAACAGAAATGAAAACGATCAAAATGGTGAGACTGTGTATAGAGCAAGTGAAACAAGTGGCATTGGACTCATTCCACTGAAAAGAGGACAGCAGCAGAAACCAACAATAAAATAAATAATACAAAATGGTGAGACTGTGTATAGAGCAAGTGAAACAAGTGGCATTGGACTCATTCCACTGAAAAGAGGACAGCAGCAGAAACCAACAATAAAAATAAATAATACAACCCCCCCCCCCCCCAAAAAAAAAAAAAAAAAAGAAAATGACCTCTGAATGTGTGTGTGTTGGTTAACCGGGGTTCATGACTGTATAAATTATTCTCTATATTCAGTGTCTCATTCCTTTATTCTTTTCCCATTTTTGTAAAATCTTGAGAGAAAAAAATAAATGAGAATTGGACGAGACAACATATAATTTGGCAGTCAGATTTTAACGAAACATCTCTCAAAACTTGGGCCTTTCTCACAGTGGATAATGTCCCCTTACATGTGTATCTCACACACACACACACACACACACACACACACACACACACACACACACACACACACACACACACACACACACACTTTATCAATCTGATTTTGCTTCGATTTATATATATATATATATTTTTTTTTTTGTTTTGTTTTTTGTTTCTTTTTTGTTGTTGTTGTTGTTGTCGTTGTGCTCTCTTTCACACGGATTACAAATACTGTAGTGCTTAGAAAACGCCTTCGAGTAAAAATCACTAGGGAATTAACTCTTCAGTTATATAGCACCTCAAAAAAGTCGATTGCTTCCCTTGAAATGCACAACCAGTTTTTTTCCCCATGTTCAAATGATTCTCTTCACACGCGCAATGGTACTGATAGAGTCCATCACATGTTTCCATTGTAACCACCTCCACCCCCATCTGCCCCCTTCCCCTTCCATCTTCCCTCTCCTCATTCCCTCTCTCTCCTACACTCTTCCATCTTTAACATGCACTTATAACGCCCCCCCCCCCCCCCCCCCTCCCGCCCGCCCAAATTCTTTGTTCCTTCACTTTCAATCAGTCTTCCTCTCCACGCCATTTGCCACATTTTTTTTCATTCAACGCACGTGCACATACGCACGCACTCATGCATGCGCGCGAGCGCGCGCGCGCGCGCACACACACACACACACACACACACACACACACACACACACACACACACACATGTACACACACACTAATTCACACGCACACAAACGTACACATGCAAACACGCATGCGTGCACACACGCATACAGACAGTGAGACAGAGAGAGAGAGAAAGAAAGAGACAGACAGACAGACAAACAGACATTCAGAGAGGCAGACAGACAGACAGAGGCAGAGAATTAAAGGGCGGACTGACTCAGGCAGATGAGGCAGGTTGTGGGCGGCGTCTCTGATGGAGGTGGACTGCGGGGCGGTCAGCAGGTTGTGCAGGTTCTCATGCTGATTGACCTGCTGCAGGTAATGGTGCCTGCAACACAGCCAGCGCTGCTCCATCAACCTGTACTGCTAAGTGGGGCAATGCACAACAACAACAACACAAGCAACAACAACAACAATAACAATAACAAAGCCGCCAGAATACTGAGCTCCTTAAAACAAATTTTTGTTGATTTCTCTATAGGATTGGATAGGTTTGTGGGGTAGTGTGGTGTGTGTGTGTGTGTGTGTGTGTGTGTGTGTGTGTGTGTGTGTGTGTGTGTGTGTGTGTGTGTGTGTGTGTGTGCGTGCGTGCATAGCGAATGCGTGCGTGCGTGCGTGTGCGTGCATGTGTGCGTGCGTGCGTGTGTGTGTGTGTGTATGTGTATAGTGTGTATGTGTGCGTACGTGGACGCGCGCGCACATGTGTGTATGTGTGCATGCATGCATGCATGCATGCATGCGTGTGTGTGTGTGTGTGTGTGTGTGTGTGTGTGTGTGTGTGTGTGTGTGTGTGTGTGTGTGTGTGTGTGTGTTTGTAGTGTGTGCGTGCGAGCATGTGTGTGCATGTGTGCGGACATGCACGAGACAGAGAGAGAGAGAGAGAGAGAGAGAGAGAGAGAGAGAGAGAGAGAGAGAGAGAGTTTGTGTGTATGTGTGTGTGTGTGTGTGTGTCTGAGTCTCTGTTTGTTGTCTGTGTCTGTGAGTGTCTGTGTGCGTGGAAGTATGTATGTATGTATGTATGTATGTATGTGTGTGTGTGTATGCGCGCGTGCATGCGTGTGTGCAAGTATGCGTGTGTGTGTGTGTGTGTGTGTGTGTGTGTGTGTGTGTGTGTGTGTGTGTGTGTGTGTGTGTGTGTGTGTGTGTGTGTGTGTGTGTGTGTGTGTGTGTGTGCGTGCGTGCGCGCGCGCAAGAGTGTGTACGTGTGTGTGTATGTGTGAGTGTGCGTGCACGCATGTGTGAATTCACACACGTGTGCCTGGTTGACAACATGCACCTGCCAGTAAGTAAAATGTATTTCAATGCTTCATAAATAGTACCACCAAAGCAGATTACAAAAAAATGCTTACATGTATCTTTTCAATTAATGCATAATGCACACCGACCTTTAACACATGAAATGTTCAACTGACAAAGGACAAAGAACACCGATTCATTACAAACATATCAGGCTTGCTGAGAAGAACTAGGTAGATATCACAGCACAGGAACATCGAATGGCTAAGGATCAAACTATATGAAACAGACGTACGGTTTTCAAGGCAAACATGAGAATCCCTCCTCTACCTACCTTGTTCCTTTCTATCTATACCTTATGAATGTGTGTGTGTGTGTGTGTGTGTGTGTGTGTGTGTGTGTGTGTGTGTGTGTGTGTGTGTGTGTGTGTGTGTGTGTGTGTGTGTGTGTGTGTGTGTGTGTGTGTGTGTGTGTGTGTGTGTGTGTGAGAGAGAGAGAAGAGAGAGAGAGAGAGAGAGAGAGAGAGAGAGAGAGAGAGAGAGAGAGAGAGAGAGAGAGAGAGAGAGAGAGAGAGAGAGAGAGAGAGAGAGAAAGAGAGAGAGAGAGAGAGAGAGAGAGAGAGAGAGAGAGAGAGAGAGAGAGAGAGAGAGAGAGAGAGAGAGAGAGAGAGAGAGAGAGAGAGAGAGAGAGAGAGGGAGAGAGAGAGAGAGAGAGAGAGAGAGAGAGAGAGAGAGAGAGAGAGAGAGAGAGAGAAAGTCTGTGCGTCTGTATGTGTATGCCTGTGTATGTCTGTGTGGGTCTGTGTGTAAGTGTGTGTGTGTGTGTGTGTGCACTACATTTGTTAACAGAATGTCAAAGATCAGTGGATTGCTATCTGTCAGTCTGGGTTTAAGGTGACAAACGCTGATCAGTGATCATCAGCCCGCCGTACAAAGCGTCCAGCTGTTCAGGAAGGTCCTCAGCCTCGATCCTGGTGACTGCAGGCATCTCAGAGTCCTCTTTCCAGCTCGTCAGCACCTGAAATTATCATCATCATCATCATCGTCGTCGTAGTCATCATCAATCAGTGTCGTCCTGTTCATCATCGGCACACAGTCGCCGTCCAGATCAGCTGCAACAATTTCAGTCTCACGAGTCAAAAAGCTTTCTCTTGTCAAGCGCAACGGACAAGGCTATCTGTTTCGCTTGTCTTGTAGTACACACACACACACACACACACACACACACACACACACACACACACACACACACACACACACGCACACACACATGCACACCAGCATCACAAAGTTCAGTAATATATGTAACTGCCTTTTGTGGTCAAGTCCAACAGTCAGAGCTCTCTTTCTCTGAGTGGAAAAAAATATATCGATAAATAGCAGCAGTGATAGAAGTAGAACTGGCAGGTGAGATAGTAGCAGTAACATTAATAGATAAAAAAGCCAAACTGATTCAGCTTGCCTAATGCATTTATCAAAAGATCGTGGGTTAAGAGAGAGAGAGAGAGAGAGAGAGAGAGAGAGAGAGAGAGAGAGAGAGAGAGAGAGAGAGAGAGAGAGAGAGAGAGAGAGAGAGAGAGAGAGAGAGAGAGAGAGAGAGAGAGAGAGAGAGGGTATGTATTTGTGTGTGTGCGTGTCTGCCTGTCTACGTGTGTTTGCATGCGTGCATGAGTGCCTGTGTGCGTGCGTGCGTGCATGTATGTATGTGCGTGTGTGCATGCATGCGTGCGTTGTGTGTGTCAATGCGCGCGCGCACGTGTGCGTATGTGTGTGTGTGTGTGTGTGTGTGTGTGTGTGTGTGTGTGTGTGTGTGTGTGTGTGTGTGTGTGTGTGTGTGTGTGTGTGAGTGTGTATGTGAATGCGTGTGGATGTACATGAGGGTATGCACACCATGCATGAATGAATGTTTGGTTGACTACCTGCACCTGCACGAGAGTAAGTAAACCACATTTCATTGCCTTTTTAAAATACTGTTAGACAACTATGGCCTCAAAATGTCTCAAACATAGATGCACAGCTGGTGTAAACAGACATCTAGTATCAACTGACACAAACACGAATTTTGGCCAGTGTCATTTCATTTTCTCGTTATCACTATCAGTTATTATTTGAATAACAGACAGCTTGCTCTGTACGGGGCTGACCTGTCCGTACAAGTGGGTGTGCGCCTTGCTGCGGGGAGCGAAGACGATGAAGAGCATGTGGTCGGAGCTCAGCAAATGAGGGGCAGTTTGACGGCTGACCACGTGTGATAGGTCAGGATCAGCAGCACCGCCGTCGTCATGGAGTCCTGGACACACGCACGCACCCACGCACGTACCCAAACACACACACGCACACACACACACACACACACACACACACACACACACACACACACACACACGTGCCTCATTTAAGATGATGATGACGACAACGACGACGACGATGATTATGACGACTGTAAGTATTGTTGCTGTTGTTATTATTATCATTGTCATTACTACTACTGCTGCTGCTTCTACTACTACCATCAGTAACAGTAGCAGCAGCAGCAGCAGCAGCAGCAGCAGTAGTAGTAGTAGTAGCAGTAGTAGTAGTAGTAGTGTTGTTGTTGTTGTTGTTGTTTTTGTAGTAAAAAAAACAAGCTCCAAGCGCATTACGATCCAAGCTCTCATTTACACAACGGGCTGCTTACCTGGGTACAGCCGACTGAAAAGCTCCCTGCTGGCGCTATATTCAGTCGTTACCTACGTCATTTAGTCAATATTATCAGCCACTCAGCCAGTCTTTCCCCCTTCTTTTCGTTCTTTCAGATTTCCACACAAGGTGCACGAAATGTGTATCGAGTCCTCCATACCAACGACCGAATCGTTCTTCTCTTCCTAAAGTTGGAGATGCGATTTTTAAGGTGAGTGCAAGATGTTATACAGTTGTGCGTTCACACACAGAATCTCGGGTTATGGTCTCATTTTGAAGGCCCACTGACTCAAGTTTACGGTGTCTAGGGCACGCCACTTTACATCATCATAACCAAGCATACCACATTCTCTCCGCAACTGTACCCCGGACACAGGGTTTGCTGTCAACAAGCAGGTAATGTTACAGAAACTCAGAATAAACTGATACGTTTGTGGAGTTCTCCCAAGTTCTTCCAGACAAGAACAAAACGGACAAACAGAACAAAAACAAGTAAAAAAAAAAAAAAAAAAAAGGGGGGGGGGGGGGGGGGGGGGAGATGAAGAAGACGTCGGGAAAAAAAGAGTAAATTACAACAAACAAGAAACCACAAAAAAAAACACAAAAAACAAGAGAAAGAAGAAAAAGAAAGAAAAAAATAAAAAGTCAAAAAAAGAAGAAAGGAACAGAAGAAAAAAAAAACGTACAGAAAAACTTTAAAAACATCAAGCAAACGGCGGGGATTTTTTTTTTTTTCACTGACCCCATCAAAGAGATGAACATGGCTGCAGTCGGCGGCAGTGAGAGCGAAGGACCCGTAACTCTCACTGTACATGGCCAGCCCGTTCTGATAGATGTACAGCTGCACTGCAACACACACCATCACTTCACAACGCACCGGCCTGCTATCGGCTTTCTACCTCTCAAGGATTTCGCTGCGTCACTACAGGAATACAAACATGCAGAGAAGGCCCTTAGGTGCAGAGCTGGTCAGCCCCGCACACATGTGACTCGATAAATCATGTTGTGATCAATAATTTTTTTTTTAACAGCAATCCCCCCCCCCCCTCTCTCTCTCTCTCTTGAACGTGCACGTTTCCACACACACTTGAACGCGCGCGGGCGCGCAAACACACACACACACACACACACACACACACACACACACACAGAGGCACGCACGCGGCTCATGCATGCACACACACACACACACACACACACACACACACACACACACACACACACACACACACACACACACACATACACGCGTGCGCACGCGCACGTACGCACACACTAACACACATACTTAAACATATTTTCCTACATCTTTGATTCACAAATTCTGATGCAACGAAAGTTCTTTTCGATTGGTCACAGCATAACTAAGGAACAGTAGCTGACCTAAACTCTTGTCACCAAATTATGCTCCAGCCTATCATGGCACTGACAACACAGTGATTGATGTATTATGGCTTTGGCTTGGCATGGGAGTAGGAAGTGGGCTGCAGTTTAAGGTGCGCTTACCCAATGTCGGTGTGACGGACTGTCTTTCGTCCGGTCCCAAATTCTGGGGACACATTTGACCAGAACAGGTCAACCTGTAAAACTGGTTGACCTGTTTACCTGACAACTACTCGCGTGCGTTTTATGTAAGTCAGGTGAGCGAAGATTTCCCTTCAGTCTCTGCAGAGCTACCGGCCAAGCAACTTAATCAGAGAGCCGAAGGGAGATTGAAGGTGTGTCCTCGCTGGCAGTCAGTTCCCCAGGTGTCGGAGAAGCCTCGTGTCCGACGTGGAATTGACTGCCATCCGGGTGTGGGGTGCTGCCCATGCCCAACCACTGTCTCTACCCCGTAGGGGTATGGAGAGGCTGACCGAGTGGTCAGTAGACATCGTATGTGCATTGCCATCCGGGTGGGGGGTATAACCCATGCCCAACCACTGTCTCTACCCCGTGGGGGTATGGAGAGGATGTCCGTGTGGTCAGCGACGAGTTAGCGAGTCAAAGGGCTTCAGAGTTCGTCGGGACGACGACTTGTGTTCCTCTGTTGTGGGGGAGTCCCTGGAAAGACTCCACGAACTGCTTCCGTGAGCGGCTTCGTTTTCCGTCGAGTCGACGTGTGTTCTTCTCTTGTGAGGGTTTCCCTGGAAGGACTCCACGAACTGTTCCGTGTCTTCTAACTGTGTGAGAACTGTGTGACTAAGGCCAGATGCGGCCAACAGCATAGACTGTGGCGACACTGCTGTGGGTGCCAGCTTGGTTTGAGGTGACAATATAATATCTAGTGTCATTGTGCACCTTTTGGTGGTGGTGAGAACTTTTTGATGTGCCTGTTTATGCTTGTTATGTAACATGTATTTGTTATGGTTTGATGGTTCAGGCAGCAAAAAAAAAAAGGAAGTTTAACTTGTTGCCTGGCTATCTATGTTCGTGTGGTGTGGGTGTGTGTAGGGAAAAGTCATACACACATCCAAACTTCTTCAGGTGAGAGTCAGATAGCAAAACACGTACCGCACACCACGCGTAAGAGTCGGTGGATTGGACCAAGCAGTTCTATAGCGCTTCTCGTCTGGTACAAAGGGAGGTACTCATTGAACTGATTTGTGTAGTAGTCATTTACGAAGTCATCAGATAAGACTGCCACCTCAACAGGTAGAGGAGTCGTGTTGGGTCTGTTCATGACATACACCTCCCATGCACAACATCCCAGCATGAGCGGTTGATACTGTCATC
>JADBJO010000008.1:1187500-1195000 GCA_016801955.1 Conus betulinus
CATTTCTTGTACATTAACATGTAAAATGTTAGTTGAATTTAAATGCAGTATATCACCTCAGTGCAAAAAATGCTGTGTTAAAACGTAAAATGTTAGCGGTGTCAAAAACATTCATTGTCGAAATGCAAAATTCAAGATTGTTATGATGTAATATGTTAGCAGTGTTAAAATGTACACTGCTAGCGTGTTCAAATGTAAAACATTTTTTGTATCAAAATGTAGACTATGTTAAAATATACAATGTTTAATTATGCTAAGATATTAAAATTCAACAGTTTAGCTCAGTTACAATGAACAACATTAGTTCTTAAAAAAATGTCAACGAACGCCCAGAGAAACGTGGACAAACGAGTCACAAGACAAAACACAACGCGTTTCGATCTCTTAGGTCTTCTTCAGGTGAAACAAAAACGAACAAAATGCGCTTAGCTTTGATCGCTTCAGATCGCTTCAGAGTTGAGCGCAAGGAAGAAGGCGTTGAATCCGAACATTCAACGCCTTCTTCCTTGCGCTCAACTCTGAAGCGATCTGAAGCGATCAAAGCTAAGTGCATTTTCGTTATTTTGTTCGTTTTTGTTTCACCTGAAGAAGACCTAAGCGGTCAAAACGCGTTGTGTTTTGTCTTGTGACTCGTTTGTCCACGTTTCTCTGGGCGGTTCGCTGACATTTATTTAAGATTTGTTTAGATTTCCGCCTGCAGTCGTCTCACTTTGCAACTAGAACATTAGTTCTGTTCAAATTTAAATAGTAGCTATGTTGAAATGTAAAATCTTCGCAGCGATAAAATGTAAAATGTTAGCAACCAATTGTTTAGAAGGGATAGAGAGACATTCACAAACAATCGTATACCTTCCATATTTTTCCACCGACTCCACAGTAAATACAACTTTTGATCTGAAAAAGACGATTCATGAATTACATTTGTATTGAACATAGCAGCATGACACCATTACCGATAACACACACACTCGCATATAAACATGCGCATAGACACATACAAAAGCATACGCCACCACGTGCACACACACACACACACACACACACACACACACACACACACACACACACACACACACACACATAGAATGGTTGTGGTGGTTGAGAAGGGGGGGGGGGGTTACAATGAGTGGGAGGGACGGAGGGTAGGGAGAGAGAGGGGGGTGTGGGGAGAGAGAGACACAGAGAGAGAAGAGAGAGAGAGAGAGAGAGAGAGAGAGAGAGAGAGAGAGAGAGAGAGAGAGAGAGAGAGATGAGAGAAGGAGAGAGACACAGAGAGAGAGAGAGAGAGAGAGAGAGAGAGAGAGAGAGAGAGAGAGGAGAGAGAGAGAGAGAGAGAGAGAGACATACACACAGAGACAGACAGACACAGACACAGACAGACAGACAGAGTGGACTTGACTGTGAGGGAAGGCCGACCGACCAGTGATGTGTTGACACACTGTCAGAGGGAAGGCTGACAGACCAGTGATGTGTCGACACGTTGTCAGAGAGAAGGCTGACAGACCAGTGATGTGTTGACACATTGTCAAAGGGAAGGCTGGAAGACCAGTGATGTGTTGACACATTGTCAGAGGGAAGGCTGGCAGACCAGTGATGTGGTGACACATTGTCAGAGGGAAGGCTGGCAGACCAGTGATGTGGTGACACATTGTCAGAGGGAAGGCTGGCAGACCAGTGATGTGGTGACACATTGTCAAAGGAAGGCTGACAGACCAGTGATGTGTTGACACATTGTCAGAGGGAAGGCTGGCAGACCAGTGATGTTGACACACATCATACGCTAATGGAGCGCTATCACTGACAGGTCAGAGTGATTTAAGCTGACGCAATGCCAGGGCATGGACTAGCAAGACAGAGTGATACGAAGTGTCCTCTGTTGTAGAATGTGGCGAATATGAACTATTTGTCTTAAACACCGGTAGACAAAGCCAAACGGTTTCCTATTCCTTTATCTTGGTGAAAACTTATTAGTTGATCATGCTGGAGAAATACAAAAGGCTGAGTCGACACGAGAGACACAGCTGTAGCAGAGGCAGACAGACAGGGAGGAGTCAAAGGTGATGAGATGAGGGAGAGGCAGCGAGGCAGAGATAGTGCAAAAAAAAAAGGAAAGTGTAGAAAACACTCACTTGTCGGAGAGATAGGCGGACAGGGCAGAGTTGATGATGCTTTGGCACCCGTCATTCAGCTCTTCCAGCATTTTTGTCCGTGCCTGTAACACACACACACACACACACACATACACACACACACGCACGCATGCACGCACGCATGCACGCATGCACGCACGCACGCACGCACGTACGCACACACACACACACACACATACACAAAACATATATACACACAGACACACATGTGCGCGTAAAATCCCACGCACGTACACACGTAAAAAACACATGCGCGCGCGCGCGCGCACCCACACACACACACACACACACGCGCGCGCGCGCGTACGCGCGCGCGCGCGTACACACACACACACACACACACACACACACACACACACACACACACACACACAAAACATGTATTAAACTGATTGGGAAGGAATAAAGAAGAAGAATCTTACCGTTTGCTTTAAGAACAAATCATAAGAGCGTCGTGAATGCGAGAATGGGAAACTTTTGTTCCCGATTTCTATAGAACTGATTAATGGCGAGTTCACAAAGAGAATGTTTCATTCCCAACACGTGCAGATGAAGGCACTCGAAGAATGTCATTATAGCTCATTCGGTAACTTTTTATCATACATTTTTCAAAAAGACCCGCATTCCCTTTCTTATGAAACGAAACTATCCAATTAAGGATTTCTTTTCACCCAAATTTTGTAATTCTGGACATGATTATCAAAGAAGAGAAAGCCTGATATGGAGGGATAGCTGCCATGCCTGTTAAAAACACGTAGTTAACCGTCGTTAAGAATATAATAAGAAGGCCTCGTAGTCCAATGGTTTGGACGTTTGCCTGCGAAGTGACGGTCGCGGGTTCGAATCCGTCGTGGAGTCGCAATAATTTTTCGCTTGACGTTTACACTTCTTCAAAAGGAGAAGAAGGAATAAATTTTTTTTTTTAAATGAGGAAGAGGAGAAAGAATGAGAGGACGGACAGAGGAGGAGGAGGAGCGGGAAAACAGAGAAAGAGGGTGGGGGTGAAGAAACTGGCAAAGTGAGGAGGAGGAGGAAAAACAGATAAAGAAAGAAAGAGGAAGAGAGAGCAGGGGCAGAACGAGGTGTTGGGACAAGAGAAAAAGACGACACGACAGGGAAGAAGAACCATGTGGGGGATGCTGTGTGACAAACGGTGGGCCAAGAAATGATCCTAAGAAAAAAAAAAAAATCTTAAATTCCCGGGGAAACAAAAACTGCTCTTTTTCACACGCGTTGCGAGATGGACTGAGCGGAGTAGAATATGAGAGAGAGAGAGAGAGAGAGAGAGAGAGAGAGAGAGAGAGAGAGAGAGAGAGAGAGAGAGAGAGTACTCTTATACACTTGGCCTTCTGAGACTGACCAAATTAACATTGACCCCGTGTCCTTTTAAAGATCACATTAGAGCGCGCGCACTCGCCCACCCACTCACACATATGCGCCCCCCCCCCCCCCCCCCCCCCCCCCACACACACACACACACACACACACACACATCACACACACAGAGAGAGAGAGAGAGAGAGAGAGAGAGAGAGAGAGAGAGAGAGAGAGAGAGAGAGAGAGATCAGCATCGTTACACATCTGGATCTGTTGTGAGACTGACTAAATCGACATTAACCTTCACACACACACACACACACACACACACACACACAGAGAGAGGAGGAGGAGGAGAGTGTATATCACTGGAAAAGCACAAGATCTGTGGCAACTTCAACCGTCTTCTTTCTCTATAAGATGCAAAGCAATATCCATTGGGAGTTTGTCACATGACCTACAACGCTCATGGCGGTGTGATGGCCGACCGGGGTGTAAAGCCCAGTCAGATTATGCGATTCAGTCTAGCTGACCTTGTTTTGTTCTGGATGGAGGGAATTGAGATGCGGGGGAAGCAATCGAAAACGTGAACACTCGTCTCTGTGCTGAACTTATGAACTAATTGGACATGCTTATCTGTCAAACAGGTTCACCAGGATAACATGTTGATATTTCAACCTGCAAACACATGTTGATCATTTCAAACATAGCAAGCAGGAACACGTTTTTTTCCCCAAAAAACATGTCAACCAGAAGAACATACACATATGAAACCACACGAAGATGTTCACCTTCCAAACGTATTAATCAGAAGAGCACGTTCTTCTCTCAAAATATATCAATCAAAAGAGCATGTTCGTCTTTCAAACATGTCAACCGAAAAAAAAAAAGCATGTACGTCTTGCAAACATGTTAACCAGGAGAACATATTCGTCTCTCAAACATTTCAACAAGAAGAACACGTTCATCTTTCAAATCATAAGCGCGAAACAGTTAGAACGAAGGTGAAAGTGGTATAACAATGGTCGCGCAAAGCCATGAGAGACTGTGCGTGCGTGCGTGCGTGCGTGCATGCGTGTGCGTACGTTTATTGTTTGTTTGCTTATTTTATTATTCTGTTTTGCTTTGTGATTCTACATAGGATCTACCATGTGTGCTGTATGCCAAATCAACCAGGAAATGTTGTTATCATAAATTGTAACACCAGACCGACCACTCAACTGAGTTTTCTTCATTTTCAACAACTAGCACAATTGGCTGTTGTCAAATTTACGGACCAGTGAAGGGTGTGAGCAAGGAAGTAGAAAACAGTTACCCGTAAACGACCATTTCCACTGCTCATCTCTCGGCACGCACGGCCCACGAACGACAACTCCATGTAACCTTACTGTCAAAACACACACCTGTTCTCCAACGCCTTGCGGAGAGTACACACACACACAAACACACACACACACACACACACACACACACACACACACACACACATCAAATGCGAGCACGTTATGAGGTCAGGATGCTGCTCCGCCTTCGTTCACGTGCCTCCAGTATAAAAAGAAGAGCAGGATCAAAGGAAATATGGAACAGACCCTCTTGGAAATGGGTCGATTCGGTCTTTCAGCGGGAGGCTGCCGATCTCCTACGTTGGGGCGATGCAGCGCGCGCCAGACCAGGATCTAATGGGACGCGAGGCTGGGAAAGAAATATCGGGGTGATTTTATCTCGTCGTGTTTAAGAGAGGGAGGGAGGGAGAGAGAGAGAGAAGAGAGAGAGAGAGAGAGAGAGAGAGAGAGAGAGTGTGTGTGTGTGTGTGTGTGTGTGTGTGTGTGTGTGTGTGTGTGTGTGTGTGTGTGTGTGTGTGTGTGTGTGTGTGTGTGTGTGTGTGTGTTTCGTGAGACTCGCCTTAATTTCTTTTTCCATCTTTCTATCTTCCTTTTTTTCTGTCGGTCTTTCTTGTTCTTACAGAGGGGGGAAGAGGGAGGGGGGCATTACGTTTACCTTCCCCTGTTTCACGACCACTAACTGTAACTTATGCTAATGATGGGGGCAGTGGGAAAGGTGGTGGAGAAAAGAGGTCGAGGGGGGGAGATGAGGAGAGAGAGAGAGAGAGAGAGAGAGAGAGAGAGAGAGAGAGAGAGGAGGAGGGAGGGAGGGAGGGGAGCGAGTCCGTGTGACATACCGAATTCAGCTCGCAAGACAAAATACATTTATCAGCCCAGCAGTAAGTATTCCAGCAGCTAGCCAACACAGCGAGTTGACACAGACACCATCCAACAGACGACAGCTTAAACCAGTCCTACCCTAGACATACAAATATGTCTCAGACCTACCAGCCCTCTTCCTTTATGGACCCAGACTGACAGATATCGCCTTCCCTGTTCTCTGCTGTCCCAGCCAACACTGCCGACCCCATCACAGCCTTTGTTACAGACAACAGGCCTCCAGCAGCCAATATCCGGGGCAGACAACTTTCCCGACACAACAGCACGCCATATTGGTCACTGGTAAACACCAGTACATCTCTCTCCACTCTCCACGATCTTTGCCCCCCCCCCCCCCCCCCCCCCTTCCTCCTCACCCAGCTGTCTGTGATAGCAAATAACCCATGGGACTCGCACGGCTCCTTCATCTCCACAGTAATGTGGGCAACGTGATCAATGTGGACGACGATGTCAAGCAGTAACAATCAAATAAAACCCTGGACGACCAGTTCATCAGAGGAAAGACATTACTGAATGAAACAAAGAGTACACACTTTCATGATGAAGTCAACTACTTCACCTGTATATGACTACTCAAACAAGCCATACATTGAGAAGAACCACCATACACTATCATTCA
Source organism: Conus betulinus (assembly GCA_016801955.1). Taxonomy (NCBI): domain Eukaryota; kingdom Metazoa; phylum Mollusca; class Gastropoda; order Neogastropoda; family Conidae; genus Conus; species Conus betulinus. The sequence goes on from JADBJO010000008.1 coordinate 1,193,809, forward strand.
GCAATGTAATATATATCTAATGGATACTTTCAGCACCGAAAGCCAATAATTAAGCTAGCTACTGAAATGAAAACAGTGTTTTCTCGACAAAAAAAACCCACTGTGTGCCCCCCCTCTCCTTCTTCCCCCCACTCCAAGTGTTCCTCGACCTTGTTCATACACTGTCTTGCAAGATGAAGTCAGAATGTAGTCCAGTCGTCGTGTGTCGTGGCGCAGGGTCTGGGTGATCGGCGAATTTCCTTTCACTGCTTTTTGTTGAGTGAAACTGTCCATAATGCCACCACTATCTGAGAAATCTGTACTGTTTTGCTCGTTTGCAAATACATTTTCTTCACGTATTCAGGTCCGTCCCTACGGGGTCTCCAAATACAACCACATGTAGATTTATGGTCTACTTCTATTGTGAGTTGGACGCATTCATAGACCATATATGCGACCAAGTCTAAATGGAAGTAGATCATACATACAACCCTATTTAATAGATGCAAATCATATATGCAACCCTTTCCAATGGGATGTACACTAAACATAACAACCCTGTCCTATACAATGCTGATCATACATACATACCACCTTGTCTGATGAGATTTAGATCATACATACCACCTTGTCCAATAGGATGTTGATTGTACATACAACCGTGTGTGATGAGATGTTGATCATACATACCACCCTGTCCGATGGGATGTTGATTGTACATACAACCGTGTGTGATGGGATCTTGATCAACATACCACCGTGTCTGATGGGATCTTAATCATACAGACAACCTTGTGTGATGGGATCTTGATCATACATACCACCTTGTCTGATGGGATGTTGATCATAATATATGCAACCTTGTCTGCTGAGATGTTGACCATAATATATGCAACCTTGTCTGCTGAGATGTTGATCATAATATATGCAACCTTGTCTGATGAGATGTTGATCATAATATATGCAACCTTGTCTGATGGGATGTTGATTGTACATACAACCTTGTCTGATGGGATGTTGTTCATACATACCACCTTGTCTGATGTGATCTTGATCATTTATACAACCTTGTCTGATGGGATGTTGATCATACATACCACCTTGTCTGATGGGATGTTAATCATGCATACCACCTTGTCTGATGGGATCTTGATCATACATACCACCTTGTCTGATGGGATCTTGATCATACATACCACCTTGTCTGATGGGA
>JADBJO010000008.1:1200000-1210000 GCA_016801955.1 Conus betulinus
CAAGGACATAACCAGATACCTGAACTATAGAAAGGCGTCAGCTTTCCCGGTGGCTCTGGCCCTGCATCGGGGGCGCCCGCAGACACTCGAACAACAACAGAAAGGCATGAGTTCTCCAAGTGGTTCCGGCCCTTAATCGGGGACATCAGCAGATACTGAACTACAGAAGTGGGTTCTAGTGGTCCTGGCCTCTCAGATGGGACATCAGCAGATATCTGAGCTACTGGCAGAAGGGAGTTCTCTTGGAGATCTTGGCTTCTCAGCAAGGACACACCAGAAGACACATGAAGTACAAGAAGGAGTGAGCTATCCTTATGGTCCTAGCTGCATATCAGGGACACCAGCTGATATCTGAACTACAGAAAGCTACGAGTATTTTTTTTATTCTGGGCCTTCATCAGGGACACCAGGAAATGCCTAGCAGTTCATGAAGGAGTGGGTTCTCTTTGAGGTCCTGACCCTTCATCAGGACACCAGGAGATGTCTGATCTAACGGAAGAAATGGATTCACTTTGAGATCCTGACTCTCTTCAGGACCACCAGCAAATACCAGAACTACGGCAGGAAATGGGTTCTCCTACAGGTTCTGGCCTCTCATCAAAGACACAAAGCAGATGACTTCCAGGTAGAATTGGATTCTCTCTGAAGTCCAGGCCCTTCTCTAAAATCACCAGCAAACGCCTGAACTACAGACATGACTGGGGTTAATTAAGTGGTCCTGGTCCTTTATCAGGGGCACCAGTGAATACCTGAACGGAAGGAGAGGGATTTGGTAGAGACCAGGCCTTCTATCAGGGACACTAGTAGACATCTGAAATAGACGAGGGCAGGGTTCCTCTGATGGAAACATACCCTCACCATGGTTGCCAGCAGACATCAGAATTACACGAAACTGCGCTGTGGTGTTGTGTTGTAAAGTGAGTTTGTGACTAAATGTGTATCACTGCCTTTTCTTTTTTTTTTATGCCCCCCCCCTCCCCCAACCCCTTTTTTCCCCCTCGCTTTCATATTTCCAGTCATCACTCGCCTTTTCTAATTTGATTTAATGTTCCCTCTCCTTGCTTATCTCCTCTTTGTCTGATCTTTGCGGTGTCCTTTTCTGTTTATTCAAGGTATGACCATCGCGTTGGGCTAATGCACAGGTCAGACATCCGCTGAGTCGCAGCCATGAGACCTTCTTCTTCAATTGTCTCATCTTTGTTGTTAATTCGTTTAATCATCAGCTTCAAATCATGCGTAGCGTGGTCTCAAAACTTAGCGGATGTAGTGTAGCGTACATAGACAAGTCCGCACGCAGTGATGCCTCCTTGATGGGAAACTGAAACTGAAACTGTCTGTACATTTTATCAATCTAATGGGAATCACGAGGCAGCCATGACTCGGAGTTATGAACCCTTGTCCTACACACACACAAAAAGAAATTACTGCCCATATGTATTGTTTAATGTTTAATGTTAGCAGACTTTACAAACTCTAAGAATGAATTTGATTTCAAAAAGCAAAATAAATTGGCATTCACAAGAGGAAAGTGTCTGAAATCGAACCTGGCGTCGTTTTGATCAATGTCGCTATCGTGTATTCATTGCCCTGCCGTACCATAATGAAAACATACTTTCTACTGTCTGCCGTGGGAGAAGGAAGGTCCATCGATGAGAAATCGAACAGGAAGAATAGCGGTACGTCTGTCATGCCCCTATAGATCACTATCGAGGTGTCGTTAGTCCTAAGGCCATCACCTTGTGGGCAGAGTAACAGTGAATCACCATGAGGAAGTGACAAACACTGTGTTGCAAAATACGGTCTTCATATACAGGAAAGCAAACATCAGATCACATGACACTGGACTCATTCACCCCAAAGCCATGCACAGCGTCCCTTGACTTGAACGCTGCGCCCATCGTCTCCTCGTGCAGATTCATCGATATCGGTTTTCTCCCTTTCCTATCAAAGCCCAAAGCGTCAAGATGACTTGTCTCTCTTCATGTACACAGAGTAAAGAGGCGGGAGGGGACGGGGGAGAGGCGATCTATATTGTACAAGCAACGGAATATTGATGAAGCCTGATAGTGCAGAGAACGGGGAATGGCTCGTGTTGGAGCAGAGCGCTGAAAGAGATCAGTTCTGGCAGCGAAGGAAGGAGAAAAAGGGGGCGGAAGCCTAGCCCGCTCTTTTCTCCCGCCCATGCCCATCATCCATCATTCCAGTTGTAGCTGCACGCACCGAGGCGCCGCTGGAGAAGCTGTTCCTATTTTCCAGGCCCATCGTTTCATTTCAGGCACCTAAGTATATGTGGTCATCAATCTGTGTAGAATTTGCGACATGAACTAGCACTGGTATGACCTAATGAGTGGATGTCACCTGGGTCGAAATTCACAATACAATGTAATTTGCATGTAGTTAGTTACCTATGAATACGCATGCATGTTCAAGTGAATGTGACGCACACCCATGTGCAACCTGTGAGTGCGCTGGCATACCTGTAGTGTGTGTACGTACACGCGTAAGTGTTTATGCACGGGTGCATGTGCATTGTGCATATTTCTGCATGTCTGCAGAAAATAGGTCATTTAAAAAAAAAAAAAACCGAAAATGTTGAAGTTTGTGTGTTATCAACAAACTTAGTCTCTTTCACCAGCATTCTAAACAACAGCAGACAAATACCCATGGTCTGAAACAAAGACCCGACATCCCTTTAATTAAAAGTATTGATTCTTCACTGCTATCCTGCTGATGGGTGGCAAACGACAGGGTGGCATCGTTTCCACAGAGGAGAAAGCCAAGAAACCTAACCAGCCGAAGCACCAAAAAAGAAGACAAATCTCATTAACACTCAGCTATCGGCCCCACCACCTTCCGCTTTCCATCAAGGCACAGCAAGAACCCGCTTCTCCAAAAGACCAAAGGGTCACCACGTCAGTGCCAGTCATTAACCGCTCTGTCCACCGCCAGCTGCCTGCTTTCCACAGGCCAGGATACGGACAGGCGGATGGGACAGGACAGCCCCAGGTCTCACAGAGAAGAGTTTCACGCCAACTGTCCGGCCATCCCATTTCTCTGCCAGTTCCATCCCTCCAGGACCTCTTGTCTTTCAGTGCCCAATCTCCGATACGGACAGGCGGATGGGACAGGAGAGCCCCAGGTCTCAGAGAGAAGAGTTTCATACCAATTGTCCGGCCACCCCATTTCTCTTCCAGTTCCATCCCTCCAGGACCTCTTGTCTTTCAGTGCCAATCTCCGGCACCTGCGGAAAGCCAGAGGACAGGCAGTCAATGCAGGCGGTTGTGGTTATTTTTTTTTTCTGATTTAACTCCCTGCCCGTTTGGGATGTGAACATAACCTAGTGCCATGAATGCTTCTGTTATTAGCTTCCATTTCACACACACACACACACACACACACACACACACACACTAACACACTAACACACACGCACACACACACACGCACACACACGCACGCACACACACACACACACACACACACACACACACACACACACACACACACACACACACACAAAGAGCGCGCGCGCGCGTTGTGTGTGTGTGTGTGTGTGTGTGTGTGTGTGTGTGAGAGAGAGAGAGAGAGAGAGAGAGAGAGAGAGAGAGAGAGAGAGAGAAGTACATGCTATACACATTTTGTCAGTTTGAACCAATTTTTTTTTAATTTTTTTTTTAGGAAATCAGGCAATGAAATCAACATCGTAAAACACTCAACACAGGCACAGGACGCACTATCTACAAACTGGATTGAGCCAACGTTTCAAGACGTTTAGATGTCGAACGTTAAAGGTTGAATTTCACCATCGACTCGCGTCTTCGTCTTCGATGTCATCTCTTTCATTTCCACGCTTTGAAACCATCACAGTTGGGATACTGACAGAAAAAAAGTGCCGAGTGCTTTCCATGATCTTGCCTTACGCTGGAACCTTTGACACAACATTTGCTCATTCTTTTTGCCAAAAGCGTCAATCAACAGTAGATGCAGACCGCGTTGATGTGACGAGCTCACCGACTGATTCAATGATAGCGGCAAGGCCATAGGCGAGGGAGGAAGAACTCTTATTTGACACGCGTGATGTTATCTTGAGGAATCCCATCAACACTGGCTGTTGCATTTTCCAGAACTAGATTCTCCCCCCCCCCCCTTGCATGATTTTTGGCTGTGAACTGATGCCATAAAAGTTTCTGCTTCGGGACAGAATTAGAGAACAAAAGTTTCTTGATGCAAGTGGAACTTGTCATGGAACTGGAGAACAGCAAATGAAAACAAGATGTCACCAGATTTCCTCTGTACAAAAAGACGATACCTTCCATCAGCTAAAACAAAGGGTGTGCACAGTTCCTCTCCTGTCCATCTCGCTATCAAGAGTAGAAACCGTCACACACAGGAACTTGGTATATGATATGACCATGGTATTGTATTGAATGGACCTCTCACTCACTCACTCACTCTCTCTCTCTCTCTCTCTCTCTCTCTCTCTCTCTCTCTCTCTGTGTGTGTGTGTGTGTGTGTGTGTGTGTGTGTGTGTGTCTGGTGTATGGCATGTGGGTTTGTGTTTGCGAGTTTGATGCTGTAAAACGGATTTCTTGGTTATACAATATTATTCAGTGTGCTCCTAATCATATGCTATATAAACAAGATCAGAGCTACAGTTTGCCACAGAATGTCATATCATACACGAAACAATATAATTTTCCACTAATCTTTTCTATGAGGTAGCACATATGTTCATTCCAGAATAGTTTGTTGTGGAGAATAGCCCAAACAATTTCACTTGATAATAACAACAAACAATCTTAATGTTGAACACTCATGTCAGGACCAAAAGAATGCATATACATACACCTTTGTCTTTCACTACGATTTCAGCTCACACACACACACACACACACACACACACACACACACACACACACACACAAGCGCAGAGACACACATTGTTTCAGCTTCAAACCAAAATGTCTTGTACATCAGGCAATGAAAACATCATAAAAATGATTAACACAGAAAGAGGACACACTGTTCAGGAAGACAGGAACGTACGTTCCTAGAGGTTTCATTCTCGAACGTCATCATCGAATTTGTTTTTCGACTTTGATGTCACCTCTTTCATTCCCTCCAGTCCGGATATTGACAGAAAAGAAATGCATCCTTTTCATGATCTTGCCTGATGTTCGAACCTCTGACACAACAATTGCTTATCCTTTTTGCCGAAAGCATCGCTCAACAGTAGATGCAGATACCATCTTGTGTTGCTATGTGCTCACTGATTGATTCAATGACAGTTGCACGGCCTTAGGCGAGGCGAAAAAAACTCCCTAAACACCCCATCACGTCATCTTGACGAAGCCCATTAACATTGATTGTCACACTTTCCAGAATTAGATTTCTCCCATGGGATCTGACTGTGAACTGATACTATAAAACTTCCGCTTCAGCACAGAATTAGACACTAAAAAGTTGTTGCTACAAATAATACTTGTCACACAACTGGAGAAAAGAAAATTGAAATAAAATGTCACTAAGTAACATCTGTACGTGGAAGGATAGAAATCCCAGACTGATGTACACATTGGTCGCTCAAACTTTCATCCAGGAAAGCAGTGAAATATCTAGTGCACGAAACAGAGGGAAAGGAAAAGACACAAGACAGTGAAGTGGATGGACAGGAAAGGACAGGAGAGAAAGAAATAAGGAGCCTGGCAGCCCGTCAGCTAACACAAAGGATATATGCGCCCTTTCTGTTTCTTGTTCCTCATGCTACAAAGAACAGACACTCTGTCCTCAACAGCAACTATGAAATGACCATGGTGCAATTTTGGAATGGATGGGTGTGTGTGAGTGCATGTGTGTGTGTGTGTGTGTGTGTGTGTGTGTGTGTGTGTGTGTGTGTGTGTGTGTGTGTGTGTGTGTGTGTGTGTGTGTGTGTGTGTGTGTGTGTATGTGTGTGTGTGCGCATGGGCGCGCGCATGTGCATATGTGTGCGTGTGTATACACGCGTACGTGTGAATGTATGCGTGCGTGCGTACGTGTGTGCCTGCATGTGCATGTCCATGCACATTTGTGTAAATGAGTGCAGACATAACTCTATGGGTTACTAAGAATACGTTTACCAGCCCAACAGTATCCCAGCAGCAAGCCAACTCAGCAAAATTGACACAGATACTGTCTAACAGATGACAGCCTAAACCAGTCCTACCCTAGACATACAAATATGTCTCAGACCCACCAGCCCTCTTCCTTTATGGACCCAGACTGACAGATATCGCCTTCCTTGTTCTCTGCTGTCCCAACCAACACTGCCGACCCCATCTCAGCCTTTGTTACAGACAACAGGCCTCCAGCAGCCAATATCCAGGACAGCGAACCCTCCCGACACGCAACGTCAAGCCATTTCTGTCAAGAGCTGACTCCAATATACCCCACCACCCATCGCCCCCATCACCTCCATGCAGTTACCCCCCAATCTCTGTCACATTCCACAAAAGGAGGTAGGTGGGTCGTCAGGATCGTTCAAATCTACGAAAACGCTGGCAACGTTAGCGTGTAACAACGTACAACAATGTAATGCACTGGTCTGAAGCAAACGGCTCCAAACAAAGATATGGTTGCGCCCGAAAGAATACAGGACTAGAACATGATACAATAAACCGATGGAAATAACTAATCGGTCAATGGGTGGCGTAGAGTCAGGACACTGGGCTGAGTAGTGACCTGGGTTGGGGAGGGGGGGGGGGGGGGGGTTCACTCAGGTCGCTACATAAAAAAAATTCCCGTTATTATTTTCAGTTGGTTCACAATCTTTTCTCACGTGTTACCTCACCACTGGAATCTCAAAACGACTTCCTGCCGTCTCCACTGCCAAGATTGTGGCATGGGCGGGTGGGGAGAGTGGATACGGGACAAATTCTCACGGCTGATCGATGAATATTATGCTATAGGTCTACATCTTCACCTAACCCTGACCCTAAGCCTTACCAGGATCTTAATCTAAACCTGACCTCAACTACCATTGCCATACCACCTGACCTTCATCGTTATCTAACCCTAACTTAGCCTGATCTCAACGAATCTTAACTATAAACTAACACTAACTCTACCCTAAAACTAACTTTTCAAGCCTTATAACAACCTTCCTGATTCTTCATTTGTTTTTGCTGAATTTCATGTAAAGGAAAAAGGTTTAGTTTCAAAACCATGAAATTTACTATATCTTTTTTTTTTCTTCCTCCCTTTTTTTTGTTGCCCAAGAATGAAAGAATGCACAAAAGGCTTCTGTTTCCAACGAGTACATTTTTTCTGCAATACAAACTGCAATAGCTTTTTGGTAAAATCCGCTTGTGTCAAAGCCGTGTTTTCGAGAGAAGCGTGTTCTAAAAAGCTGCCGTGAACAGACCCTGTCCAGACTGGAGTTCCCAGAGTTTTTCTCATCTCGATCTAATGAGCTGTTAATCTCCACTGTCGACTGTACATGATTATGGCCAATTTTCTTCAAAAAGTGGCCATCGAAATAAAACTTAACTTAGAATTCGAACCTGTTTGATTGTGTTCTGACACTTAAGCTTCCATCCAGAAAAGTATATAGACCAACAGTCGGTCGAGACAGGCTTTGCTTTCGGATTCTGTTCACTTCACCTACGGTTTCCATCAACTGCTTGAGGTTAGTAACTTGACGGGCTGCCAGGCTCCTTATTTCTTTCTCCTGTCCTTTTCTGACTAACCACTTCACTGTCTTGTGTCTTTTCCTTTCCCTCCGTTTCGTGCACTAGATATTTCACTGCTTTCCTGGATGAAAGTTTGAGCGACCAATGTGTAAATCAGTCTGGGATTTCTATCCTTCCAGTTGGGTTTTTAAAATGTTAACTAAATCGTCCAAAGAAGTAGGACTCATGTCTTTATGCAGACGGTAACTTTGTTATTTCCAGTAGGGTACATGTTGACGATCGTTACATGAGCTGTGATCTATTTCTGCCTTCATTCCGGCCATAAATGCGCTTTTTGTCGAATCAAGGGATTGGTCATGTCTGATCCTTGGTAGGCAGGGCTGGCCGGAGTGTCTGCTTTTAATACCAGATTCCCTCTTCCCGACTTTTCCTTGCTTCGTGAGAACAGTATGACGGTCTTGTCTTTGCTAGTTGAAGTTCTTCTTCTTCTTCTTCTTCTTCTCTTCTTGTTCTTGTTCTTCTTCTTCTTCTTCTACCATTGACCATTTCTTTTCCCTTTTTAAGAAGACAGTATTTTGCATCGTGGACTTGTCATTCTCCGTATTAATATGGTTATTTCTGATTTATTGTTACTCTTCTCTGACACACGACGCCATGAAAGTCATATAGAGAGGCATGAATGACGTGCCACTATCCTTCACTTTAACTCCACGTCGACAGAACATCCCTTGTTCGGCCCTTCACAGATCGTTCCCTCGCTGTCATGCTCAGGGTCGTTGCTTTGGTCAAGTTCCATCCATGTTTGTATTTGAAGTCCTGCTGAAAAACAGAACTTGTCTATGTGGTCAGCGGTAAGCCCCTTATGACGCCTCACTGTGGGTTCCACTATTGGTTCTAGTCACCCATCATGGTTACAAGCAGGAATGTGTGGGTTACCCTAATGGTCCAGCCTCTCATACACAATGGAAACCTGAACTACAAGAAGACCTGGTTTCTCCTTGTGGTCCTGGCCCTTCTTCAGGGTCACCAACAGACAGCTAAACTACAGAAAGACGTGGTGATTTTGTGGTCCCAGCCTCTCATCAGGAACAGCAGCAGATACCTGATCTACTGATAGGATTGGGTTTCCCTAGAGGTCCTGGACCTTCAACTAGGCCATCAACAGTCAGCTGGGCAATAGAGAGGCGGAGGTTCTCCTAGTTATCCTAACCCCTCCTCAGGAACAACAGCTGAGTCCTGAACTACAAGGAGGAATGGGTTCTCCAAGAGATCTATCTAGCCCTTTATAATGGACACCAGCAGATACTTGACCTGCAGGCATGGCCGGTTCTCTTAGAGACCCTGACCTGTCATTCGGGACACCAGCACATACTTGACCTACAGGCAGGAGTGGATTTTGATAGAGGTCCTGGCATTTTATCATGGACACCAGCAGATACTTGAAGTACAGGAAGATAGGTTCTCCTGGTGGTCGCATACACTCACCGTGGCTACCAACAGTTACCAGAATTACAGGAAACTGCGGGGTTGTGTGTGTGGTGTGGTGTGAATATACGAGTAAAACTGGATCACTGGTTTGCCTTTTTGTTGTTGATGTTTTTTTCCCCCTCTTTTGGCTCCTCTTTCTCACGTTAAGTCATCTCCTTTTTTCTTCTTTAACTTTCCTTCTCCTTTGTTTATCTCCTCTTTGTCAGATCTTGGCTGCACCCCTTTCCATCTCATGTTGTGTTTGAGTGAAGTATGACAGCATACGTAACAAAGTATCGTTTACAGATACAGACTGGAGTCTTCTTTGAACCGGAAGGGAGAGGGAGATGGGGACTGAGCTACAGAACCCCCCCTTTTAAAATGGTTCTTATGGGCAAGTTGTCTGGCATGCATGGTTCACTATCACTGTACCCAGTCAATCACACGACAGAAAGCTTCGTTTTGAATATGTTTCCGGAATTCTTTCTCTGAACGTTTCATTTGAATGTGCGATGTCTAATCAGAATCACTAATCAGCCATGACTTGAAGTCATGAGCCCTTGTCCTACATAAAGAAAACGTTGCTGCACATGTTTATTGTTTGATTTGTAATATAAATAGACTTAATAGGCTCTAATAAGGAATCTGATTTCAAGAAGTGAAAGAAATCGACATTCACAACTACGACTCTCTTGAAAAGGACAATACTTGAAACCAAAGCTGGTATGCTTTTGGTTTGTATCGCTATCGTATATTCGTTTCCTTGCAATATCAAAGTTGAAAACACACGTTCTGCTGCCTGCCGTGGGAGAAGCAAGGGTCCGTCAGCAAAAACTTGAAAGTGAAGAACAGTGGACATCCGTCAT
>JADBJO010000008.1:1215000-1220000 GCA_016801955.1 Conus betulinus
TAAACTATATGTGGGAGTGAGTTCTTCTTGTTGTCCTGGCCTCTCGTCAGGGAGAGCACAAACACATGAACTACGGCAGGAATCAGCTCTCTAGGATCTCCTGTCCCTTCATCAGGGGCACCAGCATACACCTGATCTACAAGAAAGCGCGGGTTTTCGTAAAGGTCCTGCCCCCCTCATCAGCGATACCAACAGACACCTGAGCTATGGAAAGTGTGGGTTCGCCTAGAGGCCTTCGCCTCTTACCAGGGACACCAATACACACCTGAGGTACAGGAAGTTAAGGTTCTTCTGGTGGTCCTACGCCTTATCGTTGCAACCAGAATCACAGGAAACTGCCCTGTTGTGTTTTGGCGTTACGTAACTATGTGAATAAATATGGATCACTGGCTTATTAGTTTCTGTTGTCTTCCGTCTTTTGGCCCTCTTTTTTTTATTTTCAGTCACTTCTTTCTTTATTTAATCCCTTTTACCCCCATGTCTATTTTCTCTTCATCTGATATTTGCTGTATCCTTTACCGGTTTATGTTTTGTTTCAATGAAATATAACAGAATATATAATATAATATAAGGGGGAAAAGCCCAAACCGACTACAGTCTTCTTTGATTCGGGAAGGCAGAGGAAGACGGGTGTAGGCACAGGAATCCCGTTTTCAAATAGTTGTCTTGGGTAAGCTCGGTGTTGGGCATGGTCAACACACCCTGCGCCCAGTCAACAACACGACAGTAGCCTTTTTTGAGATATATTTATTCTTTCTTTATATATCTTATTTGAATGTGTGCTGTCTAATGGATATCACCAAGTAGCCATGACTTGGGAATTCAGAGCCCTTGGCATATACAAGGAGAACATTACTGCAGATATTTGATATTCAGGACTTGTAGACCTCACAGACTGATAATGAATCTGATTTGAAGAAGTAAAAAAAAAACAAAATTCACAACTACGACTCTCTTGAAGAGGGCACTTTCTGAAATGGAAATTGCCTTCGTTTTTATTAGTGTCGCTGTCATACTTCCATTCCATGGCGATATCATAATGAAAACACACGTTCTGCTCCTGCCTGCCGTGGGAGAAGCGAGGGTCCGTCAACGAGAAATCGAAAGTGAAGAATAATGATACGTCAGTCACGCCCATCCCACTCACTTTCACGGTGTTATTGGTGAATCCTACTGTTAGCGCCTTGTGGGGGAAGAAAGAGTGAATCTGTGATCAGCATGCTACCGATGAGGTGAACTGCATGCCCCACGTTGCAAAACAAAGTCTTCCTACACTGAAAACAAACATCGGATCAGGTGACACTAAACTCGTTTATCCAAAGTCAATAATGGTGCCGTCGACTTGAACGTTAGGTCCATCGTCTCCTCGTGCTGGCTCATCCACCCCGGTTTCCCTCCCTTTCCTATCCGAATCGTCAAGATGACTTGTCTCCCCTAACATACACAGAAGAAAGAGGCCGGGAGGGGACGGGGGGTCAGTGAGAGGTGATCTATGTTGTATGTACAAACCAAACGGATTATTGATGAAGCCTGATAGTGCAGAGAGCAGGGAATGGCTCGGGTCGGAGCAGAGCAGTGAAGGAGAGATGGGTTCAGGCAGCGAAGGAAGAGAGAAAAAGGAGGTGGGGAGCTAGCCCACCCTGCTTCCTCCCGCCCATGCCTATCATTCATCATTCCAGTTGCAGCTTCCAGCACGCACTGAGGCCGCTGGAGAAGATGTTCCTATTGTCCTGGCCCATCATCGCCACTTCAGGTACATAGGTATATGTGTTTGTCAGTCTGTGTAGAATTTGAGACACGAACTAGCTCTGATGAATGGACGTTACCTGAGCTGAAATTCACAATACAATGTCAGTTGCATGTAGTTAGTTACCTATGAATATGCATGCACATTTATGGGAATGTGATGCACAGCCATGTTCATCTTCGTGTACGTGCGTTTTTGTGTTGTATGCGCACGTACACGCATGAGTGTATAGGCGCGGGTGCGTGTGCAGGGTGCATACAAGAGCATGTCTGCTGAAAATAGGTCGGTGGAAAGAAAATTAATTAAGAAAGAAAGACTGACGTTTGTGTGTTAAAATAAACGACGTCTCCTTCGCCAGCATTCTAAACAACAGCAGACTAATGTCCTTGGTCTGAAACATAGCTGACATCCCTTTAATTAAAAGTATTGATTCTTCACTGTTATCCTGCTAGGAGGAAGGGGGGGGGGGGGGGGGGGGGGCAAACGACAGGGTGGCACCGTTTCCAGTGAGGAGAAAGCCAAGAAACCTGACCAGCCGAAGCAAAAAAAAAGAAAAAACAAAAACAAATCTCATTAACACTCCGATACCGGACCCCCAGCACCTCCCCCTTTCCCTCATGGCACAGCAAGAACCCGCTTCTCCGTCAGACCGAAGGGTCGCCACGTCAAAGCCAGTCAATGCCGGCTTTCCACAGGCCAGGATACACACAGGCGGACGGGACAGGACAGCCCCAGGTCTCATAGAGAAGAGATTCACACCAATTGTCCGGCCACCCCATTTCTGCCCCGGTTCCGTCTCTCCTCGACCTCTTGTCTTTCAGTGCCAATCCCCAGCACCTGAAAAGAACCAGAAGACAGGGAGCCGGCACTAGCAATCGCGGTTTTGTCCTCCCCGATGTAGCTCCTTCCCCGCTTGGGATCGGACCGTCATCCGATGCCATAAAAGCTTCTGTTTCTGTTTGTCCTCCTCGACAGGGTGAGGAATGACGCTTTTCGCCACGAATGATAGTTTCTCAAAAAAGGAGAAGAGCTAATAAGGGAAAAAAAAAAAAATCTTTGATAATGTTCTTTCTATTTTGTCAGAGAAAGCAAAGATCAATATCGCACTCTGTGTTTGTCCCGCCAGAAAAAGGAAACGGACTGGGACACACACACTCACTCTCACACACACACACACACACACACACACACACACACACACACACACACACATATATATATATATATATATATATATATATATTTCTTATTTTCATCTCGTTGCACTGAGTGATAGCCCTAGAAACATTGAAAATAAGAAAAAAGAATTGTGCAGAATCTTCCACGACCAAAATTTAAAAATCACCACAGAAGCTAACAAAAAGATAGTGAATTATTTAGACATCACGTTAGACCTCACCAACATACATTTAAACCATACAAAAAACCAAATGACACACCTGTCTATGTAAATATCAAAAGTAATCACCCCCTTCCATACTCAAAACGATACCTAGAGGCATAAACAAGAGATTATCTAATCTGTCATGTAACGAAACAGTATTTAACAACACTGCAGCTGAATACCAAGAAGCGTTGCACCAAAGTGGCTACAACTACAAATTACACTATGATCCAGGAAATGATATGAGCAGACACAAGAAGAACAGGAAAAGGAAAATCATATGGTACAACCCCCCATACGATGGAAGAGTTAAAACAAACGTTGGGAAAGAATTCTTTAAAATTCTGACATCTTCTTTCCCAAAAGAGCACAAGCTGTTTAAGATATTTAACAGGCACAACATCAAATTATCATACTCATGTATGCCGAATCTCAAAAACATCATTGATTCAACCAACAAAACGAAAAGTAGTGCAGAGACAAACGAGGGTGAAGAAAGGAAGTCTTGCAACTGTACCAGAAAAACAGTGCCCTCTAAACAATAAATGCCTCCACAGCAATATTGTATACCAAGCCACTGTAAAATCAGAGAACACTGAAGAAACATATATAGGTATCACTGAAAACCAGTTTAAAACTAGATATGCAAATCATAAACAGTCACTTAATAAAGAAAGATACAAAAATCAAACAGAATTGAGTAAATATATTTGGAAACTCAAAGATAAAAAATAGACTACAACATATCCTGGAAAATCTTAAAAAGAGCTGCATCATCATACAATAACATTTCAAAAGATGTAATTTATGCCTAACAGAAAAATATATGATCCTATGCAAACCAAAATTAGCAACCCTAAACACTAGGATAGAAATGGTTAACAATTGCAGACACAAATGGAAGTTCCTATCAGGGAGCAGAAATCAAAAACACATGAAAAACACTGACCGCACGTGATGGCAGACAGCGAACACGTATAAAAAAAAAACACCCGACAACACCGACCCCCCCATACCCTGACGACTGCACCAGCAAGAAACAGCGCTGTAGGTTTTAGCATTTACATTTTAATCAAAGTTTTAACAATATATATATATATATATATATATATATATTACATCGACTTTTTCACTTTTCTTCTCAACACAGCTCCTCCATACAGGACTGCCTCCACCCATGGCAAGATCTTAGAACAACAGTTTCCATCCTCCAGAAGAAGACACAAATGAACCCTCCCAAAACGGATTGTGGCTGCCTGAGCAGGAAGGGTAATGAAAAAAATGCCCATCTTTTCCCTCCTAACACTGCCCTCAAGGATCTGTCAACGGCTTTGGGGGCGTTCATACCTGGTTGCTCCCACACTTCAGGCGAAGATCATCAGCAACAATAAAGCAAGAAGAACACCGTTGGAATAGACAACATGGGAGGTGCTTGGTGGCTCTGTCTTCATTATCCAGGCGGCATTCTTCTGTACCGGCTCACATAGAATTCTCACAATCTGTCCACTCCATTTTGCACTCTTTTCAACCAGCTCAGATGGATCACTGAAAGAGGTCTGTTGGCAGCCTACCCTCCAGCCCTTCCAACCTCGCCCCCCTCCAACCTTCGCACAGGGGCCAAAGCTACACTCCTTAGGAGCAGGAATCAGCCTGAGAGCTGGAGTCATCCCATGTCGAACACTTGAACTGCAGTCACGTGCCCCACTATGATGGGAGTTCAAGGGTAAAGATTGCACATCGTGCCTATCACTGTTTTCTTCATATTGCGCTGTTATCTTGAACTAGCCTTATGTTCATCTATCTAGCCATCCAACCATCCACCCATCCATCTATTCTCTCTCTCTCTGATTGTGTGTGTGCGTGTGTGTG
>JADBJO010000008.1:1225000-1232500 GCA_016801955.1 Conus betulinus
TTGTGACGGCCTGAGCTCGATTCCCACATAATTCTAGCATATTAATCCAGGCGTGATCACAACCTATTTCAATGCTTCCTCGTTCTGGCAACCGAAAGCGAACTCCCTCTGAGCAGGCACTGGATTGATGACTTTGTGAGGAGTATCCTGTCCAGAAGCAAGATTCGTCCGTATGGACTCGAGGATGATGGATTTCCAAGAGTTATCGATCTAGAAGCCAGGCTCGCTCGAAGCTGAACCACTTTCACATCTACCACTCGCTCTCTCTCACAAACCGTCGTTCCCCCTACAACGAACAGCTCCCGGGTCCCCATGGGAAACAGCGTGGTCATGATGTAACAAAACCGTTGAAATCCGGTGGTCCAAGGCATCTGAAGGACACTCTTGTACACTCCCAGGTGGCTTCTGCCGCGCATGTAAAAGACAACAGTGGCCTCCATTGATCTCTTGAGCGGTGTTCATTTCTTTGAGCTGTTTTATTCGTATCAACGTTTCTGAATTACTGAGTTCAATACACTTCCCAAGGGATATGTAAGTCACTCTGTGGAACTGTAACCTTTCTGCCGCGACGATTTAAAAACAAGACATTAATGGTACCAATGGTAACGCAATTACCCATAGTCTCTGACGTTTGGACTAAGCTTCGTTGAAACAGGTCAGGGGCGAATAAAACTATCAAGCCTACACATTAAACAATGATAATAGCCACAACAATAAAAGAAACCGCAACAACAAAAAATTATAATGATAACAACAACAACAACAATAATAATAACAATAATGATTACAAAAATCAGAATCATGATAATCATAATCATAATAACGGTACTAATAACAATTAAAAAATAATAAATAAACGTACGTATGCGCGCGCGCGCGTGTGCACTCCCGGCACAACCTGTCACCCGGGGTTCAAAATGTGCGAGAGCAACAACAATTTATGCCTTCAAATCCGGCACAAACCGTCGACGGCAACAAGTTATGCCAGGGCAACCAAGTGTCGTAACATTAACCCAGGGACGTTAGACGTGGCTTCGTTAGCGCTTGCTTTATCCAGCAGCCCAGCACTGGATGACGGCGAGACGCGCAATAGGCCCTGGGCCCACGGTGAAGGCCGATACCGTCCACACTGGGCTCTGTCAATGGCCGGCGGTTCACACCACAGCTGGCCAGCAAGGTCCGGTCATCCCTCAACGGGCCATTTGCCGAGGAGAGGGCCACTCCACCACGGAGATATTGATTAGCCCACCCCACCCTCACCGCTATTCCTCTCTCCTCCCCTCAACGTGAAACACCCCCTTCCTTCCCCCCCTCCCCTTCTCCACCCACACTTATCAAGCCGTCGCCAGCTCCACTCCCCACCTCCCTCCATCTAATGGAATCGAATCACCATCACTCATCTTTATCTTTTCCTCCCCCCCCCCACCCCCAACCAAGGTGTCACAACAACAGCAGCAACGGCGGCGGCGGCAGCAGCAGCAGCAGCACGAGCATCATCATCATCATCATCAGCAGCAGCAGCAGCAGCAGCAGCAGCAGCAGTAGTAGTAGTAGTAGTAGTAATAGTGGCAGTAACAGCAGCAGTAATAGTTCTAGTAGTAGTAGCAGCAGCAACAGAAACAGCAGTAAAAGCAGCAGTTGTAGTAGAGGCAGCAGCAACAGTGAAAAAGCAGAAGCAGCAGTGGTAGCAGCAGTAATAGCAGCAGCAGCAGAAGTAGCAGCAGAAACAATAGTGGTAATAATGATATAATAGTAATTACAATGATGTTGTTGATGACGACGACGACGACGACGACGATAATAATGATAAAGATGATAATGCTGATGATGGTAACGACGATGATGACGAGTCCACGCGAATATCCACTGACACATGGAAGACCACAGAGGAGAGGTAGTAGACGAAGAAGACAATCTTGGACTCCACGTCACCTAGACTGATGAACACTTGCAAACCTGTATTGAGAGAACGACAGAGATGTGAAGAGTGTAGCAAGACAAGACAAACAACAATAGATGGAACGACTCGCTGGAAAGGCAGACACAGGCAACGAACAAAAGTGCACGATAATAGCGTATACAATCATTAAAAAAAACTTCGCAGAAACAGTGGACAGAATCCGAATATTTCAATGAAGTTTGAGGATGAGACGCCCATCATAGTACAGTAAGCCGGTGAGGTGGACAGAACATCTCCAGGTGATCCTAAACTGGTCACTGCCACCCGTGTCTGATACTTTACTGAAGCAGAAAAGAACCTGGACGTCAGTATGGGAAGAGGTAAAGGAAACTGCTTGAAGACTGCTGATTGCAGACCTGCAAGACTCATGGACAGGATGATGTGCATCCCCGGATGTTGAAGACAGAAACATCGGAAACACCATGTTTTCCCAGCATATCCTACAAGACATGTTGGACAACGAGACACTCCCAGATGTCTGGAGAACTGGTGTCACCATTAAGCTGCCGAACAAGAAAAATATCGGGGCTGCAATAAATGGAAAGACACCGTTCTACTGTCCCCTTACCAGCAACGCCTTCAGCCGCATAAAACCTCAACGCATCGTAACAGCGACAGATGCCATATTTCGCCAAGAACAGGCTAACATAAGGAAGGGAATATTATGCATCGACCATACTTCATATTTCGCCTCACGTGGCTTTCGCTGACATTAAGAAGACTTGAGAGTCTTCACCGTACCTCTGTTGAAAAATCCTCCAAAACCACAGCATCATGCAGAAACTGCTCAAAATCGTCCAGTCTCTTTATGGTAACTTTGAACATCATGTCATCAAGAACAACAAGCAAGCAAAACCATCCAAAATGGACAAATGGACACTGGAGTCAGACAGAAACGTATCCAGCACCTGAGACTACTCTTCTTAGCCACTGACTGGATAATGCGCAGCATGGCACAAAAAAAAAAAAAAAAAAAAACGCAGGGAATTCAGTGGCCTCCGACCTCAGTCTCGAAGGACCTGGAATCCGCGGACGAACCAAACTACTAATATGCAGGCACCAAGACATTCACTAGAAAACAGGACGCCTCAACAATCCAGAGATAAAACAGCTGGACTCCAGATAAATGGCAAGAAGACATAAAAAAAAGTCCTGATTAAAAAACAAACACGAAATCCAAAGCTCTGGTCAAAGTGACCGGCATGCCACTGAACGATGCACAGGAGTTCCATCTGAAGATCCACGGGTCTCTGTGTAACACACGAAGATCAGGATCTTGAAGAGCAATGTCCACGGCAGTCAGAGTGCTGGAAGACCACTGTCACTGATAAGGATAAGCCAGATGTTACAGATCAGGTGCCTGTGGCATATCCTCAGGAACTTCTGACATATCACTCTCTCCCATGTAGATCTCCCAACAGGACAGAAATGGTGCAATACCAGAGATACATAATCCAGACGTGCCGATGGGACACATTGTCAGATGCCACCGAACTCACCACCCACATCAGCTTTGTGGCGAACACCCGAAGGGAAAAGAAACTAAGGCGACCCAAACGAACTTGGAACAGAACAATCTACAGAGGCAAAGGCAAAGGGTTGACTCTGGAGACGGCTCCGAGAGTAGCAGCAAACAGAGGCTGGTGGAGATCACCTACCATCGCCTTAAGCCCCAGACGGCACATAGAGCAATGCACCTGAATAATTATACTAATAATCACAGCTTTAAAGATTGTGCGCACTAAAGGACATACCATTCGCATGGAGGACAGCACAATCCTCAGAACAATCCAGCGCGGCTAGCTGAAAGAGGCTCAGCGTGACCGAAGAACACCTCCTCATGAGGTACCAGGAAAGATGACACCAACCATCACAAAGGCCAGCGCTGCCTTCATCAGGCTCACAACAACAACAACAACAACAACAGTAACAACAATTTTCTGAAGATCAAGGCATCACATTCTCCGCCAAAGTTGCCGTACACGGACCAGAGGACCTCATTGCTCTGCTGTATTGCTGTGAGACCCGGACCACCTACTGACGACACATCCAACATTTGGAGCCAGTCCACCAGTGCTTCTTGCGTCGAAAAATAGCAGGGATTTTCTTTCTTGTAATAAGAGTGCATCGCTGTAGCATACGCACAGTGTCGTGTAAGAAAAACGTGTTTGATATCCAAGAAAATGACGCGGTAACGTGCTAAATGTGTTCACAGCTCTGGTCTGATCTGTTAGGCTTTTTGCTGTTTAAGCAATTTGCGCTCTGTGATTTGATAAAATGTATATAAAATCAAGATAGTTGCAAGGGAAATTACGATTACCGCCAGACAAACACTTCTGTGCAATGCTGAGTGAAAGTAAAAGAGCACAGTGAATCCACGCAGCATTGTACTGGACCAAAGATGGACATATTCTGTACACACATAGTACAGCAAAATGTTTATTAAATAAAAAAATGCCAAATTTCAAAAGAATTACTTGTTACGTTTAAGAGATATATTGATCACATAGCAATTGGCTTACTGCGACCTGTTTTCTAATACTATATCAAAGACAAATAGCGAAGTCAGCACTTAATCGCTTTACAAGCCATCCTAATGCTATTTGATGCCCAGAAATTGCATTATTCTTACGCAAACTACGGCATAATCACTGCTAAAGCCTTGAAAGCTCTCTCTCTCTCTCTCTCTCTCTCTCTCTCTCTCCTCTCTCTCTCTCTCTCTCTCTCTCTCTCTCTCTCTCTCTCTCAAAAATACC
This sequence comes from Conus betulinus, assembly GCA_016801955.1. NCBI lineage: Eukaryota > Metazoa > Mollusca > Gastropoda > Neogastropoda > Conidae > Conus > Conus betulinus. The sequence continues at coordinate 1,229,717 of JADBJO010000008.1, forward strand.
TAATAAATAAGAAGTGCAAATTTTTGAGACGCTGCCTCCAGCGAAAATAAGAATAAATTAATAAATAAATAACACCGGAAACGACATACACCCACCGAAACATATGATCCATTTACGTAGCTAAAAACATTACAGTGTTTGCGAACACGCAAACTATTTTTTTTTCTTATCCCCGTTCAAACAAAAGCTTCCACCTTCAAACCACTAAAGTTTGCACATTTCAGTAAACGTTCTGACCTATTCCAATGGACCAACGGCACACACGATTTTGCGTGTTTGATTGTACTTGTTTTATTGCGAACGTGGTACACTCCAAGAACAACTTGAGGGGGGTGGGGGGAGCGAGCCCCTTAAATAGTGAATAGGTTTCTATGGAAACCGTATTTTTCGTGTGTGTGTTTTGGATTTTCTAGAAATCAATACACTAAAAACCGCGGTAGGCTAGTACCACCACCACTACCACTGGTACTAGCACCGGTGCGGCGGCTGTATGACAGCGGCAGCAGCAGAAGTAATAGTAAGGCGGTTATTGTTTCAACACGTCTCTAAACTGCTCTCTCATTCTCTCTCTCTCTCTCTCTCGAATCTCTCCACTTCTCCTTCTCATCTCTCTCGGCTCTCTCTCTCTCTCTCTCACCCTCTCTTCTCTCTCCTCAAGAAACTGCAGTCTCTCTCCTCGACTCCCTCCTCTCTCTCATCCTTTGGATCTCCTCGCTTCTCTCCTCTAACTCGCAGAACATCGCTCTCCGCCAACCGCATAAATTCAGCAAAGTCCACATTTTTCGTGGCCTTAAAAAAGTCTACTCTTATTTACTTTAATGTCTTTTCTAACTCCGTTCTGCTTTTCTTTCTTTACTCGAAACGGCCATCTTTTCGTTTTTTATGATTTCCTCTTCTAAGCTCTCACATTTGTCTCCTAAGCAGGCTCTTCTTTCTTTTTTTTCTTCGCCCTGCCCTTTGTGCTCCCTGTCTCTTTCCTGATCTCCTTATTCTTTCTGCTCCCTCTTCGGTTTCTTTATAGACTCGTTCTATTCCTCCACTCTTGCCTCCTCTCCCCCTCCCTCTTCCCTTCTCTCTCTATTGTCTTAACTTTCTTTCTTGCCCGTCTTTCGTCTCCCTTCTCTCCTCTCTCTCTGTCTCTCTCTCTTCTCCTTCTGGCGCCCTCCCCTCCTCATTCTCTTTGCATTCTTCCCTGTTCTCTCCCTCACTCAACTCTTTCTCTCCTCGTCCATCTATCCTCTCTCCTCTCAAGCTCCTCTCTCTCTCTTCGCTTCTTTCTTCTCACTCCCTCCTCGCTCCCTCCGACATTCTCCTCTATCTCTCTCCCATCGCCCATGAGTTCACACAATGACAGCTCATACTCTTGGGTCTCTTTGCTCTTACTCCTATCTCAAACTTCCTCCAATTCTCTCTCGGCCTCTGTCTCTCTTCTCTCTGCCTCTCTCTCGCTCTCCCTCTCTCCTCTGCCCTCTCTCTCTCTCTCCTCTCTCTGAACCTCTTTATTTTCCTCTCTTCCTCGCTATGCTCCTCTCTCTCTTCATATCTTGCATCTCTCTCCTGCCCCTCTCTCTCCTTCTCATCTCTCCGATCCTCTCCCACCATCTCCCTCTTAGACAGTCCACCCGGCCCACACCTGACTTTCATCTTTCTCCTCCTCAACATTTTCCCCTTCTGATTGCACTCTTTCTCCCTCTTCTGCCCCATCTCTCTCTTTCTGTCCTCACCTCCACATGTTGCATGCCGCTCTCTCCCGTCCTGGGGCGGAGCGCCTGACTCGCAAACTTGGTGATCCTGGGGTTGCGGGTTCGAACCTCCGCCGGGGCGTTTCGGTACAGGGGGATTTTTCCCTCGGATTTAACATTGGTTCTCTCCATTTCCCATACAGTCCTTCGAATGAGACTATAAACCGAGGTTCCGTGTGTGAACGCACGCATAACATCTTGCACACACGTAAATCCCATCACCAACATTCGGAAGAAGAGTAGGCCAGTTTGGCCGTTGGTATGGATGACACGTTACACATAGCATGCACCCTGAGTGAGAAATGGAAAGAATGAAGGAAGTAAGGAAAATGAGTGATCGATATTGAACGATACTGACGGATGATATTACAATGAAGGAGATAGAACAACACTCATCCTCCCCCTCCCAGTCGCTCTGTCTTCCGTCTCAAGCCTCCTCTTCTCTCTCTCTCTCTCTCTCTCTCTCTCCTCTCTCTCTCTCTCTCTGATTTTTAAAACTAATTAAGTATGCGTTCGCAAAGATACAATGTGTGCATTTTTGTCGTTTAAGTTTTTTAAAGCTTATTTGCTTCTTACATTTTCTTGTCTAAAGCACATTGCTTGAATAAAACCAACGCCAGCGTTTTCCAGCCTAACATGTAATGCGTCTCGTTTTTAGCTTCCTAACAATCCACAGCTTAGGAGTTCTGGACATTTAAAGTAGCAAGAAGAAGATGAAGAATTTGATTTATATTGGCTTTTGATGCTGTCGCCCAAGCAGTGCTGCTACATCCTAGGGTCGGTCAGACGGTACCTGTTTACAGCTTCTAGGATGTTGCTTTTAGCTCCCAAGCAGATCCAATGCAACATAGCAGGGAATTCCATAGAAGTCATCATGAAAAGGACGCAGGCTTCCTTATTTCGAAAATATCAGTTATCAGTCATTGTAACAGTTCACAGGACTGATCATATGGATGACTCCGTGAGATAATCAACACATTCATCATTACGTTTCTGTTGTATAATGGAGATATTCCAAAACTTAAGTTCATAACTTTTTGTC
>JADBJO010000008.1:1240000-1250000 GCA_016801955.1 Conus betulinus
GAAAGAAGAGGTCATGGCCGGAATTAGGACGGGAGCCTGGGGAAATTTTGACTGGCCGCGTCAGAAATGCTATCAGCGCCGGCGATGGGGTGGAAGGTACGGGCCTCTGGGGGATGGACTCAGAGTCTGTGTTTCTCTCTTAGAATTGCAGAGTGGTTTTTATGTCAGAATTCATCCATCCTCTCTCTTGCTATGGTGGAAGGAGCAACTTTCTAGTCATCAGAAGAAATTTTTTATTCTTCTTCGTCTTCTGCTAAAAATACGTCCACCCCTACAAGTCACACTTCAAATGTCTGTCAAGATCGGACAATAATTTAAACAAGTCTTTACATCAGGGCCAGAAGAAAATACTCTGTGAATATTATAACCTTCCTGTCATTAACATGGGGATCCCATTCTTAAAGCAAATATCTGAGGCCCAGATTTTCTTACCACTCATTTCCAAATCAGACAGAATTACACAAGCTTCTTAGCGGTAATCTAGATTTATTAATTCTCTACCTTTGTTACTTTTAACTAAAAAGTCGAATGCACGTTATGACCTACCTTGAGTGAATAGGATAAGTGTTTTTTTCTTCATATCTAAAGTTATTATGTATTCACCCGATCACATGGCTACGTCCAAGATCTTTTAAAAACAGACAAATATATCTTAATGTATTATTCAGTTCCATAGGTTTGCACTATGTTGAACAACAGAGTGCGTGAAATAGAAATAAGAAGAAAAAGCCACGCTTCCGCTCAGCCTTTTAAAATACGTTACAGATTTGTTTTCCCTGTGCTGGTAAGCTCACGACATGAGATGTCATAATCGATTTTTTGGGAAAATGCATTCCTTATTATTTATAAACATCTATGGCCACCTTGCTCTTGAAACCCCCCCCCCCCCCCCCCCACACACACACACACACACACACACACACATTCCTTTAGATATGGCTATTTTACTTTCAATCAGCGGTTATCTGTGTTTGCAAGCCAGTGACAATTTTGAAAGCAAGGCTACCTCATCAGCCCATAGTAAATTAACATTTCGAATTGATCATATATTAGTGTTGCCTCGGTATCTCTCTTTCCTAGTGACCTCTCATGCTAACTCTTTAATTAGATATGAAAACGAGAGAGGCTTGCAAGCGTCTCCTTGCTTACCTTCAAAGCGCAAATGATACAATCTGTCAATCTATGTTCACATTTAATTCCAGCTTTGACATTTTCTAAAATGACGTGACTACACCTAAATATCTTACCTTTGGTGCTATTTGTCAGACAAAAGACCACAGTAAATTCCTTTCCATCGAATTCAATACCTTCTCAAAATCAATGAATGCTACATATGAATTTACATTTAGAATAAAATTGTTTCTGTGTAACTTACTAATATTGTAAACATGTGATCAACAACAAAATAACCTCATTTGCATCCCGCTGATCTTCTTCTTCTTCTTCTTCTTTTCTTCTTCTTCTTCTTCTTCTTCTGAGAGAGAGAGAGAGAGAGAGAGAGAGAGAGAGAGAGAGAGAGAGAGAGAGACAGACAGACAGACAGACAGACAGACAGAGAGGGAGGGAAGGAAGGAGAAAGAGAGACACAGACAGAAAGACACGCAGACAAAGAGCACAATTTAGAAATTTTAACCAATCCACTCGGCTCTCTCTCTCTCTCTCACTCTCTCTCTCTCTCTCTCTCTCTCTCTCTCTCTCTCTCTCACACACACACACACACACACACACACACACACACACACACACACACACACACAACACACACACACACACACACGCACGCACGCACACACACACACACACACACACACACACACACACACACACACACACACACACACACACACACACAATCATGATATACGAGTGAGTGACTCACCTCAGTTCCTCCTTTTCCAAAGACACCTTGCCATCTCCGCCTGCAGAGAGACAACTACTATGATTGTGATATTTAAAACGACACAAAACCAAACAAAACTTAGGTGAGAGGGGACGGAGGAGGAGGTAGAGCGAGGAACGTGAAAGATAGATAGATAAATAGATAGATAATAGATAGATAGATAGATAGATAGATAGATAGATAGATAAATAGATAGATAGATAGATAGATAGATAGATAGATAGATAGATAGATACATAGATAGACAGATGGATAGATGCATGCATATATACATACATACGTACGTACATACATACATACATGCATGCACGCACGCATGCTCGACGCACACACACATACATACATACATACACACGTACGTACGTACATACATATATACATACATACAAATGTCTGCATATATAATACATACATACATATCAATTACTTTAATGCATCAACTTGTCAAATCAACAACAATGCACAGTAGTCCAGATGCAGGCGCATCGATAAACGTTCTCTCTCTCTCTCTCTCTCTCTCTCTCTCTCTCTCTCTCTCTCTCTCTCTCTCTCTCTCTCTCTCTCTCTCTCTCTCTCTCTGTCTCTCTCCCCTCTTTCTCTCTCTGTCCCCACGTCCTTTCTCTCTCCAGCTGGTTTACATACATACATACATACATACATACATACATACATACATACATACACAGGCAGACAGACAAACAGACAGAGAGACAGAAACATAAACATGGAATCAGTTAAGTTGTTATGAATCCTCACTCCTTTCCACCCCACTGACAGGGGCTGTGGCCTACTCAATAACTTGTATTAGTGTCAGTGTCAACATCAGTCAGCATCTCTCTCCACCAATTGCTTAATTGAATGACCGCACACTGGTTCCACTGAAAGAAACGTTAATCACATAAATGACAACTATTCGGGCGGGGGGGGGGGGGGGGGGGGGGAGGGGGCAGGGGGGAGTCGGGGGAGATGGAGTTACTACATCTGTGGCTGTCGGCCCAGAGAGAAAAGTATACATCTTACATATTATGATACAAATAAGTGTAAACACAAAATCGCGCACACGCACCGGAAGAGTGTATTGGATCTACCGCATGTAACATTACGAACGCAATCTACTTTTGAAGTGAGGTAACTGCAAGCGGAAACTGAAACAAACTTCGAAGAAAAACATTCTATTCCGCCGTAAAAAAAGAGGCAAATTACAAGACAAAACACAGACGCGTTTTGACTTCTACGGTCTTCTCCGGGCTAGACAAACTAAAACTGAAGACAAAACGAAGAACGAACAATCATACATCCATGTTGCCCCCACTTTGAGAAGGTCAGTGACTGTTCGTTCTTCGCTTTCCTTGTCTTGAACGTTGTGTGTCTGGCCTGAAGAAGATCAAAGGGGTCGAAATGAATTTTTTTTCTTTGTAATTTGTTTGGTTCTCTTTCGTTCGGTGGAATAGTAATATTTTCTTTTAAGTTTGAAAACAAACTAACTAAAACAGTACCATACGAGGCAGGGAATCGCAAAGAAGATTTCACATCCGAGCAAAACTTTATTACAATGTTACAGTGATAGTACAGCTCTGCATGCAAGCACTCGTCGTTTCTTTACGCAAACCAGACATTTACATGTGTGCTAGAATGTTGCATTTATTTCCATTTTTTTTTTAAAAAAAAAACCTTGTGTGTGTATGAGGGTGTGGGAGTCTGCGTTGCTGGACAGACTGACTGTCTAATTTTATTGAGTATAGTTGTTTCATCCCATCTTCTTAAGGACGTGGATGCCACCCCCTGATTGTCCACGTTGGACATTTCCACAGGTTGCATTCGGATTACTTCACAGTATTCATGAAACTATGGCGGAATTTGAAATCTATATGACAAAAATTGAGGCTACTGGCGTATAATAATATTTAAAAACAAACAAACAAACAAAAAAACAAACAAACAAACAAACGACAGACGGACTACAATAGGGTCCCGAGCAAGAAAACACCTGCGACAGAAAGTACTGCGAACTGTGCACGGGTCAGTTGAACTCGGAGCAAGTATGTGCCAGTATGTGCCAGATCTTTGCACATCCCAATGCTGGAGGGACTGAGGGTCTAACCGAATCTGGGACTCGGCCTCGGTCTCAGTGGTGCAAGACTGGATTATTAAATGCTCAGATGCGCCGGCCACCAGGGAGACCGGCCACTGACCACCCAACGAACGGGAAAGAGTTGTAGAAGAAGAGAACAGAAGTAGTGCCCCCGTCAGGCAGCTGGCAGAAGTCTAAGGAATGTACAGTAGTTAGAACTGTGATGGAGTTTCAATCCTTGAGGAGACTGCAAAAGGTGTAAGAGTGTGAAGGTTAGAGTGTAGGTAGGCAACAGAAAAGAAGGTTAGTGTTGTTGTCTGTGGCAAGGGTTTCTGGAAGAGGAAGAATTGTGGAGCGATGAAGGAGGAAAGCAGTTACTGGTTCTCAGAGTTCTGCCAGACTTCCCCTGACCAGGAAGGCCGCTCCTGAAAGAGTTGAAGTGAGGAAAGAGCGCTTTACTTGTAACTAATTTATTAATGGTTGTTGTGTGTACTGATATATAAATCCCTCTACCCAGACCAAGGTGTGTTCTGCCTGTCAGGGAAATTGAAACGATTCTCTCTCTCTCTCTCTCTCTCTCTCTCTCTCTCTCTCTCTCTCTCTCTCTCTCTCTCTCTCTCTCTCTCAGCAATCCCTTTTCCTCTCTAACTACCTTTGACTTTTCCCCTTCGAGGGCGTGCCCTTTCGCTATTGTCATAAAATGTTTGGCAAGTGAGGTTTGCTTCCTCAGAGGGTCCACTTCTTCATCAACTTTCTCTCATTTTAGACCCTTCATTCTTTCCACTGCACTGGTACCTTGGCAAAGTATCACGTATTCAGTATGCATCATTGTCTTCCCTGGGCTCAGGAAAATTGTCAAGTCTCAGTTACTTTGACACACGCACACAATGTTAGGCTGTAATTATTTTACTGTGTAACGCTCTTAGTCATTTTACCTAGCAACCTATCATGGTTGGATACGATGGAGAACTTTATTACATTTTCTTTTTATAAGTTAATGGGAAAAATGTGAGACAGAGAGGGGGTAAGGAAAGAGAGAGAGAGACAGAGACAGTGAGAGAAAGAGAGAGAGAGAGAGAGAGAGAGAGAGAGAGAGAGAGAGAGAGAGAGAGAGAGAGAGAAGAGAGAGAGAATGTGTGTAAATCATTGGTAACTTAAAAAAAGAAAAAGAAAAATATCGTTTTTTTAACCCTGTATGAAAGAATCTTGTACCCAGTCTCCGAACACAATAAAAGTAGGCCACAGTAACGCTTTATGAATAGTCATTAGGTCCCAATCAAACACGCAATCACGACTCTCTCTCTCTCTCTCTCTCTCTCTCTCTCTCTCTCTCTCTCTCTCTCTCTCTCTCTCTCTCTCTCTATCTATGCTATCTCTCTCTCTCTCTCTCTCTCGTCATTCGCGATGTAGCTCTGTATACTTTTTATGCACTGAGACACAGGGAAGAACATATTATTGCTACAAATTTAAGTTGATTCCTATCACCCGTCTGTTTGGATAGCCACTACATTGTTTACGTGTACCTATGTTTACAGGCTGGAGGCCTAACATTAAAAACATTGTCATTGTCATTCTCTCTCTCTCTCTCTCTCTCTCTCTCTCTCTCTCTCTCTCTCTCTCTCTCTCTCTCTCTCTCCGAGTCTTCCTCGTTTGATATTTGTTCCTTGTGTATACACAGCTCAAGTCATAAATTGTATTGTTGATTGAGGCAAACATGACCCTCCTCAATCTGAAAATCTAATTTTTATTACAAAAATATAATTATTAGTTGCAACATAAAACACAATCGAACTGACAACAACTGAATATAGCATAGCTTTTCGATGACATCGACCTTAAATATAATACTCCTTTGTCAGTTAATTCTATTTCTCTTCCAGTAAAGGCCTGATGCCTCTATAAAGACAATAACACTTTTCCAGCTTTTCAGAAGTGAACATTTTGCTCGCATAGATCAGTGTCCCATAAACGCCAGTGAACACGATTCTTTTCGCTGATTCGGAGATCTCACAGGGGCTTTGGTTCCAGTCAACGACATCTGTCTTCACAAAACAAACGGAGAAAATAGCCTTGATCCCTGTACAACTCAAAACCTAAACAAAGCTATTCATTTTCTTTCTTTTCTTGATCTGATAGCACTGCTTAGCTACAGAGAGAGAGAGAGAGAGAAAAAATAAACAAACTTCGCTGTCGTTTCTTTCTGATGCAGACACACTTAAAACACAGTCTAAGAAAAGACAACTTCTTTTCATGGCTGAGTTTCATAACAGTATACATTATGAATCTAAAAAATTGTACCATATAGCATCATGCATTAAAATTCCATAAACTGTTCTCTAAAATTTACATTTTCAGACTGTTGTTGTTGCTGTTGCTGTTTTGTTGTTGTTTTTATGGTAGTTCGGTAATCCCATCGTTGCTACAAACAGCTGTCACAGTGATAGCGCAGTTCTGTCTGCAAGCGCTTGTCGTTTCTTACCACAGAAAATAATGAGGATGTCTTGGATACTGTTGTTACGCACGTCAACCAATCCAGTACACATCGTTTGGTTTTGTTGTTGTTGTTGTTGTTGTTGTTTTCTGCAGCCTAAAGGGTTGTTGTGAAAACTCAGTTGCCGCGCTACGCTCCGTATTATCCAGTACTAAATAACTAATATACTTTGCGATGTCGTGAACCATAGGGTCTAACAACCTGTCATTGATGAATACGATAACTAACTTGACAAACTTTAAATATACATTAAAGTAAATCCGCCAGGTAACAGGGACACACACAAAAAAATATTACAATACAAAACACGACGCGTTTCGACCTCTTAGGTCTTCTTCAGGCAAGATAAACAACATTCAGGACATTGAAAACGTTTCAACGCCCATCTTGCGCCGAATTCTTCTCATTTCTACAACAGTCACCTCACTTCGAAACTAACTTGGCTTAGTTTGTTTTTTTGTATTAAATGACAGCACAGAAGGGAAAGAAACACCTGCATGAATTATACTTCTATGTCAAATCATGTGTTAAAGACTTCATTTGCTTTCCTTTGCGTTAGGTAAAACAGTACTCCTTTGTCTCCGATCATGGCTGATATATTTCGCTGTGATTATGCTATTATCAAAGATGTAATCGCCGGTTCTCTGTCTGTCTGTCTGTCTGTCTCTGCCTCTGTCTCTCTCTCTTTCTCTCTCTCTCTCTCACACACATTCAGAATTGTTTTTTGTGCATACCTACTTACAAGTAAGTTATGTTTTCCATTCACTATGACACACAGCACAACACTAGCACAGCCTGACCAACCATGAGCAACTATTTTTCTCTGTCAGAATAAGTCCATTCGTTCACGTACCTCCGGATGGTGACCCTTGTTTCTCGGCGGCGGAGACGTCAGCCACGTCTGAAACAATACAAAAAAAAAAGACACCCATGATACACGATCTGTATTACCAAGAAACACTACATGTAAACAGACAATCCATGTCACACCGTCTGTAACAACAGCAACACAGCCCATGACACACGGTCGTTTTAACAAGAAAGATAATCCATGAAACACCACATGTAAAAAGACAATCCATGTCACACCGTCTGTGACAACAACAACAACAACAACAAACACAATCCATGAAACACCATATGTAAAAAGACAATCCATGCCACACCGTCTGTAACAACAACAACACGACACACGGTCGGTTTTAACAAGAAACATAATCCATGAAAACGCCATATGTAAAAAGAACAATCCATGTCACACCGTCTGTAACAACAACAACACAATCTAAGAAACACCATGTGTAACTACAACACAAAACCTATAGCATACCACCTGTAAAGAAGACGAGAGCAATGACACACCATCTCTAATTAGCATGAGACACACTCCATGGCACACCATTACCGGTAATAACAACACATATCATCCAAAGACGCACTATCTGTGAAAAATCACAACCACAATCCACGACACACCACCTGTAACAACAACCAACACTACGCAATCATTATCTGTAACAATAACAACCACCATCCATGAGACATCACCTGTAACCACACCCCTATTATGCTTTGCTGCGCGCGACAGACTGGATCAAATCGCAGGTTTTGTTTTTTTTTTTGAGTTGATATATTTCCTAGTTTTTGTTTCTTTGTCTGTTGGCTTGAATTTTTTTTTTTAGTAGATAAGACAGCTGGCTGTGATTTAACCGTTTCAAGTGGGGAGGGGAGGGGTGTTTTCTTAAAGAGTAGGACTAAAAAAGAAAGAATAGACATGACGTTCTTCATGGGTTTGTCATCCGTTTTCAACGAAAATACACTGCACAGGTGTTCGTTTTCGCATGTGAGTGTACACCACACACACACACACACACACACACACACACACACACACACACACATGCATGCATGCATGCACGCACGCACGCGCGCACGCACAGACACAAGCGTTAATGTGTGTGTGTGTGTGTGTGTGAGAGAGAGAGAGAGAGAGAGAGAGAGAGAGAGAGAGAGAGAGAGAGAGAGAGAGAGAGAGAGAGAGAGAGAGAGAGAGAGAGAGAGAGAGCTAAAAGACGTGATTGTTCAGTTGTCTTGTCAACAAGTGGAACCCTTCAAAACTCATAATTCATAGAAGGACACTTGCGCACGGGGTGTGCATTGACGTGTACTTTTTTCCATCATCAACAGCAACCATTCGTCTGAGCACATAACCATAACTCTCTCTCTCTCTCTCTCTCTCTCTCTCTCTCTCTCTCTCTCTCTCTCTCTCTCTCTCTCTCTCTCTCTCTCACACACACACACACACACACACACACACACACACACACACACACACACACACACACACACACACACACTTCACGCGCGACTGCATGCACAGACACGTTCCAAATCCAGAAAGGCGCACTTCCTCTGTCCACCTCACCCCTCCCCCCTAATTCTCTCAGTTGTTTGGTCTTATTACCTTCCAAGGACCTCAGAGAGAGAGAGAGAGAGAGAGAGAGAGAGAGAGAGAGAGAGAGAGAGAGAGAGAGAGAGAGAGAGAGAGAGAGAGAGCATATAGATCGAGACTTCATATGAAGGAGTGTGAACAAACAGCATGCGACAAACACATGCAGAAAATGAAAAGTGAATAAAAACAAAAACGATAAACGCGATTTAGTGGCATACAGTAGGAAAAAATCGCCATTACGAAATACGACAGTAATCTAAATATGAGTCAAGATGAAATATATATTTCTCTTCTTTTGAATGCTTTATTTAAGCAAACTGCAAACTTCTCGATCATAGGCCCATTTCTATCTTCAGCCGAAAACAGTCTGAGCTTGAAGTCACTGGAGCTGTTTTAATGCTTTGGGGTAATGAACTTAATCTTGGTTCATGATATACCTGGCAACAAAACACAGAATGGTTGTCAAACTAACTGACAGCTTTACACAGTAAGCATTTAATAAAATTTCCTTACTGTTATTTATAGTACAGCCTATCTGCGTCAAGATCAGATATACCCCAACTGAAACCTTGTCGAGGAATGTCGGCCATTTTAATCTAAATCGAAATTCACCTTTGGTTTAGAAAAAAACTTGAAATATTCTAAATTTTCTCTATTCCAGAAACCTATCACTTGTGTTCATACGAAACTCTACTTTTGCTACCCACCGTCAACTTCAACGTGTGAACCCTTTTTCAAAGGAACCAATACAGTTCAGACTCTGATTTCCGAAACACATTAACAAAAATTGCTCTAAGAACATCACGGATATTTGAGGCCCCGACTTTTTCCGTGTGTGATAAATTCAACAAGATTTGATATGGTTTGAAATGTAGAGTGTCTTCTCCTATGCGTTTTTAACTTTAGCCTACAACAGAGCCTAAAATCCATAGTCAAGGGTCGTTTGTTAACGTCAGCATGTCTTACCAGCATAAATAATATGAGCATTTTCAATTGTTGAAAAAAAAAGCTTCACACAACCCCATAATTATATGCCAGAGAACAGTCCGTCACCCTACCCACTCCTACTCACCACCAGCATTTCCA
>JADBJO010000008.1:1255000-1265000 GCA_016801955.1 Conus betulinus
CACTGATCTCTCTCTCTCTCTCTCTCACACACACACCAAAACACACAACACACCACACACACACAACACACCACACACACACACATACACGTATACACACACATATACATACACAAGCACAAGTATGCATGCTGGCACGCGCGCGCGCGCGCGGCACACATTTTTTTATACACCACACACACACACACACACACACACACACACACACACACACAGGGGGGGGGGGTGGGAGGAGTGGGTGGGAGGGGGGGGAGGAGGGAGGGGACGGGAGAGGAGAGAAGAGAGAGGGAGAAGAGGGAGGCGAGACAGCACCCGCAGAGAGAGAGGACGAGAGAGACAGGGATAGACGAGGGAGATTGAGAGGAGAGGGGGGGAGGAGAAGAGATCCCAGGGAGGAGAGGAGGAGGAACTTCTGAGAGGAGAGAGAGGGAGAGAGGAGAGACCCCGGAGGTGACGAGGACGAGAGGAGAGAAGGAGGAGAGAGAGAGGAGAGAGGAGAGGTGGAGAGAGGAGATGACAGCGAGAGAGAGAGAGGAGAGAGCATGAGAGGGAAGGAGGAGGAAGGATGAGCGATGAGCGAAGGATAAAAGATATGGAAGTGAGATGGGAGAGAGGGGGCGAGACCTCTAATGACAGACAGGACAAACCGGACCCATGTGCTGACAGAGGAGAGAGAGTGAGGAGAGCGAGAGCGAGAGAGGGAAGAGAGAGTAGAGACAAGAGATTTTCAACTAAAGAAAACAACGATCTAGGCAACTAGGCCATCTCCACAGACAATCTGCCCCCCCCCCCCCCCCCCCCATCTCTCTCCATTTTCCCCGCCTCCCTCACTTCTGCGTTACATCCATCCTATTCCTTCCCGTTTCTTTTGTTCCCAAGTCCTGACCCTCACCTCATTTCGCTCCATGTATCTTCCAGCGTTTCTTGGCTTGTTTGTGATGCATACAGATAAACAGCTTGGTGTTTAACCGTGTTTTTTGTGTGCTGACAAATTCAATATAGAAACAGAGAGAACAATTTCGTGATAATTTCTATTTGCAGGGCTGAGAGGCAAGCGTTTTTTTTTTCATATGTGGCCCCTTGACCAAGAAAAAAGACCAAGAATTTCTAGGAAACTAACAAAATTTGAAAAACAGATATTCTATTCAGCATATATTCAGGGAACTTGATTGAGAGGTGTTTTTTTACAGGATGTAATTCTTCGAATACAAGAATACCAACAACACAAGCATAACAAACTCATAAAAAGAAAACTGCAGAAATTTAAGAACAGAAATATATGGAGGATATTCAGTCAATAAAATAATTTTGTTTTAATCTATTAAAGCATTCTTGCACACTACACACACCACCACCACCACCAAATTTCTCCCCAATCCGGAGACGGAGGCAGTATTAAATACTGAGAGAGAGAGAGAGAGAGAGAGAGAGAGAGAGAGAGAGAGAGAGAGAGAGAGAGAGAGAGAGAGAGAGAGAGAGATAAGGAGAGGGAGAGAGAGAGGAGAGAGAGAGAGAGAGAGAGAGAGAGAGAGAGAGAGAGATAAAGTTTCTTCTTCTGGTAGTGCTGCATAAACTGATCGTTTCAACTTGAGTTGTTTCCACTTCAAACATCAGACATTGCCGTACTACCCTAGTTTTGGCCCTGTGCGTTGAGTCGTTTACATGGAGGCCAAGTTTCTATGGTTCTGCTTTTTTTCTGGTCCTGTATGTTGAGTTCTTTGCAAGGAAAGTAAGTTTTTGAGGCACTAGCTTTTGTTCTGGTACTGCATGCTGTGCTGTTTACATGGAGCTCAATTTGGCAACGGTCCAGCTGTGGTTCTTGTCCCACAAAGATATGGAAATGGGAGAAGTCGTTCTCAGAAGATCCTAAAACCCAAAGGATTCTCTCTCTCTCTCTCTCTCTCTCTCTCTCTCTCTCTCTCTCTCTCTCTCACTCACACACACACACACACACACACACACACACACACACACATACATACACTCTCTCTCTCTCTCTCTGTCTCTCTCTCTCTTTCACACACACACACACACACACACACACACACACACACACACACACACACACACACACACACACACACACACACACTTGCACGTGCAAGCAATCGCGGACATAGAAGGAAAAAAAAAACACACCAAAACCCGTGAATTATTGAAATTTTTATTTTGGACAGAGGGGAGAAAGATTGGAAGAAGGGGGAAGGAGAGGGAGGAGGAGGGGTGGATGGGTGGATTGTGGGGAACGAGGGGGGGGGATTAAAGGGGAAGAGTGGAGGGAGAGGGATGATGGGACGGCTGGGCACAGAGACGACGAGGAATCCAGCAGGTTTCTTTTGTTTTTTTTTTCCTGCTCTCTCAGAATGCTTCTCCTGTAATTATTGATCGCTGAATCGATGGTTCCAAACGAGGCGGGCCGCCTGTGAATCGTGCGGTTTGTCTTTGATGGAACTGTTTTTTACCGTCTGGGACTCCAGGCTCTGATCCCACCCCTATCCCCTCCTCCTCCTTTCTTCCCCCGTCAACCTCCCACCCCTCTCCCACAGAGGGAGAGGTGAGGGTCAAGGATTACGTTCTCAAGCTCCTGGTGCACCCAAGCCTGTTCTTTCGCTTCCTTTGCCCCAATCCCCCCCCCCCCCCCCCCCCCCTCCTTTCCCATCCTACACCCTTTACTCTCCCATCATTACCCTCAAGTCAAGGACAAAGTGGAAGCCGCAGGACTCAGACCGCGGTCAGTCTGATGTGTGTAAGTGCGCTACTGATAGACATTTCTCATAGGGCTTTTTTGTTTGTTTGCTTATTTATCTGTTTGTTCTTCTAACAAAAGATCCCAAACATGCATGGACGAGACAAGCGCGAACACACAGACGCGAACGCGAACGAACGAACACTTACATGCGTGTGTGTGCGCGCGCGCGCGCACACACACACACACACACACACACACACACACACACACACACACACACACACACGCACGCACGCACACACACACACACACACACACACACACACACACACTTCATTGCGAAGTACTTCAGCCCAGTTCCTTTGTGACACATAGAACTGTTGACAAGAAAATACTGGATGGAGCGAGGTTAGATAAGAGTGGGAGGGCGAGAGAGAGAGAGAGAGGGGAGCAGGAGGGAGGGAGAAAGGTAGGAGAAGGGACGCCTGACAAAATGTGTCATCATCGAACGCCGCTACCAGGCAACACAGATAATAAGCCGAAATGTACCGCCCTAGACATCTGACATGCAGATCAAAAGTAATGCTGCTTTACGCTTATTTCAGGGTGTTTATATCATGCCTGCCAGTCACATAGACAGTTCACTTTCCCGCCTGACATTATTTACTGAGCTGATTTTTCTCGTCTGTCAACTACTTAGCGTGGTCATTTTCTTGCCTGTCAATTGTTTAGGGGCATGATTTTTCCATCTGTCAATCATTTAGGAAGTCCATTTTCCTGCCTGTCAATTATGTAAGGAGGTGATTTTCTCGCCTGTCAGTTATTTCGGGAGCTGATTTTCCTGCCTGTCAGTTATTTATGGGGTTGACTCTTCCCGAGTTTCAATTATTCAGGAAGATCAGTTTCCTGCCTGTCAATTATTTAGAGAACTGACTTTCCTGTCTGTCAATCATTCAGGAAGATCATTTTTCTGTCTGTCAGTTATGTAGGGAGTTGATTTTCGTACATGTCAATTCTTCAAGGAACTGAGTTTCTCACCTGTCAGTCATTTAGGGAGGTCCTTTCCCAGCCTGTTAGTTATTTAGATAGGCCATGTTTTCATCTGTCAATCATTGAGGGAATTAAGTTTTCTGACTGACATTTATGGAGTTGATTTTCTCGCCTGTCAATCGTTTTTTACGAGTTCATTTTCCCGACAGTCATCTGGGGAATTCCTTTTCCTGCAGACATTTACCTGGGCAGTTTACCTTCCCGCCTGACGATTATTCATGCAGCTCATTTTCCTGTCTAAATGATTCGGTAAGATTGTTCTCACACACAACCATTACACAGCCAGTTTGTTTTCACGCTTCACGTTCAGAATCTCATTTCTCATCTGACATTTAGAAGTCAGGTAACACCTTGAATGCCCATCGGATATTCCAGCATTCCCGGACAACGGCAAATGATGTGAGATTCCCATCCTCATCAAAGCGAAAGGACGCTCCCAAAGCTGCCAGCAATCGCCCAGTGCTGGAAATGTGTTCGGCGGGACGAGAGTGGCGAACAAGGAACTGTAGCTGGAGCACACCAGATCACAACACATCCTGGGGCATCTACCCGGCCTCCAAGGAAGGAAGACTGACACTGTTGATACGAGGTTTACAGCTAAGACGTTCTGTTACGCATATCGCATGTTTGTAACCAATCTCACCCCACATCCCATCCCACAAGACTTTCTTCTGAATGATCAAGCAGACAGAGCAATAGATAGGGGATAAAGGATGCTGCAAGTAGTATAAGAGTCAGCTGACCATCATCATACAAATACATACAGTAATATACTTGAAAGAGACTGCTGAAGTGTACTTCCATTCAACATCAAAATTTCACCGAAGGACTGTCTTAGACTTTGTATTGATCTGCAGACCTGTATCGAATTTAACTTTCAGAATTGTTTTGTAAATCACTAAATATTGCCCTAACATCAAATGCATTTGTTTTAATGTTACATTTCAAACTATCATTTTTTGACTGGGAGTTACGAAGCCTTTTTTTTTTTAATGAAATTGTGTTACCTACAAACATTATGAATGTTGATGTTTCAGACTTTTTAGATTTGTTAAACAAAGGACTAATCTTTTAAATCCGAACTTTTCCATTCAGTAATTTTCTTTATCTGTACTTCACATTACTTCGAATTTTCATATTCGACATTCGACCCCCCCCCCCCCCCCCCCCCCCCCCCCCCCCTCTATATCTGTCCTTTTTCCTTCTTCAAATTTTCATATCCGACACCCTCAACCGCTCTCTCTGTGTCTGTCCTTTTTCCTTCTATACTCCGGCCAACTCTTTTTTTCCCTCTCTCGCAACCCTATTTGAACGAATCATGTTGGTGTGAATTATTATTTTATCAGCTGTATGTGTGACGGGCAGTTGTACTGAATACCCTTCCCACTAATAAGTTTTTCGTGTTTAGGAGTCAATAAGGTGAGGAGAAGCCACGCATGAAGATGTGGATAAGCAATGCACTGAGGTGTGGATAGACAATGTACGAAGTTGAGGATAGACAATGTACTAAGGTGTGGATAGACAATGCCCTAATGTGTGGATAGACAATGCACTATGGTGTGGATTGACAGAGCACTAAGGCATGGATAAACATGCACTACTGTGTGGACAAACAATGCACAGAGACAATGTACAAAGGTGAGGATAGACAACACACTAAGGTGTAGATGGACAATATACTAAATTGGTAAGACAATCCGCTAAGATATGATAGACAATATACTACAGTGAGGCTAGTCAATGCACGAAAGTGTTGGTAGACAATGCACTAAGTGTGAGGATAGACAATGCACTAAAGTGTGGATAGACAATGTACGAAGGGCGTTGGTAGACAATGCACTAAGGGTGTAGAGAGACAATGCACTAAGGGTATTGGTATGCACTACAGGTGTGGATAGACAACGCACTTTGTGTCTTGGTAGACAATGCACTAAGGTGTGGATAGACAATGCACTAAGGGTACTGGTAGACAAAACGCACTACAGGTGTGGATAGACAAGCACTTTGTGTGTTGGTAGACAATGCACAAAGGTGTGGATAGACAATGCACTAAAGGTACTGGTAGACAACGCACTACAGGTGTGGATAGACAAGCACTTTGTGTGTTGGTAGACAATGCACTAAGGTGTGGATAGACAATGCACTAAGGGTACTGGTAGACAACGCACTACAGGTGTGGACAGACAAGCACTTTGTGTGTTGGTAGACAATGCTCTTAGGTGTGGATAGACAATGCACTAGGGGTACTGGTAGGCAGTGCACTACGGTTGAGGACAGACAATGCACTAAGATATGGACAAATACTATCCCCCTCTCAGTAGCTGACACACATGTCCGACAGTCTGCGTTCCAGGCTAGTTGTGACCTACCTTCTCCCGTGATACCGGACAGACCCGAAGACAGATTTCCGCCAAAAAATCATCCTATTTCTTAACGGGCAGACTATTTTTGTCAGCTTAACCTCCCACCCCACCCCCATCTTCCTTCCTCTCCAACCTTTGCCTCCGTACAAATCATCGTACAGATCAATCACTTCACGGCAAAATTACACAGACGAACAACAGACGGGTCAAGAGGTCAGCAGTGTGCTCACGATGCCTGCAAAGTGACCATCATCCATCGCATGGTTTGCAGAGAATTTAGAGAGAAATTTGCAAATGGAACAGTAGTGTTCAGCTACATGTGCCAAGCTGACTGATTACTGATTACTCAGGGCTAGAAAATGCATTGCATGAAATGAATTACACGCTGCGCATGTTTGTTAGTTTTCATTTTCAGGTAATTAGTAAAAAAAAACAAAAAAAATGTGACTTTAAAGGAAATGTTGATCCATTTTCTTGCTCTCTTTTCTTTTTCAGTTCTCGAACGTGTCACCCCGCTTCTTCAAGAAATCTTTTCAGTTGAGATCTTAAAGCTGTGTGACTAGATTAAACTAAAGGTCATTACTATGACAGTCAAAGTGGCTAGGCGAGTGTGTGTGGAGATGAGAGAGGAGCGGGCTGTTGGTAGGAAGCGTGATGGGGAGGGGAGGTGTGGAGGCAGGAGTGCTGCCTAGCACCACACTGTACTGGAACCTTCAGAATGACAACACACTAAAATGGGCAGCGAAGGTGAGAGAGAGAGAGAGAGAGAGAGAGAGAGAGAGAGAGAGAGAGAGAGAGGGAGAGGGGGGTGGGGACGCAGACATACAGACAGCACACACGCATACACTGACAGACCGACATTCAGAGCAAGACAGACAGAATGACAGCGCGGAGACTGGAGGGCAGGGCGGGACTTCTATTCTGGCACTGGCACGAGAAATACTTGATAATTGCCCGCAGCCATTTGAGGAATCCCTGCCGAAGCATTTTACGAAAGGAATGAGGAGGCAAGAATATTCAGTCCACTCTGCGCTAAAGAGGAGAAGCCATGCAAATGCAGGGTAATACTGGCTGTGGGGGGGTGGGGGGGGGGATGAAAAGTAAAGGAATAGAACAAGAAAAAAGAGAGCAGTCAAAGAAAACAAAAAGCAGGAAAGCCAGGAATGGAAAGAAAACAAAGAAACGAAAGGACGAAAACAGAGAATAGAAGAGAAATGACTAGCGTAACGCGCAAAAAAAAAAAAAATGCTTGCAAAACCAATATGTATAAGGAACGAAAGAAAGTAACAAGAGAGCACGTATGAAAGAAGGAAAAAAATAAATGAAACAAGTATCGAGAAAGAACAAGGACAGAATAGAAAGAGGCCTGTCGTGTCCGCTCAAACAAAACAAAAACTAAGACAATGCTAGCATAGCCAGTGTATGAAACGGGTAAAAAGGAAGAAAAAAAAAACAGACAAGAATGAAAGAAATGAACGAAAGGAACGCGCATGCGTGGGCGTGCGCGCGCACGCACACACACACACACACACACACACACACACACACACACACACACAAGAAGGGGGAGGGCAAGCAGGAGGAAGAATAAGGAAGAGAAATAACAGAAAAGTGCCAAGACTAGAGTGAACAAAATCACCTTGTTTGAAAAAAAAAATACCAGCGTTCTCATTTTAGCACACGCATCCTCGTCCTCTCCAATTTTCAAAAACCAAGGAACGCACATCCACTCTTTTCCCAGCAACGAAGGCGGGCAGAATACAGCCGAAGACATGAAAACAAGCTGTGTGGAGGAGAGTAACATTGACAACGTGGAAAAAAAACTGCCAAATCGCTCGCTTTCCCTGCTTTCTTAAAGGATTTCTCATACATTATAGGCGACAAGAAAAGAGCGGTTTGCTATTTTCTGTGGACGCCACTGATCCTTTCTATTCCTTAATTATTTTAAACAGCTTTCGTCAGCTTGAGCTGTGGTTTGTGCTGCATGTTGTAGGCTGCTGTTCTTGCCATGTTGTTGTTGTTGTTGTTGTTGTTGTTGTTGTTGTTGTTGTTGTTGTGTTGTTTTTTTGTGTGGTTTTAAATCATTATTATCAATATTCCTGCTTGTTTTTGTTCTTGCTCTCCTCCTCCTCCTCCTTCTTCGTCTCCTCCTAGGACCTCCTCCTCCTCCTCCTCTCCGTCTTCTTCTACTTATTCCTATTCTTCTGCTTTTGCCTCTTCTTCTTCTTCTTCTTCTTCTTCTTCTCTTCTTCTTCTTTCTTTCTTCTTCTTCTTCCTCCTCCTCTTTTTTCAATTCTTCATCTTAATTACCTCAACAACATCGTCTGCACATGTTTATGCATACTACTGACGGTTCACCTTCACACAAATGTGCACAGAAAGTTAAAATTGCAGCCACGTCTATCCACTGACTAAATTGCTGCTCTCCGCGAAAAAGAAAAATGTATTATCAACAGGTTGAATACAATATGAATAAAGTGAAACTGAATAAATAAAATACACATGCATGCGTACTTACGTACACACATACATATATACAGACAGACATAAATACATGCATGCATACATGCATAGATACATACATACATAATTACATATATGTACTGCATGCATGCATGCACACGTACATACACACATACATACGTACATACATACATACATACATTTTCACTTACTTACTAACTTACCTCCTTATCTACTTATTTACTTAGTTACTTAATTTCCAAACATAGCTCTAAAAACCCGCCAAGAACTATGATTCACAAAAAAAAAGAAGAGAAAATACAGTTGGACAAGAGAAGTCCATGAAAGCTAGAGAGACACGACGTCCCTGCAAGGACAGGCAAAGTACCAGTAGCCTTTGTCTTGCTGAAGAAACATACCTACATCTCCACAGAAATCAACTCAGCCACAAGAGTGAGCACCTTCGATTCCAGCATCAAATCTGTCATGATGCACAGGTGTAAGACGTGGAAGAAGACCAAAAGCATGCCACATAAAATACAGACATTCATCAGCATCGGTGTGAGGCGCATTTTCAATATCCGACGGTCAGAGTGACACAGCAATGGCTGCACACCAAAAATTAATGCACCAAGGCCCTTCCTAAGGAGTCGAGTATCTATAGACTGGCTCAACTGGATTGTTTTTGAGAATTTTCTTATTGTGTCTGAAAGCCGATTCTCCTCATTTTCTTTCATTTGGCCATCAGGGTACCAAGCAGACAGATTGAAATCAAAGGAATGGGACTATTTGGGAGTTTCCAGGTGGCGCAGACAGGGTCATGGGTAAGGCCTGAAATGTGACATCCCCTAAAGGGGAGGTCATGTATTTGAAGACTGTTTGTGATTTCATCGGTGAAAATCCCCCCAAACAAGGGAAATAAATTGTGGGGAGTTGTCCTTTTCATCCATTATCTTTAACATCAAATGCTGGTTCAAATTCATGGTAAACCTCAACACGCTCACGTTGGTTATATAGTGTTTTACAAAATCCTAATTGTGTCAATAAGGAGCCGTTGTTGTGGCAAAGAGTGGAACAGGAGACGGAGACCCCTTAAATCCTGAGGAGATGTGGGACTGGACAGGGCACGCACTCAGGAAGCCAGCATTCAGCACCACCAGTTAGACTCTGGCCTGCAACGCGCATGGGAGGACGAAGAGCAGGATAATCCCAAAACAGATGGAGGAGAAGCACTGATGCAGAAATAAACAGGGAAGGGACCAACTACACAAAGGCAGAGGACAGCTCTGAGTCGAGTACGCTAGAGATATATCCCTGATGGTATAAGCTCTCTTGGGATCGTAAGTAGATAAGTAAGTACAGCAAGAGAGAAAGGTCACTGTGCATATTTCTATTGCACATTTTTAACTGAAACATGCTGGGCAGCGCGCGCTTG
>JADBJO010000008.1:1275000-1285000 GCA_016801955.1 Conus betulinus
ATACCACACATACATATTTTCTTTCTCTCTCTCTCTCTCTCTCTCTCTCTCTCTCTCTCTCTCTCTCTCTCTCTCTCTCTCTCTCTCTCGGTCTCTGTCTGTCTGTCTGTCTGAATCTCCCCCCCCACTCTCTCTCTCTCTCTCTCTCTCAAGTGATTTTTTCTGGGCTCTGATTTCTCTCTCTACTTTGTCTGCCTTTCCTCTTTAACACCTCCCCTGAAATAGAAACAAGTGCTCAGGAACACACACACACACACACACACACACACACACACACACACACACACACACACACACGCATGCGTGCGCACGCGCGTGCGCGCACACACACATTGATGCATGCATACATACATACATACATAATACATGCATACACAGTCAGACAGATAGATGAGAAGAGAGAGAGAGAGAGAGAGAGAGAGAGAGAGAGAGAGAGAGAGAGAGAGAGAGATGTGTGTGTGTGTGTCTGTGTGTCTGTCAGTGTCTGTGTGTATGCGCGTGCACACATATGGTCTCCTTCCCAACTGTCAACGTATGAGTAGTATGAGTTTGGGTAATATAATGCGCTGCTTGCACCGAATGTTCAACATCCGGGGGGGGGGGGGGGGGGGGGGGGGGGGGGGGGGGGGGGGGGGGGAGGGGGGGATGTGTAATTTGATTTGTATAGGTTCGAGTTCAAAATGAAAACTTAACGTTAAAAATTCTACAGCTGCATTTTCATATATGATAAATATGTGACGCAGTAAAAGATGAGCTTTTCAAAAGCAAAACTGATGACCAGGTTTTAGGTAATATCGTTGTTCAAGAAAGTTCGGTTCTGAGGATGTTTTATTGCTCACTTTATATGTTCAAATCGCACGCGCGCGCGCGCACACACACACACACACACACACACACACACACACACACACACACACACACACACACACACGCACGCACGCACACACACATGTAAACATACTTGTACCCAGACTCAGACATGTACACAAACGCTCGCGCGCGCACACACACACACACACACACACACACACACACACACACATGCGCGCGCGCGCGCATACACACACACACACACACACACACACACACACACACACACACACACACACACACACACAGGCGCGCGCAAGCGTGCGCGCACACAAACACATTTTGTTTCATTATATTTTCCTATTTTTTTATTAATGAAAGAATCTAACTCCACACATTTTCATACCATCAAATTGAGCAGAATTGTTAAGAGAATTAATCCCCCTTTTCACCCAGTTTGTTGGGACAACATAGCCAACCTTTGATTTCTGTTGCATGTCACCCCCAACAGTTCATAACGATTCATCATTGTCATACCCTAAAGTTCATGATATAGTGCAACAGAAATCCGCTTTGTTCTTTCCCTCCTGTCAAGGGAAAATGAGAGGGAGAGAAGAGCATGGAAGGGACTCAAAATTGTGTGTGTGTGTGTGTGTGTGTTGTGTGTGTGTGTGTGTGTGTGTGTGTGTGTGTGTGTGTGTGTGTGTGTGTGTGTGTGTGTGTGTGTGTGTGTGTGTGTGTGTGTGTGTGTGTGTGTGTGTGTGTGTTGTGTGTGTGTGTGTGTGTGTGTGTGTGTGTGTGTGTGTGTGTGTGTGTGTGTGTGTGTGTGTGTGTGTGTGTGTGTGTGTGTGTGTGTGTGTGTGTGTGTGTGTGTGTGTGTGTGTGTGTGTGTGTGTGCGCGCGCGCGCGCGCGCGCGCTCGCGTGCCCTCTGTCTGTCTGTCTGTCTCTCTGTCTCTCTCTCTCTCTCTCTCTCTCTCTGTGCCCCCAATATCGAACTCACTCGTCTCTTTCAATCATACTGTGACAGCAGGTGGCAACAGAAATATGAGAAAAAAAAAATCTCCGACAAAGAAGAAAAAGGCCACATTGTGAAAATACAGGAGGATACAAACATCACAATAATAAGATACATCGCAGTGATAGATGTTACGATGGGGAAGGGGTATACGGTCAGTGCCCTTGTGGCTCCTATTTCATATCAAACAAACGAGATGTTCCATATGATAAAATCCAAAGCTTGTGTCCTGGTTCGTAAAATGTCTGAAGTACTGCCCACTCATATTCCCTCTCTCCTGCTACTGCCCCTCCCTCCTCCCTCCCTCTCTCTCTCTCTCTCTCTCTCTCTCTCTCTCTCTCTCTCTCTCTCTCTCTCTCTCTTACTCTCATCTCAGTTCCCATCTGCTTGTAACTGCATGATGGATGATAGCTGCAGGAAAGGAGAGAGAGAGAGAGACAGAGAGAGAGAGACGGACAGACAGACAGACAGACAGACAAAACAGACAGAGAGGCAGACAGACAGACAGCAATGAATAGATACAGATAGACAGACAGACAGAAGTGGGGTGGAGGGAAAGAAGCAAAAGCAGGACTGATGCAGGAATGAACATCAACGTGTTTAAGTGGCACCATGCTCCAACAATTATGGATGGTGCCAACACACGTCAGTGCTAGCAAATACAATGGACAGCTAATCAAATTCACATGACAATGTTAACAGTGTCAGGTACAGGGTCGTTTCATTTGACAGTCAGCCATTTCCCACAGCTGCGAGCGCTATGGACAGTCCGTTCCTTGCCAAAACAGGCACAGCACATGGCTGTTGTTCCTGTGGACAAAGCAGACGAGAGGACAGGGACAAATGAAGCGTCAGTGTACAGAATCCATATACTCAAAAAAGAAAAATCTATGAATGGCATGCCATGAAGTTCACAGGCGCAGGTGTGATTTCAAATCATTGATTTACCCAATCAATGATTACAGGAGATGCATCTGAGGGTGCTGGAAGGACGAAAAAAAAAATTAAGTTAACCTCCCCCCCCCCCCCCCCTCCCGCATCGTCTAAAGCTTATGTCACAGCATCTCCAGTAAGAACAGAACACAATCTGTGTGTCTGGTTTGTTCCGCCCAGTATTGAGCAATGCATCATTCATTTCATAGAGAGCTTCCCTTCCTAGTAAAACCCAGTGATTCCCTTAGCCCGAAGCAGACATTTCAATTCCCAGCTCCCATAACCCCTCTCTGCTGCCTCATTGATTCGGCCCGGCTCTTGGCTCGACACGAAAGCCACCCCCTTCCCTTCCTTCCCCCCTCGTCCTCCTAGTCCGCCGCCCCCCCCCCCCCCCCCCCCCCCCCCCCTCCCGCCCACCTGGCCCACACTCAAATCCTCCTTCTCACCCCACCCAGCCCGGCACCTTTTCATGACTATTTCTGTTCCAAGACACAGAATGTGGCCGTGCATTCGCCATCAGAGTGGACAAGCAATGGACGACAAGAGAGACTGGAAACATGGGCAAAGAACACTGATTTCTCATCGAGACGTTCATTGCCACAAACAGTTTATGAAAAAAGAAGAACAGGCAAACAAACAAAGCGCTTGCCAGTTCTTTGTTCTGGCAAAATTATTGGTTGGGTTGACTTGCTGCTGGTCGCTGGTAGTTTGCTGTCTTGTCATTGACAGCCTGGTTGATAGCTTGGTTGGAGACTTGTTAATGGTTGCAGGTACTCTGTTGACTGTTTTTTGTACTTTGGTAAGCATGCTACTGATGTGTTGAGGAACTGTTAGTTACACATCTCATTTTTTTTATTGTCAACCTCTTAGTTCAGAGTTTTAGTTGTGCGACTGACCACTACTTAGGCTGTCAGTTAGCTGGCTGACTTTAAGTTGTCACACTGACTGTTGGTCGTCAAGTTATTTGACTGACTTCATTAACTGACAGACTTTTGGTTGTTGAGCCATTGATTCCTTGGCTGACGTTCAGTTACATAACTGACTTTTGGTCATCAAACTATTAGTTTGTTGAACGACTTTCAGATACTTGTCTGACATTTGGTCATCCAGCTGTTACTTTGATGGCTGAATTATAGTTGTGTGTCTAACTTTTGTTCATCAAGCTGTTAATCCGCTGGCTGACTTTCAGTTATTCGACAGGCTTTCGGTCATCAAGCTACTGGTTCACCGGCTGTTTTTTCAGTTACCAAACTGACTTTTGGTTATCAAGCTACTGTTTCTTTGACTGACTTACTACCAGCCGTCGAAAAAATAACAATTTGCCAGCCGAATGTCCATCAGTTTGCCAAGGAACATCTTCATGACCTAGTCAGCTCCTGGACCCTGGCTTCCAGTTTGGACACTGCTCTGTCCTTCCCATCTCCCGACCCGCTTCCCCCACCCCCCTCTGCCTGAACTGTAGTCTGATATGATACACCACTGTGCTTGCAATTCAACATAGATTATACATACCGTTTTCAGGCACATTCTCTCTCTCTCTCTCTCTCTCTCTCTCTCTCTCTCTCTCTCTCTCTCTCTCTCTCTCTCTCCACACAACCCCTCTGCAGTAACAGACAAATCGGTTTGATGAATGAGCTCACAGAACGGATCACAGCCTCTTTGATCAGGCCCAGAACATCACCAAAGCTGGCAGTGCAACATAAACGTCAAAACATTACAGGTGTGTCCTGTCAGCTGGTTTCGCATGTCGAACTAACTGGCAACACCCTTCACAAAGTTGAGGCACGATTACCTATGGCCTGCTGCTACATGTGCAAAGGATGTCCCTTTACTCTCTGAAACAGCTTGTCTCTTTCCATTCATGTATGTACCTGTGTGATCAAAGGCACTACACTTCTTGACTACTTTCACCATTTGAATAAGTCCTTTATCAGTCACAGAACTGGATTTGTTTTCAGTAGTTTGTGCATGTAGTAGGTAAAATTATGTGATACTTTTCTGCCACACAGTTGGCATCTTGCTGCTATGGAAGTTGCACTGTAGATCTGTGTGGTCTCTCCTTTTTGCACATTTGGCCATTTCAGAGAAAATAATGAGAAAATGCTCTCTCTCTCTCTCTCTCTCTCTCTCTCTCTCTCTCTCTCTCTCTCTCTCTCTCTCTCTCTCTTTCTCTTCACCCCTCCCTCCCTCTCCCTCCTCTCCTCTGTCTGTCTGTCTGTCTGTCTGTCTGTCTGTCTGTCTGTCTGTCTGTCTGTCTGTCTGTCTGTCTGTCTGTCTGTCTGTCTGTCTGTTTCTCTCTCTATGCAACCCTGAATCGGCCTCTGTAGCCAGCTGGACTATAACAACAACATCAATCTCTCGCTCTTCCTCTCTTTCCATCTCAACCCCTCTGCCGTCTCTTTCTCTTCTGCCTGGAGGTGGCCCTTTGTGTGTCACCTGACCCATTAACAACATAAATCTCTGTCTCCATCCCCTCCCCACCTCTCTCTCTCTCTCTCTCTCTCTCTCTCTCTCTCTCTCTCTCTCTCCTTTCACTCCCCCACCTTCTCTCTCTTGGCAGTCTTGGGATGCCTTCCACAACTGCCGGAGCCATAAATAATAATCTCTCTCTCTCTGTCTCTGACTCTCTCTCTCTCTCTCTCTCTCTCTCTCTCTCTCTCTCTCTCTCTCTCTCATTCTCCAGTCCTGAGATGACCTCATAAATCAACAGATGCATAATATAGTATGTACAAACGAAGGCTTAGTAAATTGACCGTCACTTACTACCCTCTCACCCCCAGCCTAGTAAGCAAAATTTATCTGATCAAATGGAATGCTGTTCTGAATTTCTTTTTTCAATCTGCCATAAGTTGTGCACAATATGAACAGAAATGATTCCAGACAATTAATAGATATTCCCAACTTGGGTCTATTCCTTTAAGCATGAGTTTGTAAATTTGATGGTGTGTTTGTAAATTTGATGGTGGTCACCATCATGACCTTCATGGTGGTCACCATCATTCTCGGTTTCTCGTTTCATATCAGAAGCAAGGAAACACAACGCCAGGCAGCAATGGCACAGGCATAGGTAACAAAGGTTTCGTGAGGGACACAAACACCCCTTTCCTCTAACAGAGAAAATACTGTAGGGGGGGGGGGGGGGGGGGGAGCGAGGGGGGCACAGAAACCTCCCAAGAAAATACTTCAGAATGTTCCGCACCAACATTTTCCTTCCTCCATCTTACAACAAAAAAAAAAAAGAAAAAGAAAGAAAGAGGTCATTCTCTCTCTCTCTGTGTCTGTCTGTCTGTCTGTCTGTCTGTCTGTCTGTCTGTCTCTCTTTCTCTCTCTCTCTCTCTCTCTCTCTCTCTCTCTCTCTCACACACACACACACACACACACTCTCTCTCTCTCTCTCTCTCTCTCTTTCTCTCTCTCTCTCTCTCTCTCGCTCCATCACTTTTCTACGCACTACACTTTGATCCAGGCCCCTTCACTGCACCCTTCTACTAACCCCCCATCCCCTACCCACGCCCACCAGAAGTGCTATTCGTTTGATCAAGGCCCCCAATTTCTGGTCTTCGGCTATCCCCCCTCTACCTATTCCCATGGTCAAATGTGATTTTTGAAAGATTCCATATAGTTGATCTATGGACATAACCAGCATAAGTTTTCTTATCTGCCCCCTCCTAAAGTTCCATCTCTACTGTGCAGTTTAATGTACACCAGTCAAAAGGTCCTTTTGAAAGCATAGACAGTCTTAATTAGTATAGAATATACAGAAAGGAACGAAAGTATATGGCGAGGTCATTACTCTTGACATATCTCACACCAGATTGCTATTCTAAATGGATAGAAAAAAACTCCAACATGGTGGTGGCACGAGGGAAAGGTATCCTTTAAAGTTACTTTTAAAAGAAAGGTTGGAGGAGGGTCCTTTTCAAAGAATGGGGTTGAAGCCAACTGATCGCTTCTAACAGCAGGTTTCACAGCATGCTGGTCACCATAGACACAAATACGACAGAGACTAATTCCCCTTGATTCCTTCATCCAGGTTTTAGACTCGACGATGTGGCCCTGCACAGACTATGCACTCCTCTTTTTTTTGGCCAACACAAAAAAGAAGGGAGGAAGAGAGCCAGAACATTTTGACCAATCAGCTATCAAAACCAAACCACCTCTGTCTGTTGGCCTTAAGATCCAAAATGGATGTCTGGAGTAGAACCTGTCTGGAGGTTTGGCCATTGGGTCGGCCTGAGATAAAGGCCTGCGCCTCCTACTCCACACTTTACCACAGTGCTCAGACGATGCAGGAAACGGGGGGTACTAATTTGATTACTTTGCCAGACTTACTTTAAATGCCTCTTAATTTCTTCTAATGTCTGGAATTCACAATTTCACGCATATGAATTGCCACGTTTCTTACTCATAAAAGACATATTCCCTGTACAGAAGTTCAAGCGTATGGATGCTTGCTGTCCAAAACTGTATGAAGACAAATGTATGCATTCAGCAATACAATCAACAACCGCTTCACGCACGTCAATACTAACTTACTCAAAATCACCAACTATTTACAAACTAGTACTGGACGTGCGAACCTGTTCAGCACAAGGTAAGGGCATTCATAATTGTAATTCCTAGCAGTCCAGTTGAGTTTATTTTTTGTTTGAGTAGTGATGCCAATCCACGTGATAACTATTTTCGCGATGTATGTACATCTCTCCCTCCTTCTCTCCCTTGCCGTGATTCTGTCAGAGAAATTTCCGATTTCATGCATCAAATTTCATCACACGATTCAGGCCAGTAAAGTCTCCAAATTAAAGAGCGATGAAAATGCCCACTTTACTATTTGAGAACACTGCTCAATTTGTATCTTTCCAAGCAAATTAACTGGCATAAGTCTTTGTCACAGACTACGTCTCATTTTGAGATTTTTTGTGACATATCACGGCTAAATATTTGTTTGTTACGTTTTTTTATGTGAAACTTGTATCCACACTAGGCTTGTAATATCTGATCCGTTCTCTCTGTGCTCCAGTATCCATCTTCAATTCCCTTCTGTTACATTTCCCTTGTTTTCCATGCATTGATTTCTAACTGAAAACGCTCTTCAACACGCTTATGTACATCTTTCATATCAATATGTACAATTCATTTCCGTGCACTGTTTCAGACGTTGTTTGGATTTCGCTTGTTCGTTTGATCTCAGTTTGCTCGTTCTGTTTTAATTTATTTCCTTTTAATTGAATTAATTCGCGTAAATCAACAAAATTAATGAAACAGCTTTAAACACGTAAAACATGTTTTAAAAAAAATGTTTGAAAGGATCAGATTTTTATTTCACAGATCGATCATGATGAAAACTCACAGGAAACAAGTAAAAACATGTCACAAACGTCATGATTTTTTAGTTTTTTTTTCCCTTTGTTTTGTTTCTGTTTTTTATAACACCAGATTCCACTTAGACCTGATCCTTTGTGTTCTCCAATTCTACTCCACCAAGCATCATTGATGTGAACTGTTCTTCTGTCAACTGTTCCTTACGTTGTTTCCACACGACAAAACCGTTCGTTTTCACACTGACAGCAGACAGAGAGGAAGGGGGGCAAACGTTTGAAAAATGCCCGCTATCACAGCTAGTCTCTATCTGTCAGCTTCTCTGGTGGAGTGGACCAGGAGTGAAATCAGTCCACTACACGATGAATGTAGAATGGGATGGGAGGGGGGGAGAGGGGTTGTTGCTCCAATACTATCGCCCTTTCTTCTGCCATTGGATATGGATATATATACCCTTTCCACCGCCCCGCCCCCCCCTCCCCCCTCCCTTGGAAACATTCGTTTTCGCTTCTATCGCTGCGTCTTGTGTGTGTGTGTGTGTGTGTGTGTGTGTGTGTGTGTGTGTGTGTGTGTGTGTGTGTGCGTGCGTGCGTGCGTGCGTGCGTGCGTGTGTGTGTGTGTGTGTGTGTGTGTGTGTGTGTGTGTGTGTGTGTGTGTGTGGTGTGTGTGTGTGTGTGTGTGTGTGTGTGTGTGCGCGCGCGTGTGTGTGTGTGTGAGTGTGCGTGTGTGTGTGTGCGTGCGTGTATGTGTGTGTGTGTGTGTGTGTGTGTGTGCGCGCGTGCGTGCGTGCGTGCGTGCGTGCGTGCGTGTGTGTGTGCATATGTGTGTGTGTGTGTGTGTGTGTGTGTGCGCATAATTGCTGTGCACAGTGTGTTTGCATGGTGTGAAAATTTTCGGGAAAAAAAACATGAATTCACACGTGACGGGCTGCTATGAAATGCTTACAATGATGATGATGATGGTGGTGGTGGTGGTGGTGGTGCTGGTGGTGCTGGCAATTAATCAATGATTATGTTTGATCATGCGATCCTCTGTCTTTCTGCTCATGGAACAGCTGTTCGTAATCTTCCCCTGCGACACACGCATCTGTCCGGCCAAAACTAATACGCATGGAGATGTGCTGTTTGATTTCATTCTTGGCTGATTGTAGTGTTGCCTGATTTGCCAAATCCATGTCGAAGTTTTTGTCTGTTTTCTTTTCTCTTTTCACCAGCTAGACAACTCAGATCATTTGCATTTTAGACAGACATTAAATCGGCTCAAGAGGAATCAGCCCTGAAAGAGCCCTGTATTGTCGGCTTAGATATAATAACAATGAAACTGAAAGCTCTTAAAAAGTAGTTTTAAGATGTCTTCACACTATTAACAAATCATTCAACAATGAAACTGAAGGCAGCCATGGAATAACAACCCCATGAAATACAAGTTTCTAAAAAAATCCCTTCACACTATTACCAAATCATTCAACATGAAAAAGAAATCAGTCAAAGAACAGAAAAACTGTTTAACACGAGTTTCTTACAAATGTCTTCAGACTATTAAAAATCCTTCAACCCTGCCGCCTTCATTCTTTTCTCCTTTGTTTTGGTGATTACTATTCATAAAAATTGACAGAACCATCTTCAAAAAGACCACAGCTCCACCATAACACACACTGCGATTCACTGCAGTTGATTACAGCATGAAGAGAGGTGAAAGAGCGCGGGCGGTAAGGTGATAGCCAGGCTCCATTATGGCAGGCACTTCAGGTCCAGGGACAGACACTGGAGATCGGGGGAGAGGAACATGGCTGGAATATTCAACCATGCACCAAAACCTGCACAGCCTTTACGTCTCCCAGCGCCCCTTTTCAGCGGCATGCTGACAGAAGTGGGGGGCTATGGTCTGCGTCTTGTTGGCCTGCTAGTCTCTTTGTCACGCAA
>JADBJO010000008.1:1292500-1312500 GCA_016801955.1 Conus betulinus
CAGCTACCCACCCGACTTTTGGCTGTCAAATTGTAAGTTTCATTGGCTGATTGTAAGTTACCTAACAGACAGTCGACAAGTTGTTGGCTCATTATTAATTATTTGATAGATTTTTGGACTGGTTGTAAGTTACCTAGTTAAGATTTTGGCTAGTTGTAAGTTACCTAGTTAAGATTTGGGCTGGTTGTAAGTTACTTAGTTAAGATTTTGGCTGGTTGTAAGTTACCTAGTTGATTTTCAATTAACTGCTTTTAAGTTAACTGGTTGATTTTCAGTACACTAATTGTAAGTTATCCAACTATTTTTCAGTTTACAAACTAGCGATCCGTTGACTCCTTTTTACCTTCTTGCTTGACTTTCAGTTGACAAGTTGGTGGTTCATTTAATGCATGTTACTTATCTGATTTTTCGGTTGACAAGTTATATTCATTCGTTGGTAGAATATCAATTTACTTGATATGTTTTGGTTAGCAAGCTGTTGATTCGATGAGTAAAGGTTAATTACCTGATTTTCGTTTGGTTGACAAGCAGTGAGTTTGCTAACTGTTTGCTAGATACTGAAATGCACTGATACAGTATCTAACGCGACACCAAGGAACGACATCACACTTCCTGAGTGTCAAAAACACATCCATTCTCCAGATTCAATCAGTCTGTCTATAAGGATTTATAAACATGAATAGGATCGAGATAATGACAGAAACTATGACCATACCACACGACATGTAGGGAAATCAGCAAATCTGGAACAGTCAGGCAAAATGGAACATCTCAGTCCTGGTGCAAGAAAGATGAAGACAGTTCGTAAGATGGTTTGTTTTAACTCACTGCTTTCCTTTGGAAGAATTAAGATGGCTAGGATGAAGAAAATCAAATGTTCGGATAGGCAGTAAGCAATTAGAGTCTTATTTCATTGGGGTTTTTTTTTTTACCAATAAATATCACACACTTTCCTGTACATAATGTGTTGAACTGTGTAAGTTATCCTAGGGTGTCAGCGACGTTCCAACCGTAGTATTGCTGAGAAAGTGAAAGTTTTCCATATCAAACCGCCACTTGTACTATATCCTCTGACCTACGGAACGAACGAACTTTCCTGTTAGACGTTCTGTCATTTTTGTTTTATCTGTGATGACTGAAGTTTTAATTTCTATTCATTAAATGTTTCATTCCATTCTCTGCACAGTCAGACATAAAAGTCATTCCCAACTTTCTTAACAATGCCATAATTATCATAGTTGCTTAGATCTTCCAGCTTTGCCAGCCTTCCCCCTATATCTGAGAAAGTTCTGAGTCTTTCACAAAAGCCAAGTTTTACGGAAGTCTGGTCTCTTCACGTCAGGTGAGCACGCTAATTTGAGTTAGTGTCTGGAACAAGTGAAGCGATTATGCATTCCTTGTCTGGATTGGGCCTGCCTTTTCGTTTGACAGCTGACAAACCCATTTTCAGTCACGCGTTTTCAGCCCTGACAAGGTCGATTTTTAGTAGCACATTTTAAATCTTGACAAGATCGATTTTGTTAAACATTTTCAATATGAGAGTTAAAGAGACTGTCCCAAAATTAAAGACAGAAGTGTTTGTTTCAGTATGAATACTTTTTTTGGAATAATGAAAATATCAAATAAAAGAGAAAATGCATACGAACTAGCATAATCACAGAATGGCTGGTGTCAGGTGGGTAAACAGACACTATGTTGATGAAGAACACCATTATAAGTTGTATTAAGACCTAACTTGGTTAGTTTGCTCTTGAAGACATCTTTCCAAGAGAGCAATATATATCAAACTTATAAAAAACAAATGGATGTTTTAATAATAAACCAGCAATTTATTTTCTTCCATGAGAGGCCTCAAATTGTTGGCCTGTCAAAAGTGATTTCCTGTTCAGCTTTGGGACCCAGAGGCTGGGGGAACCCCCAAATCCGGACCAAGGGTTTGCCATGGAACACCTTCACAGCCTAGTCAGCTCTTGGACCCTGGCCTCCAGTTTGGGACACTGCTCCCTCCTTCCCATCTCCTGACCCCCTTCTCCTGCTCCCTTTTGCCTGAACTGTACTCTGACATGATACACCACTGTACTTGCAATCCAACATAAATTTTACATACCGTTTTCAGACAGGCTCTCTCTCTCTCTCTCTCTCTCTCTCTCTCTCTCTCTCTCTCTCTCTCTCTCTCTCTCTCTCTCTCCATAAACCCCTTGCAGTAACAGACTAATCAGTGTGATGAATGAGCCCACAGAAGGGATCACAGCCTCTTTGATCAGGCCCAGAACATCACCAAAGCTGGCAGTGCAACATTAACGTCAAAACGTCCTAAGCAGTATTAGCACGTCGAACTAACTTGCAGCACCCTTCACAAACTAAAGGCACGATTAGCCAGGACCTCCTGCTACATGTGCGAAGGACGTCCCTTTAAAAGACGCTCTGAAGCAGCTTGTCTCTTTCTTTCTCTTGTCCATTTGGAGATATCTGCGTGATCAACGGCACTACACCTCTTCGCCATTTCATTCAGATCTTTATCAGTTATATAACTGGTGTTATTAGTAGTACTTTGCGCGTGTAGGAGGTAGCATTGTTTGATGACTTTCCACTGCACAACGTGCTTCTTGCTGACGTGGACATTTGCACAGCAGATCTGTCTGGTCTATCCTCTCTGTACATTTTTGGCCAATATGAAAACAGAAAATACTCTCTCTCTCTCTCTCTCTCTCTCTCTCTCTCCCTCGCTCTCGCTCTCTCTCTCTCTCTCTCTCTCTCTCTCTCTCTCTCTCTCTCTCTCTCTCTCTCTCTTCTCCCTCTCCCTCTTTTTCCCTCTGTGCAGTCTTGAAATGGCATCTGTAGCCAGCTGGACTATAAACAACATTAATCTCTCGCTCTTCCTCTCTTCCTCTCTTTCCATCTCAACCTCTCTGCCGTCTCTTTCTCTTCTGCCTGGAGATGGCCCCTTGTGTCACCTGAGCCATTAACAACATAAATCTCTGTCTCCATCCCACCATCCCCTCCTCTCTCTCTCTCTCTCTCTCTCTCTCTCTCTCTCTCTCTCTCACTGTAAGTGTGTGTGTGTGTGTGTGTGTGTGTGTGTGTGTGTGTGTGTGTGTGTGTGTGTGTGTGTGTGTGTGTGTGTGTGTGTGCGTGTGTGTTTTTCAGACTTGGGATGGCCTGCGCGACTGGCTAAGCCATAAATAGTACTAATCTCTCTCTCTCTCTCTCTCTCTCTCTCTCTCTCTCTCTCTCTCTCTCTCTCTCTCTCTCTCTCTCTCTCTCTCCAACCCTAGGGTGATCTCTTCGATCAGCAGCTGTATAATATAATATCTACAAACGGCGACAAAATAAAAATGACCTTCACAAATCATCCTCTCACCCCCACGCCCTCATGAAGCTACTTTTGGTTGATCGAATGGGATGCTTGTCTTCATTTCTTTTTTTTCCATTCTGCCGTGATTTCAGACGCGTAATAGACTGTTCAAATATTCCATATCACGGCGGCCTCAGTTTCTCATTTTATGTTAAACACAGAGACATAACACTCCTCTCCTTTACTCAAGAAAAAATACTGGAGGGTAGAGCGCAAAGCGAAGTGAGCATAAGAACCTTCGAAAGAAAGTACTTTACAAAATCTTCTACCAGCGTTTCCTACCTCCATCTTATAAAAAAAACGAGAAAGATAAAGACAGAGAAAAAAGCACACGCACGTATTCTCTCTCTCTCTCTCTCTCTCTCTCTCGCTCTCTCTCTCTCTCTCTCTCTCTCTCTCTCACTCACTCACAAACATACAACACATACGCGCGCGCACACAGAGAGAGAAGGAGAGAGAGAGAGAGAGAGAGGAGAGAGAGAGAGAGGAGAGAGAGAGAGAGAGAGAGAGAGAGAGAGATACAGACAGACAGACAGACAGGGACGGAGACAGACTGACAGAGACAGAGAGACACAGAGAGAGAGAGAGAGAGAGAGAGAGAGAGAGAGAGAGAGAGAGAGAGTCCGAATGCCCCTGCAGCACGGCACCCAAGATATTCTCAGCCAGACTGCCCCTCCTCAGCATCATACCCAGAACAGAAACCTGTCTGCAGGGCATGGCAATTTCTCCACGAACTCGGAGTTAGTTGTCTGAAGTCCGCTCCTGTTCTATGAGAATACAAAAAGGCAATTTGTTGTCCCTAAAACAGTAATCTACTTTTTCAATATTGTTTTTTTTTAAGGTGACTTGTCAAATGTCACACCAACACATAGAAACAAAATGAAACGTAATTTTTTTTCTAAACAACAGCTAAAGCTCTTATATTTGCATTGTATTGCTCTCTCTCTCTCTTTCTCTCACTCTGTCTCTTCTCTCTCTCTCTCTCTCTCTCTCTCTCTCTCTCTCTCTCTCTCTCTCTCTCTCTCTCTCTCGGGGGGGCGCTACCCTTTGATCTAAGTTCTGGACTTCAGCCTTTTGCTGCCACCGAATACCCCTCCCCTCCCAAACTCAATAGCGCTACTCTTTGATCCTCCCTCTAGACTCAAGCCTTCTACTATCCCTTCTCTCTAACCCCCCTTCTTCTCTTCCCCCCCTCTCCCGTCCACCCCAGAGAATGTCTATCCTTCTGATCAAGGCCCCTTAACTCCACCCTTCTTCTGTCACCCTCCCGAGAACTGTTATTTTATCAAAGCAGCCGTCTACTCCGTCCAAGAGAAGAAGTGTTATCTTCCTGTACCACGGTCCCTTAACTCTAACCTTTTATTACCCTCCCCCCCTTCCCCTATAAGTGTATCCTTTTGATCAAGACACCTTTTTGTTTACACACACACACACACACACACACACACACACACACACACACACACACACACACACACACAAGCACACACACAAACACACTTCACTCAGAAGTGCTATTCAGTGAACAAGGCACTCCATTATCCTCCCTCTTTCTCCCTTACCCTTTTGATCAAAGCACCCTTCTACTATCCCTCTCCCTTCCCAGAGAATTGTTATCCTTCTGATCAAGGCACCCTTCGACTATCCCCTTTTCCCTTGAAGTGTTCTCCTTTTGATCAAGCGCCCTTCTACTATCCCCTCCACCTAGAAGTGTTATCCTTTTGATCAAGGCGCCCTTCTACTATCCCCTCCACCTAGAAGTGTTATCTTTTGATCAAGGCGCCCTTCTACTACTCCCCTCCACCTAGAAGTGTTATCCTTTTGATCAAGGCGCCCTTCTACTATCCCCT
This sequence comes from Conus betulinus, assembly GCA_016801955.1. Classification (NCBI taxonomy): domain Eukaryota; kingdom Metazoa; phylum Mollusca; class Gastropoda; order Neogastropoda; family Conidae; genus Conus; species Conus betulinus. The sequence goes on from JADBJO010000008.1 coordinate 1,297,706, forward strand.
CCACCTAGAAGTGTTATCCTTTTGATCAAGGCGCCCTTCTACTATCCCCTCCACCTAGAAGTGTTATCCTTTTGATCAAGGCGCCCTTCTACTATCCCCTCCACCTAGAAGTGTTATCCTTTTGATCAAGGCGCCCTTCTACTATCCCCTCCACCTAGAAGTGTTTCTCTTTTGATCAAGGGCGCCCTTCTACTATCCCCTCCACCTAGAAGTGTTATCCTTTGATCAAGGCGCCCTTCTACTATCCCCTCCACATAGAAGTGTTCTCCTTTTGATCAAGGCGCCCTTCTACTATCCCCTCCACCTTGAAGTGTTCTCTTTTTATCAAGGCGCCCTTCTACTATCCCCTCCACCTAGAAGTGTTCTCTTTTTGATCAAGGCGCCCTTCTACTATCCCCTCCACCTAGAAGTGTTCTCCTTTTGATCAAGGCGCCCTTCTACTATCCCCTCCACCTAGAAGTGTTATCCTTTTGATCAAGGCGCCCTTCTACTATCCCCTCCACCTAGAAGTGTTCTCCTTTTGATCAAGGCGCCCTTCTACTATCCCCTCCACCTAGAAGTGTTCTCCTTTTGATCAAGGCGCCCTTCTACTATATCCCTCCACCTAGAAGTGTTCTCCTTTTGATCAAGGCATCATTCTCCTACCACCACCCCCCCTTCCCACAAAAGTGTAATCCTTTTGATCAAGATTCCTGTCTTCTGCTGTCCCTCCCTCTTTCCCCCAGTAGTGTTATCCTTTTGATCAAGGAACCCTTTCTACACTCCCCCCCCCCCCCCTTCCCCCAGTAGTGGTCTCCTTTTGATCAAGGCACCATTCTAGTAAACCCACCCCCTCTCCCCTGAAGTGTTATTCCTGTGATTTAGATACACTTCCACTACTCCCCTTCCCCCAGAAGTGTTATCCTTCTGATCAAGGCACCTGTCTACTGTCCCTCCCTCTCCCCCCTCCCCCCCAAAGAGTTATCCTTTTAATCAGGACATCATTCTATTACCCCCCTCTCCCCCTTCTCCCAGAAGTGTTATCCTTTTAATCAGGGCACCATTCTATTAACCCCCCCCCCCCTTTTTTTTTTTTTCTCCCAGAAGTGTTATTCTTTTGATCAAGGTGCCCCTCTATTATATCCCTCCCTCTTTCCCTGGAATGTTATTCTTTTGATCAAGGTACCCCTTCTACTATCCTTCCACTTACTCCCCAGAAGTGTTATCCTTTTGACTACGCCCCTCGACTCCACCTTTTTGGTATCTTCCCCTCCCAGTACATTGCTATCCTTTTGATCCAGGACGCTAGACCCTGGCTTTCTAGTATTTCCCTTCGTACTCTCCACTATGGTGAATTTGAATATTTGAAAAATTTTTACTCAGCTGATCTTCGGACACTAACAACATCAGTTTTCTTATCTGCCCTCTCCTCAAGTCCTATTTCTACTATCTCTTTCTCAAAAGACAAACGAAGTGGGGTATCATGTACACTAGTTCAATGGTCCTTTTCGAGGCATGGACAATCTTAAACCAGTTTACAGAAAGGAACAAAATTATGAAAATGATAGGATGAGGTCATGACACAGAGTTACTCTGGCACAAACCGTTGTTCTAAATTGACAGAAACACTTCATACGGTCGTTACGTGGGGAAAAAAAAGGTGTTCTGCAAAGTCCATGAAATTGGAAATATCGAACTAAAATGCTTTTAGCCCAGAATGTTTCACAGAATTATCGCCACTGAAAGTGTACTGAATAAAATGTGTGCATCACATAATGGACTTGCATATTTCCTCAGCGCTTTTTGGAGATGCTTGGAAAACTTCTTTAAAAAAAAATGTGAAAATGAATGTGATGTCAGTATATCGCGCAACATTATAGGCCTACTCTTTGATGTAGACGCCTGTAGTGAATTAATGTGTTCTGATTTGGTCATATTGTTTGTAAATTTTTGCTTTTACAAATGCTAGTTACAAAAGCGCTTATTAAATGCGTATTTTCCCCCCGAAGCATAATAGTTCTGGATTCAAAACTGAGCACACAAAAGAGTTATAATGCTATTTACATGTCAGTTTGTCCCGATTCAGTTTCGAATGTAATCTTTATGAGCATGTATTCCCCAAAACAGATACAAAAAAAAAATCCTTTTTTTTCTTCATCATAGCGTAAGAATATTAATATTCAGCTCAATTACTGAATGTATTTAAACATTATGTAATATTGTGTTACATGCACATACTTTTTATTATTGTCAAACTTCAACAGATAATGCACTGGTATGACATACACTAACTATTCTTGCTTATTGTGTCTGTCTGTCTGTCTGTCTGTCTGTCTGCTTGTTTGCTTGTTTGCTTATTTTGCTTTGTTTGTGTTTGTGATCGTTGGTGTATTTGTGGCTATAGTTTGTTTGCGTTATAATCATGTAAATATTTACTTTGCTACGTATACAATGTTCTTGTGATGCGTGTAATAACAATAGCTACTTTAAAAAAAAAAAAAAAGGTGGGGGGAGGTCTTTATCGCACAGTGGATTGAAGCCGATTGAACACCTTTATAAGCGGGTCTTCATGGTGGGCTGGTCACTAAGGGCAGACATGACGGAGACTAATTTGCCTTGATTCCTTCATCCAGATCTTAAACTCGATGATGTGGCCCGGCTCAGACTATGCATTCATCTTTCTTTGGCCAGCACGACAAAGAAGAGGAGAAGAGAGCCAGTATAATCTGACCAATATACAGCCGCTATCAAAGCCAGCCCACCTCTGTCTGTTGGCTCCTTCAGATCAAGGCAGAAAATGGATGTCTGGAGCGGAACCTGTCTGGAGGCACTGGGCCACGGGTCGGCCTGAGATAAAGACCTTTCGTCTCCTTCTCCTCGCTTTACCGCAGTGCTCAGACGACTCTGGAAACGTGGTATTAATTTCACTACTTTGCCAGACATACTTTTATGTTTGTCAACTTCTTTTACTAGCTGGTGTTCCCAGTTTCACGTGCATAAACTGCCACGTTTCTTACTCAAACCTGTGAACTAAAGCCATCCCAGGCAGTCCAGTTCAGGTCACTTTCAGTCTGAGCAGTGATGCCGCTTCATTCGATAACGGCTTTTGCGCTGTGTGTAACAAAGTGGTGGATACAAATTACCGGACGCTCTCAGAATAGCTCCCCTTTTCTAAAATGGTATCCCTTATCATTCCTGTATCATCTTCTTGTCTGTGTTCCTTACATGTCATTTCCGACCTCTTCTCAGCTTCGCACTTCCTTCTATTTCTGACCTCTTCCCTACGTTTGATCTCTCCTCTACTTTGGACTTCTCCCCTCTGACTTCCACCTCTGACTTTTCTCCTCCGTCTGACCTCTTCTTCTAATCTTTCACCTACGTTTTACCTCTCTCCACGTCTGACCTCTCCCCACTTCTGACTTCTACTTCTGACCTCTCCCCACTTCTAACCTCTCCCCACTTCTGACTTCTACGAGAGAGAGAGAGAGAGAGAGAGAGAGAGAGAGAGAGAGAGAGAGTGTGTGTGTGTGTGTGTGTGTGTGTGTGTGTGTGTGTGTGTGTGTGTGTGTGTGTGTGTGTGTGTGTGTGTGTGTGTGTGTTCAGGTAATTGTATCTCTCATGTAAATCAATAAATGAAACAGTCTTAACAAATACATGCATGAATATTATGTTTAAAGGATAAGATTTTCATGCCACAGGCCCTGCACGATAAAATTCACCAAGAAAACAAAGAATAACGCACATGTCACAAATGAAACACTATTTAGCAGCTTTTCCTCTTGTGCAACACCAGATTCCACTTTGGCCTAATCCTCGGTGTCCTTCGATTCTAGTCCAGCAAGCATCATGGGTGTGACCTGTTTTTCCATCAAACGTTCCTTATCATGTTTCCACACCACAAGAACGTTCCTTCCTACACTGACGGCGGGGAAAAAAAGAGGGAGAGTGCGAAACGTCTGAGAAATGTCTGCTATCATAGCCAATCTCTATCTGTCAGCTTCTCTGGGGCTTCGGACCACAAAATGGATGTCGGGAGTGAAATCGGTCCCACAACACGATAAATGTAAAATCGGATCAGTGGGGCTGCTCCGATGGTTCCGCCCTTTTTTTCGCTACGCTATCAGATGCAAATGTACTCCTTCCCCGGTCTGCCTTTGGAAAACATTCATTTTCGCCTCTATTGCGGCGTGTCTGTGTGTGTGTGTGTGTGTGTGTGTGTGTGTGTGTGTGTGTGTGTGTGTGTGTGTGTGTGTGTGTGTGTGTGTGTGTGTGTGTGTGTGTGTGTGTGTGTGTGTGTGTGTGTGTGTGTGTGTGTGTGTGTGTGTGTGTGTGTGTGTGTGAGTGTGTGCGTGTGTGTTTGAGTGTGTGAGTGTGTGTGTTTGAGTGTGTGTGTGTGTGTGTGTGTGTGTGTGTGTGTGCGCGTGCGTGCGTGCGTGCGCGTGCGTGCGTGCGTGCGTGTGTGTGTGTGTGTGTGTGTGTGTGTGTGTGTGTGTGTGTGTGTGTGTGTGTGTGTGTGTGTGTGCGCGTGTGTGTGCGTGTGTGCATGCGCGCGTCTGTGCATCTGTGCGTCTATGCGTACTTACATGTGACCGTGTGTGTCTATCTGGCTGGCTGGCTGGCAGGTTACCGGGCTGGCTGGCTATATGTGTGATATCAGTTATTACTTTATCGCCATGCATCATATGTTCGTATGGTGTGTGTAAAATGAAAATGCGCGATAAAATGCCTACGATGATGACGATGATGATGGAAAGGATGATGATGATGATGATGATGATGATGATGATGGTGGTGGTGGTGGTGGTGGTGGTGGTGGTGGTGGTGATGGGGGGTGGTGGTGGTGGTGGTGGTGGTGGTGATGATGATGATGATGATGATGATGATGATGATGATGATGATGATGATGGTGATGGCAATAATCTATAATACACCTTGTTTTATCATGTGATCCTCTGTTTGTATTTCTACTTGTAGAACAGCCAACCATTCTTTCGTAACGTGACGTAATTTTTCTCTGCAACACGCGCATCTCCCTGGCCAAAACTGTTACGCACGGAAATGCGCTGCTTGGTTTCGTTCTTGACTGTTTGCGTTGTTGCCTGATCAGCCATTTGCATGTCGAGGTTTTTGTCTGTTTTCATTTCTCTTTTCATCAGCAAGACAACTCACATCAGTCGTTATCAGATACACACCAGATCAACTCCAGAGAAATCAGCCCTGCAAGAGCCTTGTGAGGTGTGCTTGGGTATATAATAACAATGAAACTAAAAGATGTAACTGATGCATTCTAAAAATGTCTTCGCCTTACTGAATAATCATTCCACGATGAAACTGAAATCAGTTACTTCGTAAAGAAACTACCGAATACAAGTATCTAAAAAAAAAAACATATCCTCACTATTATCGAACCATTCAATCATTCAAGAATTAAATTGAAAGCAGTCACGGAATTGATAAACTATCGAATACAAACTTCTAAAAAAATGTCTTCAGTCTATCAGTAAATCATTCAAATATGAAACTGTTAGCAGTTAAGAAGTAGAGAAACAATCAAAGCACGTTTCTAGTAATGTCTTCACATTTTTAACAAAAAAAAAAAATCAATGAAGCTGAAAGATTCCATTTCAGTTTCATCATGGAGGTGTTACTGCGAGCGGACGTGTCCCATATACCCTACATCACATCGGCTAAGTTTGGAGAAGACATTGCTCACGATTTGAAGATCATGGATAAATGATTTAATGACTAAGATAAGAGAATTTAAGAAGAGGCTCTCATGGCTATCACTTAGCGGACGTCTGACCAGCGCATTAGCCCAATGCGCTGGGTCAGACCTTGAGTTTCTACCTCACATTGTCTGTGCCATTGTCATCATTGTTAGGTGTGTGTGGTGAGTGTGTGCGCGTGAATGAGATTGAATCAGGACACCAGATCTAAAAGCGGCCACGGAGAAAAGTAAGTAAGTTGAACTGAAAGCATCTACGAGATAGAGAAACCACCAAATACAACTTCCTAAAAAATGTCATCACAATGTACGGAGCAGAGAAACTGCTTAACACAAGTTTCTGAAAAAGAAATGTCTTCACACTATAAAAAAAAATTCTTCCTTTAATGCTGTGGCCTCCCTTCTGTCCACTAATAATAGATGACATAACCATTTTGAAAGACCACAGCCCCTCCACAACACACATACTGTGTGATCCACGGCAGCTCATTACAGCACGAAGAGGGGTGAGGAGCGTGGGCAGTTAAGGTGATACACCCTGGCTCCTCTTTGGCAGGCACTTCAGGTCCAGGGACGGACACTGGAGGTCTGGAGAGAGAGGAACGTGACTGGAATAGTCTATTCAAAACGTGCACCAAGAAATGCACCACTTTTACGTCTGTCAGCGCCCATTTTCAGAGACATGCTGACAGAAACTGGGGCTACAGTCTGCGTGCTGTCGGCCTGCCAGTTCCCGTGGCACGCCATGTGGCAGAAGTATTTCAGTACGTCCGGCAACATTCTCCCGGAGAATACACGTCACAGTCGGTTATCGCTTTGGTGGCTGTTAACTCGTCGCTGCCCGGCTGGAATTTCTAGTCGTTTAAAGGGGCTTCATGCATATGCACGCGGGCATGCGTTTTTGTATGTGTGTACCTCTGAAAGTGCGCTTTCACGCTCGAGCTCGCACGCGCGTGCATGTGTGACTGTGTTGAGAGAGAGAGAGAGAGAGAGAGAGAGAGAGAGAGAGAGAGAGAGAGAGAGAGAGAGAGAGAGAGCACATACAGAGAAAGATGGACAGAGATGCATGCATGCATACATACATATACGCATACATACATACATACATACAAAATGCATACATACATACACACATACATATGCATATATATATATATATATATATATGTCACACGCATGCGCGCACGTGCATCAGTACTCGCGCACTCTCATGTCTTAATAAAAAGCTGCTCAAAGAGAGGTAGCCTGAGGCACCAGAGCTGTAGATGACTGGTTTTAGATGTTGAATCCTTGGGGGATGAATACGTACCGTCAGATGAAAATGACGGTGCTTTGCCGTGAGTAGGAGATGGTGGGATAAGCGGGGGTATAGATGGTCCGTTTTTTTTGGAGAAAAAAAGCTCTGAAAGTATCTCCACCTTGAAAGAACGGTAAAGCACCAAAGTCTGGTGGACTGAGTGGAGATCTCTAGGAGGCCTTTTAAACAGCTTTTCGTGAACAAGGTGCCGCCATTTTTGTAAGGCGTTTTGATGTTTCTAAATGTTATTTTCTCTAACATCTCTCCTTACTTTAATAAACAGCCTTCTCTCTCTCTCTCTCTCTCTCTCTCTCTCTCTCTCTCTCTCTCTCTCTCTCATTCTCTCTATCTCTGTCTCTTTCCCTCTCTCTCTCTCTCTCTCTCTCTCTCTCTCTCTCTCTCTCTCTCCTCTCTCTCTCTCTCTCCCCTGCCTCCTTTCTTCTCCCACTCCTTTCTCCTCTTTCTCCTCCTCTTCTCTTCTCACTGCACATCTTCCTGTCCCTCCCCTTCTCTCCTTCACATCCGAGTCTTGTCCCCGGTTCAATCACGACAACGCCGGCCGTAATTAAAACAACCAGTAATGCTAACAGCGTCACGGCCATCACTCGCGCGTGATGGTTATCGACAACTTCCTCAGTGTGAACGTATACAACAAAAACGAACAGTATCGAGATACCGGTCACGAAGTGTCAGCTGAAAGTGGTTCTCTCTGCTTTGTCGTCGGTAACTGAAGCCAAAAGGTCAACCAACAGGCGAGTGAACAGGGAGGAGGGTGGAAAGGGAGAGGTCGACTCACCACACACTGCTCATAACATGCTACTGCTCTCTCTCTCTCTCTCTCTCATTCTCTCTCTCTCTCTCTCTCTCTCTCTCTCTCTCTCTCTCTCTGTGGTCATAATCATTACTTTCTCTCTCCCTTCCTCTCTCTCTGTCTCTCTCTCTATCTCTCTCTCTCTCTCTCCTCTCCTCCTCTCTCTCTGTCTCTCCTCTCTCTCTCTCTCTCTCCTCTCTCTCTCCTCTCTCTCTCTCTCTCTGTGTCCTCTGTGTGTGTGTGTGTCTCTTGTGGTGTGTGTGTGTGTGTGTGTGTGTGTGTGTGTGTACACCTGTGCGAGCGCTCTGTGTGCGCGAACGTAGATTTCGTGCGTGTGTGTTGTGGTGTGTGTGTGTGTGTGTGTTGTGTGTGTGTGCGTGTGTGGTGTGTGCGTGCGAGCGTGCGTGCGTGCGTGCGTGCGTGCTGCGTGTGTGTTGTGTGTGTGTGTGTGTGTACTTTGTGTCCCCTGTCTGTGTGGTCTTTTGCAACATCTCTCTCTCTGGTGTGTTGTTCCCCCATCGTCCCCCTGTCTCTTCTCTCCTCCTCTCTGCGTCGTGTCTCTCTATCTCAGTCGTGTTAAAGCGCGAACGTAGATTGTGTGTATGTGTTGTCCCCCTCGCTGTCCGTGTCTCTCGCTCCTACCAGCTTCAGACTCCCCTTCTCTCTCTCTTCTCCCTCTCGTCTCGTCTCTGTCTCACTCCCTCTCCTCCTCCCCATCTCTCTCTGCTCTCTCTCTCTCTCTCTCTCTCTCCTCCCGGTCTCTCCTCACCTCCTCCCCGCTCTCCTCTCTCTCTCCCTCTCTCTCTCTCTCTCTCTCCTCCTTATAAGGCTGTCCCACAGGATGGAAAGGTCAGAGATCCCATAAGGGCAGAGCTAAAAGCCAGCAGAGGTCAGACAGAGATCCACAGAAGGCACCACTGTCAACTCCGGCAGCGAGTGGACTGAAAGCAGCCGGTGCTGTCATCACCCCACCCCCCCCCCCCACCCACCTCCTCCACCACTGCCACCACTGTTATGGCTTGCTGGCTTGTTTGTTGCTGTCGGCCCGCAGCGCCTTTGCAAAACTTTTAAGTGGCAAGTTTCATACCACTTCCCTGCTGCCCTCGTCTTCCGCTTTCCCCCCCCCCCCCCCCCCCCCCCCCCCCCTCCTTCTACACCGTCTCCCACTTCCATAATATTGTGTAGCGTATGTTTAAATGCGTAAAGATGTGTGTGTGTGTGTGTGTGTGTGTGTGTGTGTGTGTGTGTGTGTGTGTGTGTGTGTGTGTGTGTGTCCGCGAGTGCGCGTGTGTGTATATGTGTGTATGTGACAAAGAGAGAGAGAGAGAGAGAGAGAGAGGAGAGAGAGAGAGAGAGAGAGAGAATGAGCAAGTGAGTGACTAAGTCGTATGTGTGTGTGAGTGTGTGTGTATGCGTGTGTGTGTGTGTGTGTGTGTGTGTGTGTGTGTGTGTGTGTGTGTGTATGTGTGTGTGTGTGTGTGTGTGTGTGTGTGTGTGTGTGTGTGTGTGTGTGTGAGCGTGCTCGTGTATGTGCATGCATGCGTAACTAAGTTCGTTCTTGCGTGCATGCGTGCACTATGTGTATATGCGCGCTTGCACGCTCGCACGCGTGTGTGCGTGCGGGGTGAGTGTGTGCGTGTGTTTTGTGATGAGACTTGCTATACATGTCAGTTAGTGGATACGGGCGCGGAAGTACCTCCGAGTAGTGTTTGCAAACGGCCTCCTGAAAACCGTTCAAACAGATTCCTGGCTGCCACTTGCTTGTGGTCTCATACTCTCTGCTCTGCCTACAGAAGATATCCCAGCCAGTGACTCAAAGAGTTCGCCTGTTTCAAACAATGACGTTGAAGTCGTGGCCGACGACCTCCACCTTGAAAATGGCGACAAAACTAACTTGCCCCGAGTGCAGATTCAAATGTCAAACAAAGTTCTACACGGCCAAGCGCTAAGACGTCTTTGGTAGAACAATATTCAACGAACCAGAAGTAACTCGGCGCTCCAAGTCCCCACATATGGGTCTAAGTGGGACTGTCGGTCTGTTTGTAGATCACCAGTGTCGTCTGCAACGTGTGGCGGGTTATCATCTAAGTAAGCGCATGAGATTGGCACAGTCCTTGCCAGTTTTCTGGCTTAAACAGTTCATACAGCACCACGCGAGGCTGCATGTGGGGCTTTTAAAACGACTGACAATGGGTTTTTTTGTTCCTAATGGTAGAACTTCAAATACGTGCGGAACTGAAAGATCAATCAATCTGACATACATAGAAACAAAAACAGTGCAATGCTGACGTACGTACGCGCAGAAGCAACACACGTACGCACCCCCCCCCCCCCCCCCACACACACACACACAACACACACAGGCGCGCGCGTGCGCATATACACATTGTATAGAAATGAGCATGACAACATAACCAAAATGAATAAAACTGTGCATAACATGAACACACTGTACTCGAAATTTAACTTCTTAAAGAAGTTTACATTCAAAACGAACTTCACGCTCACAATGTTGCCTTTAATGAACGTGTTGACAGATATGTCCCATAGTCCGAATCGAAATCTTGTAACAACAGATTTCATACATCCATTTCGTTGAGAAGTAATCTGGAATAAAACGCGAGGAAATAACTTGTCTACATGGATCAAATCTGTAATTATGATTCATGTGGGAATATCTCTTACCATGTGCAATCAACTAATTTAGTATGGATCATTCACATAAACGTCAGTACATCTAAATCCTGATGTAACCAGGCATACCTTAGAGCCGCTTCCCACAATTTGATTTTTCGGTCCCGTCAAGCAGTTTGATTTACTCCAACATCCTGAGTATATAACATGTAGTCTGCTTTCAGGGTAGTCTGTGATCTTCGTCTGTATTAAATTTGATATGTACCGTGCACATGTCACTGAAAAATTCAGGTAGACTGGGTATTTCTTAGTCTCCCCGTAGACTAAATGCTTGGGGGGTTACACGGAAAACTCCAAGAAATTTCTTCAAGGCTAAAACTGGACTTTCTAAGAACCGAATGCAGTTTAATTGAGACAACAAATTCCGGCAACATACTAGCCAGTGGTTTGATTTGAAAGTCAAATAGTTTTTTTGTTTTAAACTTCAAACGATTAATTCCACAAAGTTGTTAACTTTCTTATCATAGACAAAACAGTATGCTTCGATCTGCTTGCTAGATCTTTACAGTCAAAGCTAAAATTTAATTTCGTCGAGAAATATGAATACCGAGGAATTCGTAACATTTAAGACAAAGAACAGCTACTCCGTCATAAATTTATTGTTTTCTTGTCCTATATATCCACTTTTCCTGAGTACAATCAGATTACTTGATCAATAATTACTCTGTTCTGTGTGAATGTAGCTCCGCGCCATAAATCACGTTTGCAAACCAATACCTGTTTCAGAAAACAAAACAACGTTGTCTGTCAGAATGAGTACAAACGGCTCTAAAAAGGTGAGCCGAGCGTCTAGCCTTACTTATGACTGACTCAGTGAGCTGGGAATATAAAACAGGACTACGCACATCACTGTGTTTGACACCACTATAGTACCTTCTATGGATATCTGCACGTATAATTTTGTTTTTTAATGTACCTTTTATGGATATCTGCATGTATAATGCTGTTTTTTACTTATGTTAATCTCATGATGTTATAGTTTATATACCTTAATCTTATGTGTTTCCTTTCTTCTCTTCATTCTCAAACGTTCGGCTTTTATATTGTAATGGCGCCTGGAGTCTCATGAGAGACAAGCGTCACTTTTTAAAACGAATTAAATTAATAAACGATTATAATTATTATTATTATTATTTAGACGATGTCATTTCCAGCCAAATTCTACTCTAGCTTTCACACAGGCATGCATGCTCATTACACATTTAGCTATTCCATCGAGAATATTCAACAAAAGAGACCACAGAATGCTTCTTTTTATAGACTGAAAGCTCCCAAAAATCAATGAAAGCAAGACAAAAGTTTTTGAGAGAGAGAGAGAGAGAGAGAGAGAGAGAGAGTTTCCTGAGAAGCGATCATTTGATTAAACCTTCGCGCGTGACAAGAAAACATACGAATCAAAACCAGTTTAAACCGGCGAATGCACAAGTGCATCAAGAGATAAGACCGAGAAAGAAGGGGGGGGAGGGGGGGGGGGGGGCAGTACTGATCAAGAAACAAGCGGGCACACACACAGGCAGACAGACAAAGAAGATGGGGACAATTCTCTCTGCTGAAGCCGGCAAACTAATAATAGGCGCCGACGAAAGGCGCCAAGAAAGGGCACAGAAAAGCGGCAGTCTTGCCGGACTTGGAAAACCAATCATCAAGAGACAGCACTTTTCTCTCTACAGCACTTGTCGAAGCCTGTCCGAGGATCGCGTTCTGCAGCACAATCAGGTGACACACCACAAAAGTTCCCCATCTAGATTCGCCCCTGATCTAAGACTTCCCCCCACTCTCACGCCTTTTAGAGCGGGGACGTGAAACAGGCATCGACTGATCGCAAAGTAATGGTGTTAATGGCCAATCGTCATTTGCTGGTGGGTACGACGATGGTGGTGATAATGACGGTAACAATGACGATGATGGCGATCAACCAACGCATGCAACGTACCCTCTAGCAGAAACAGAATTGTGAATTGCAATCCGTCAGTGAATTTTAAGGATGTGACCTTTTTTTCCCACAGTGGTCGACAGCTTGCTAAGAGCGCTGTGTGGTCGGCGGGGCTGTGATCACAAATCTATAAACTGCACTCTACAATAATAGAGCAAAAACAGAGTTACTGGGCCTCCGAACGAAAGAATAAACAAATGTTATCGTTAAAAAACAAACGTCGCGCGTTTCGACCAACTGGGTCTTCATCAGGCATGTTGGATACTATTCAAAGCAATGTAAACAAAGGACAAACACTCACTTATGAGACTGCCTGATCATCCTTTGTTAGACCAACTGGTCAAAACGCGTTGTGTTTGTTTTGTAATTTGTTTGTTCCTTCGTTGGCGGCCCAGTGGTTCTGTTTCTGCTCTTGTTTCAATTTCTGCCTGCAGTCGTTCCCCTTTGAAACCGGCACATTAATAGCCTGTGTATGATATTCATCAGCCGTTCTATGATCATTAAAAGACCATCTGTAATGGAGAGCAAATAACTGCACACAGCTGAATGATAACGGATAGCGTGTCCTTTATTCTGTCATAGAATCCTAGACGGTCACGAACATGACATATCGTGGACACTCCATCTTCCGCATCATCCTGATATCTGACCTAGATCTCATGTGCCGACTGACAACTTCATGGCCCATCAAACTGAACACTTCTCCTGGAGTGTAATGAATCGCGAGGTTAACCTGCTATTAGCCCGTGGCTTTTAAGGTCAAGTTGTTGACTGACGGTCCAGCATATGTACGAAGGCCACGAAGGAGTATAACACGATTATTTCTCAGAATCCCAGACAGCCATCAGCAAATCATGCTTCAAAAACATTTCCTGAAAGGGTGAACCGCTGATTGAAAACCATACACCAAAGTGTGACGTCGATGATATTTGTTTTTTGACTGGTTAGTTTTCATTGCAAAGTATAACATCTGTGCAAGGGGTGTTTCTTTTTCTCTCTCTCTCTCTCTCTCTCTCTCTCTCTCTCTCTCTCTCTCTCTCTCTCTCTCACACACACTCTCCACACACACACACACACACACACACACACACACACACACACACACCTCACACAACCCACACACACACCCACACACACACACGCACACACACACACTCACACACACACACATACACACCACCTTTACCACACACCTAGTCACCAGTCAACCACCACTACTGTCATCACCCCACGCAAATTACATTGCACCAACTTTATGACCATGTATGTTGTAGAAGAGCATGTCGCAGCCCTGTCCGTCAGACCATTTCCCTGAGAGCTCTTTAGCGACCTGCCTGCCATTTCCCATCACATGCATGCTACACCAAGGGCCCTCTCCTAAAGCCTGTCGCAGATGTGGCGTCACAATGTCCCTTGTTTTGCATAGCATGGGTTTCAAATCAAGAACCTCAAGGTTTTATGTATATATTGGTAAAATCAGAGAATGACACTAAATTGAGAAAAAATATTCTAAATGTTTACATTTCACATAGCTTGGTTCTCTGCACCGCAGAAAAGTATATACAGACAAGTATTGTTTTGCCTTTTTTTTCCAAACATTGGCTCAATGTTTTATACAAAAATGTAAGACCGCAGTGGCCAACAAATTCCCCCTCAAACAAATCAAACGTCTGGTTGCGGATCTGACGGTCTCGTTTTATAGCTTGAAAACTTTCTCTCAGTCTATCCAGCGCTAAAAATAAAGGGTGGCTGATTCAGTTCAGGGAAGGTTAAGGGGGCAGAAAGAAAGGGTTTGGTTCCGTCGTCCTTAATATCGTGTCCTAGACATGGGAAACCTCTGCTGATGCGCTGCCCCTGTGTGGCCTCCAGGCTATGCCATCACATCTTAACCAAAAAATAGTATAAACTCTGCCTGATTTGATCATGTTTTGAAAACGAGCTGAAAGTGGGCTAGCAACTTCAAACGTGCTGCATGAACACATAACGACCGTCCAAATAGGGCGTGGGAAAGAACTTGGCCTCAATCTGCATGTCTCACCATGCAGTTCAGAAAGTTTGCGTAAGCTGCAGACAGCTCCTGTCAAGGCAAATGTGACGTTTCTTGTTTATGTTTGCCTGTCACTGTGCCACTACTTTGTGTCGACTGTCACTGATTATCAAGCAATGTTTTACACAGACTAACATGTACCTTCACTGTTTTCATGCATGGATCACACTGGGTGGAGTGGCGGTCTCTTAGCTACCGTGTACTGTAGAGAAAAAGATCTGCCACGAAAGTATTGTTGTTTTTCTTAAGAAGAGAGATTGACAGACCGTGAAAAGTAGCGCTGTCAAATGACGACGTAAAACAAAGCCG